>CM064491.1:34635748-34735748 GCA_032716605.1 Paralithodes platypus | reverse complement strand
TTCTGATGCATCGGATTGCCCTGACTCAACAATCTAGTTAGTGAAAGCTTTCCAATCTGATTGATATTGCCTCCTAGTAGATAGAGTATATTGGTTCATGAGTTTATTAGTGACACTGTCCCCATACTGAACTAGCCATTTAGCCTTGTAAATGTCCAGAAGGCAAAATTGAGCGAGGTCCGAAGGTTGCCAATTGTCTCTAAGTGGAATGCGGAGACCGGAAGTGACACCAGGTCCTTGCACCAGCTGCTCAACTGGTGGTACCACGCCTGAGCCGGCCATACCGGCGCAATCATCGAGACTACGCCCCGGTACCGTCTTAGTTTGTGCATCACCGTGCACATTAGAACAGAATCTGGTGGAGGAAATAGATAGATTGAATTCCACTTGTTCCAGTCCTCCAGTAATGCATCTGGTCCCCCCGCCTGGGTCACCCCCCGGTGGGTCAGGAAGAGAGGTAGCTTGTGAGTCTCCTCGGATGCGAATAGGTCCACTTGTGGACGGTAAGGCTATGCAATCATCTTGTCGAAGACGGTTTGTTTGATGGCCCATTCTACTAAGGTGCTCCGCCGCCGGGACAGAGCATCCGCCCAGACGTTTGACACGCCTGGGAGGTATGAAGCATGCAGATGAATGTCCAGCGATTCGGCTAGGGAAAGAATCTGTTCTGACGCTATTAGCAACTCTCGAGACCTCACTGAACCTTGTTTCTGAATGCAATGGACTGCCACTAAGTTGTCCATGCGAAACGCTATTGATTTCCCTTGCAATCACGAGCCATGGGCTTGGACAAAATAGAGGGGAACGAGAAGCTCTTGTTTGTTGATGTGCCATGAAATGTCCTGGTCCCAAGTGCCCTGCCCTTGATGGCCTAGATTGGATTGATATCCCACACCAGAGTTCCGGAAGCATCCGTGTCTACCCATACCGAAGGAGGAGGAGAAACCCAAGTTGTCATAGAGTACAGTGTTTCGGTCTTTGCCCAGACCGATAGTAAGCTGTGAATTAATCGAGGAATCGGCCATAGTTTTCCCTCCGGCGATAGTGGGAAAAATGTGTTGCCTTCCATGATTAATCTCTTTACTTTCAACTGGCCCAACTTCACAGTTAATTGGATCCAGTTGAGAGAGCCGACCAGGGAATCCCATACCTTCCTCGTCGTATTCCGACTGTGGAGAAAACGAAACAGTTTCTTGCAAAATCTGCGGCGATTGTCCACACTCTGAGTAAGAGTCAGATTGGCGGTATCCCAGACCAGCCCTATCCACTGAATTTCCGGTGTAGGCACAAGAAGAGACTTTTCCAAGTTCACCTTGAACCCTAGGGTTTGTACATGATTGATAACTATGTTGACATGATTGTGACATAACTCTCTCGTCTCCGCCACCACTAGCCAGTCGTCTAGATACCATAACACCATGATGCCTTGGGACACTAATGGAAGAAGGGCTTGCCGGACTAATTTTGTGAAAATTCTCGGTGCCAGGTTCAATCCAAACAACATTCTCCGGAAAACATAAGTCTCTTGCTTTATCCTCAAAGCGAGGAACTTTTGGAAGCGTTTGTTGATAGGGACATGCCAATAGGCGTCTTTGAGGTCTAGGTAGCACATCCAACCCAGCGGCGGAAGGATAAGCCTGATATGATTTACTGTAAGCATCCTGAAGGATGGATTTACTATGTAAGCATTCAGACGCGAGAGATCCAGTACTGGTCGCATCTGCACACTGTCCCATTTTGGCACTAAGAACATTCTGGAAGTGAATACTTTGCAGTTTGGATTTACTAAGACAATGATCTTCTCTTATATAATTTCTATGATTAGGGCTTCCACCCCCGGCGAAACATGGTTGTGTTCGAGCGCCTGATGCAGTCTTGGCCGCCGGATCCACCGCCAGGTAAGGCCTTTGCGTACTAAGGTCCTGGACCAGGTTCGCTTGGGCCATGCTCTGTGGCATACCTGGAACGACCCGGTTTGCAAACTGGGCTCGATTAGTGGAGCAACTCTCAATTCCGACACGCCTAAGCACGGCCCTGGGAGACCGAGAGTATGTTTGGCTAGTTTTTTGAAGTGGGTGGTGGGTTGGTATCAAACGGTTGGCTAGTCTTGGCTGCCGGCTGTCCCTGATTTGGTTAGGGGTGTGACTTACCTCTATAATCTGAGTATTTACCTTGTTTGGGTTTGGGCTGATTATCTCCCTGCTGTAGAGGCGGCCTTGGGTCTCGAAAGGACTGTTTAGCCTGAGGGGTTGTGACTTACCGCCGCCTTTGGGCTTAGTGAACGGTTTCTTAAACGGTTCGCTCTTAGCCTGGGAGGTATTCGGCTTCCAAACATCCACCAAATTATAAACTACATTCCACGTTTCTGAACTAAGGAGGGAGGCAGTTAAAACTGGGGTAAGGGTTACCCGGCGGCCAATGTCTTCCGGTAACTTCTTTACTAAAAATACCCTGAGATCCTAGCGTGCCCTCACAGCTTCCATGATAGCAACCCTGATGTCACCCAAGGATTGTATAGAGTTCTGTAAAATAATCCTACATGACAGCTCAGTGGCCTTCCTCACATTTTGGTCTGCAATGGCCGAAATTGTCCTAGCTAGGGATATGGTAACCTGGCGAGTGACAATATATTGTGAGAACAGTCGATAAGCCTTGCTTCGTAACTTAAAATCCCTATCCAGATGGGCTGGGGGAGGAGTACAAAAAGGGTCATCTAACTGGTGAAGAGCTATTTTGGGGGCCGCCAGGAAAGCAAACAAAGATGGAGACACCCCTTCTGCCTTACTAACTAGTAATGAGAACCAAGCATGCAACTCTTGAGGAACCTGATGTGAGGTTTTAGATGTAATAGTTGAAGCAAAAACTTGTGCCTCTGCTTCCCAATCTACCCATGGACCTACAACTACCTGCGACATCTGCAAGACTGGTGTATGTGACTGATCAAGGCCCGGAACTGTAGCCAGTTCCGGCGTGAGTGCATTCAAAGCTTTCATGTCATTAACGCTATCTGCTTTGGACCAGTCCGCAAAAAGTCGTGCAGATGAGGCCGGCGGAACTGCCGGGGCAGCTGAGAAGATAAAGAATTCAGGGTTATATGTACTGGGAATGGCCTTAATAGAGACATCTAGTAACCTCCCTACTTCATCCTTGGCTCTGAGTTTCCTATTCTTATTAATTTCAATAGTCCACTCACCTGGAACCGGTAGCTCCCCTGAAATCGTAGGCTGTGCTAAGAATGGTTTCAAAGGATGTACCTGAGTCCAGGAGAAATCCGGTCCGTAGAGGAGAGGCATAGGGCCTTTCCTCTGTGGGATCTTATCCAAAGGGGGAGGAGTAATATCAGAAATTACCCGCACATTAGTGGTCGTCATTGTGGCCGGCACAGTAGTGCTTGCCGCCGTGGACGTAGCCGGGGGTAAAACCAAAGTAGGTAATGAGTACTTAGGGTTGGGAAAACCTGCAGGCTCTAATGGTCTAATCGTGGAGCTACTCGGGGGAGCTACTGGCCGATGAGGTGAGGGATCAATAGGGGGGGGGAAACATGATATTGTTGCATGACCCTACGCATAATATTACTTATTTCCTCTGTGGTTACACACTTGCTATGGGAACCCCTAGAAGATTGGGAACTAGCCTCTGACTCTTCACACATTGACACTTGAGCCGAGGGGACATTCACTTCCTCAAGCTCTTCATTAACCTCAAACTCTAACAATTCTGGAATATCCTGTTGCTCTTCCGGCGTTTGTTCCGCCGGTGGCCAAACCAAATCAGGGACAGAGGATGGTAACACTTCACTATGGATACTATCCCTATCTGTTCCTTGGCCCACTCTCCAGCACCCTCGTTCAACCGCCGCGGATGGCTGAGAGTCCTGTATAACCTGAGAGCTGTCAAAAGACTGAGAACTTGAAGGGAAACCTCTGTACTGGTCAGCTAACACTCTATTCGGTCCGGCCGTAGGGGCCTTACGTGGTACCGGAGCTAATTTTGGGATTGCAAACACAAAGCCCGGTGGTACACTTAGAGATTGTTCATGGTGAGGGCTAGATTCAATGATCTCCACCTCCATCTCAGAGTCGCCGGATTGGACGGTTGGCGAACTGGAGGTAGGGGTCAAGGGAGGTGGCCGCTTGGTACCTGCCCGGCTAGTACTGTGTCCTGCCTTGGCTGATGTCACCTTCTCCTCCTTCCGGCGTTTGGTCGACCTGGACGATTCCGCCGATGAGTGCCTAGACTGCTTCCTGGGAGATCTCGACTGTGACCTTGACCGTTGCCGGGGGGAAGGCGACCGCCTCCGCTTTGGTCGGTCAGGGGCGGGGGTGGGGGGTGGGGGGGGTAGCCTCAGTGATGTCACTTTCATCACTACTTGCGCTCCTCACTACCACTTTGGAAAGGAATTTCTTAACTTTGAAGTATAGTACATTTGCTGGAGGCTGACTTGACCAAAGGTGACTTAATAATTAGACTCTCCCACAAGGTATCATCATCGCAGTGAAGTGGCTTATGGGCAGTATCTTTTGCATAGGAGTTGAAAATGGTCTTTATCTCTTGCAATGCCACTAGGCACGATAAGTCTTTCTTAGTGATAAGAGCCGTCTTTAACTCAGAACAGACTGCACACTTTTTAGCCACCCACAAGCCGCGAGAACGATCGAGACATTTAACACACTTGATGCAAAGTTTGTGAGCAAATACTGGTAATAATGAGCAAGAGGGTGTAGCGCATAGCTCAAAGCGAGGCATGATGGAAGAAAAAAGGGGACACCCCCGCCGGAATGAGCCACCCACCAGCCGCCGGGCGTGTTGCAACTGCAGCCCTAGGTCAATCTGGAAAATAAAATTTCCAGGAATCAATGCTCATAAGGATAACCTACGAGGTGTAAAGACATCCTATCTCAACTCCGCCGGAAAATTAGCTATAGCCACAGCTACTCTAACCTTCCACTGGACTCGACTATGTAAAACACTGGGGTTTCTCCATTTTAAGCTGATTTGACTGCTTACCTGTGACAAAATGTCACTGGCCCTAGTGACCTTACGTGTTTTAATTATCTGTGACTATTGAGAATAGAAAGATAAATAACGTGCTTTCATGACGTATCATAACACCTGCACACTAGACTGGCACGCTGGGCGAAGGAAGTCTTGGCGTATGACAACTCGGTCAGGGCGAGTCTCTTCGGCCGGCTGAGGTTGCTCCCATAGGAATTAGCATGTTTCGCCGAAAGGATTGTGGTTCAGCGCACCACGCCGGGACATTTGGTTGTTCCCGAACTCATCAACTAGATGAGAAAACAGGGGCTTTGAACAAAAAGCCGCCGGAGAAAACAACCAACATTTTTAGTGGGGGGAACTTATGTGGCAAAATTCCCCCTACCAAAAACCCACATATAAAATTAAATAGGGGACATCTCCCAATGGCCCACAAAATACATGCAACGCACACATGTATCACCATAATGGGGCAGACATAGGCATAATCACAAACAATATAGAATTATCAATCCTAGATTACCTGTAGCCTACATTGGAGACCCCTATTGAGGCTGGCCACGGGGCCCCGAGGAACAACACAGGATGAACTGACGCTCCGATGAACCAGCAGCAGCAGCAAGCAGATGGGAGGCCCGTGAGTGGGGCCCAAAAGCAAATAGGAACTCCAGAAGGCTCCGCACGACGTGCAGCCACCCTTGAACCAGAGCATTTGCTAATAATAAACAAAATTAATATGCAACTGCCTCAAAGTGACGGCCTGAAGCATAATCTTGCAATATGGTAGCCTCCTAGCTATAATATCAAAAGCTAAAGGCGCAAAACACAACACAATAATAACACACGTGGTGAGCGGATCTTGAGATACGGAGGCGCCTTGCTACAAAAGTACCCTAATTTACACCCTACTGCGGTCGTGCCAATGGGGCAGCATGTTAGCTAATCTAAACTCTGTTCAGTACAACGCAGATGTATACAAATGAGTAAGGACTCACGAGAAGCGCATGAACGACAAATGAAGCTGGAGCACAGGGACACCCGCCCGACAGGCACGAGCGCGGAAGGGAGAAGAAAAGATGGCCGTTAGGGGGCCTGCGCCTGGGCGCTGCGCACAAGAAATCCACGCATGGAAAGCCATAATATAACAGATATTAAGTTAAATTTTCTTTTTTATTTTCTACAAAGTTTTTTCTGTAGGGTACCCGATCACAAGAGACGATTCCATAAGAGAATTAAGCGTGCATTTATGAGAGTACTCCCTGACCCTTCCGCGCGGGAGATTCAAAACTGCTGCCGCGGGTGTTGAAGGGAGACTATTATATTAATAGGCAATATCGTCAATGATGAAGGGGCCACTATTAAATACAGCTTTATGGATTATAAACAAGCTTATCACCTGACTTATGACATGGTCATACTAACCGGATGGTATATCTTTTCCAATTTAGGAGCAAAATCTTACAGTGTAAAAGGAGTACAAAGAAAAAAAAAGCAACAACAGATTTATTGATCCTTTCGAGGCTGCTTGTAGCTAAACTACCTAACCTATGTGAGAAAATTATAACTGTAGCTCAAGAAAAAATGCTGCTATTCGTTCGTAAATGCAGTTAATCGTGGATTAAGAGCGATATATTTATCTAGGCATATTTTGAAAGATTTAACAGTACGGCATTAAATATCATGACTGGGTAGTCCATTCAATAGGTTTACTAGTCGATTGCAAAAGAAATTTTTCGCTTCATGGGAGTTAAAATGTTTTCCGATTATCTTGCAACCATTTCCTCTAGTGTAATTCGAATGATCAATTGTGAAATATTTGTTGACATCCATTACTAATTGTAAACACTTGAATTAGGTCCCCTCTCAGCCTGCGCTTTGTTAAACTGAGTAGATTTAACTCTTTTTAGACACTCTTCATATGACTTTTTTCTCAGTCTACGATAATTTCTGTCACTCTGTGCTGTATTCTCTCCAGTTTGTCCATGTCATTCGAGATGGGGACGAACCAAAGAATTGTATAAGGTGAAAATGAAATTTTCAGATTTGTATTCAAAAGATCTTCCAATGAAGCCAATCATTTTGTTTGCTTTATTAACTACTTTGGTACATTGTTGGCTGGGTTTTCAAGTACTTGACATTGATACTCCTAAGTCAGTTTCTTTATCAGTATTTTTTAGTTGACTACCATTAATTTAGTACTTTGAATTGTCATTCTTGTATCCTATATGTAATACTTTACATTTGTCGGTATTGAAAACAATTTGCCAGGTTTGGGCCCAATTTTTTAATTTATTTAAATCATTTTGGATTTGTTGAACATGCAAGGGATATACTACTTTCAAGTCAAGTCACATCAAGTCAAATTGTTTTATTAGCCATAATTAACATACAAAGTAATACAACAGAAAATAAACCATTTAATACATGGCTGAGCCGATTAAATTAGAAAATATTTGACGTGCTCAAAAAATATCATTTACTTAAATTATAGCAATTTAATTACCTATGTGACCCTGGTCTCTGGGTATTCTCCTGGGTGACCTAGATGTGTGTGAATTTTGTGTTTTGTCTGTGTTTGTTCGCTGTTTTGTCTTGTGTTTTGTGTTTTCCTGTTCTTGCTCTGTCTTGAGTCGGCCACCCCCAAGAAAATACAAAAAAAAACAAATAATAATAATAATAAAATAGAGGAAAATAAAATAAACAAATAGGAAAAGTGGGGATTGGGCCTGAGCATATAGATAGATAGATAGATAGATAATACATAAACATAGTGATTAAATGACTAAAGTATTGAATGGGCGTTATTCAATTTAATAGTTATCAATGATATACTTTTTCATTTATATTTTACATACAATCTTAATAGTGGCTGACCTAATTTCAATCAGGATGCTATTCCAATTAATATAACCTTGGCGTGAAATAAATATTTTATCTAAATCTGTTTTGGGTTTTGGAGGTCTTAAAAGAGGCGTATTTTTGGTAATGACGTTGTTTACTTTACTTGCCGAATTAAAGGAAATACCGGTGGTTAATTCTGAATTCACATGTGTTTGTAAATTTCATTAATCGATTTTAGGAGTATAGTTGGTTGTTGGAAGGAACATAATAATTAATATGATTGTAGACAAATGTTAATAATTCCATTTTATAAATATACACAATTTTTAGTTTTCAAAGATCCTTGAATATTGTATTTGTGTGTGCAAGGAAATTATAATTATCTAATAGCCTTACTATTTGCTTTTTGAATTAGAATTAGAGGTTGTAGTATGGTCTTTTGGGCTGAACCCCATCCTATGTTGCAATATTGTAGATAAGGATACAGTAGGCTATAGTAAATTGTTAAAGAGCTTCCTTAGTCATATTATGTTTAATTTTATATAATATCGGTATTGTTTTTAAAGATTACTCTAAATATACCTAATGTGATATGTCCGCATAATTCTGCTATAAATGAAAATACCCAAAGACATAGTAGTAAAGACTCTCTCAATTGTTCGCTACTATGTTCGCTATTTTGGTATCATCTGCAAATTTTTAAATTGTACATAAAAGGTCATCATCGATGTCATATATATTTCAGAAAAGAACCGGTCCGAGCACTGACGCCTGCGGCACACCACTTGTAAACAAATTCCAGCCCGAGGCTTTACATTGAAGTACATATCCTTCTATGCCATCAGCTTTTAATTTTATCAAGAGACGCTTGTGCGGGACTTTATCGAATGCTTTTTGGAAATCAAGGTACACAATGTCGACGGCTATACATTCTTCATGCATGTTGAAGATATGAAAAAAGTCAATGAGATTTGTTTGGCATGAACGCTTGTTTCGGAAACCATGCTGTGACTCTTTTATTATATTCATCTCATCTAAATGGTTTACAAGTTTATGTCAGATGATTGTTTCGAGCAATTTACATATGATTGAAGTCAAACTTATTGGATGGTAGTTGCAAGGTAGTTATTTTTTTGTTTTAAATAGGCATTTCATTAGCTAATTTCCATTCATTGGGTACAATGCCACTTCGCATTGTATTGTTAAAAAGCAGATGTTGATATCTCGTCTCTTAATTATTTTAAAACTCTTGGAGAAATAGTATCAGGTTCAGAGGATTGATTAGACTTTAGTTTGTTTATGCTGTTTAGTACATCTACTTCCGTGATTACGATATTACTTAAAAATCAATATTGTTTATTATAGATGGTGTGGCATGAGGAATTGAATTCAGATCTTCTTCAATAAAGACTGATGCAACAAGATCACCATTTTCATTAGTAAGTGGTCCGATATGAGATTTTATCACATATTTACTTATAATATATCCATAACATTATTTTGGATTTGACTTACTTAAACTTGCAATGCGGGATTCCAAATTTGTCTTACTTAGTTTAATCAGTGTTTTGGCATTCTGTCATAGAGTAAGATAGCTTAACCTGTCTGGTTCATTTATAGCTTTATTAAAAGTATGGTGGGCAGTTTTGTTGGCAAGTAGACAATTATTATGTTCGTTGTTCCACCATTTATGCTTATTGTTTTGAGTTGGGCATCGATTGTTCATAGGGATGCAAGAAGTAATGACATTATTATATATTTCCGAGAAGGAGTTCCATATCTCATTAGCATCACTGATGTGGTTTATGAAGTTCCAATCTGTTTTAGCAAAAACATTTCAGCAGTTTATTGAAATTGGCTTTCTTGAAATGTTGTTCCTTATTATATTCTCATTTGATTTATTGTTTAGGAATTTGATGTTGAATGTGACCGAGCGTTGATCACTTGTACTAAATTCATCTTCTACTCTCACTTAATTTACTATGTCGTCTTTAGTCGCAAAGATTAGATCAAGAATGTTGTTGCCCCATGTTGGATATTGAACAAATTGAATTAATTAACTTTCTATTAGATTAGAGTACCGGTCCAATCCCGTGTTAGATGTTAGAGATTCACCCCACTGAGCTACTGGCAAGTTGAAGTCTCCAAAAAGTATGACATCTTCGTTATCACTAATTTCAGCAATTTGGTCATAGACTTTTCTGTCAATGTTTAGTGATTGTCCAGGGGGGCGATATATTAGTCCAAGGGTTATCTTTTCTTGAAGCTTATTTTTCAAATGAACCTAAATCATGTCAATGTTATATATAAGTTTGACTGCTCTTTGCGTGTATGTGGTTGTGTTTTTATGAGTATGTTTAGTGTGTGTATGTGTGTGCTGTTGTATATTTGTG
The DNA here is from genome assembly GCA_032716605.1 of Paralithodes platypus. NCBI lineage: Eukaryota > Metazoa > Arthropoda > Malacostraca > Decapoda > Lithodidae > Paralithodes > Paralithodes platypus. The sequence goes on along the minus strand of CM064491.1, from coordinate 34,725,519 downwards.
TATGATGATTTTTTTTATTTGATTCTTTTTCTAAGTATTGCTATTAATATGTTCCTCGTTGTCCATTTGAACTATTGTACCCTGCTTCAATACTTGAGAAAATTCATATGAATATTATATTGTATGCACTTTGTGCACACACCTGTATGTCTCAAAATGTATATAGTACATAGTTATAGAAATACAATCAATATGCTATTTGATATAACATATGTTGCTATACATGCGTAATGTTATTGTTTATCTGACTCAAACTGAGATGTAATAATGCAGTATACTTGATTTGAACATATGCTCTCTTCAATTGTCTACGTCGTAAAGTGATGCAAATTTGCAATGAAACATTTTGACACTGTACAGTAATATTTTGAAACTTTTCCATTATAATCATGCTCAGATTCATTGTTTTTACTTAGTAAATTTTCTCTATCTCGATGTTTACTTTAAATAATTATAAATATTGTTATCACAATATTGATAGCTGTTGCTAATCACTTTATTTACATCTGCAGTGAATACTCGGCTTTACTTTGGGTAAAGCGAATATTTACAGCAACATGTTTACCTCCTTCGGTACCGTCGATATCTGTTGCTTGTATTCTGGCTACTACTAATCAAATATAATAAGCATAGTAAGGATATCTAGCAATTACAAGGCTTCGAACTATCTGTTTCAACCCTTTTAACTAACAAGATCTTCCCTAAGCTGCACAAAATCATCTCGATATAGCTATAACAAAATATATAAGACGTCACCGGTACATAAAGGGTTAAGTAATATAATTTTAGGTGTATATCTAGTCTTAATCATGTATTGGATTAAACACATTCATTAAACCATACATCAAACTTAAATACTAATCATTATTCTTCAAGTGGAAAGATCCAACCAGTCATATGATTCCTAGCCCAACCAGGTAAATGACTAAATAATCCCATGGAAGCTGTATTATCAGTAAGAACAAAGACCAGAGGGATAAAGTCACGTTGAACTAACATCCTAGCAACCACTGTGGTCACTAAAGCTCCTAGTCCTTGTTTCCTGTATTCCTCCCGTGTCTCCAACATAGCAAGGTCCCCGAAAAAGGCAGACAGGATCCAGGCGATGGGGAGGTCCTCGTCCCCAGCGAAGGGTATGTTTTCCAGGTCCACAATTCTATACAGTTTATAAAGAATCAGTGGGAATTACTGTATATAGGTAAAGACTATCTCCATCAACCTTCTGAAAATCCATATACCCTTCCTAATCTGAATGAAATAATCTAGTAATAGCCACCTTTATCATTCCACATTCGTGGAATGTTCTAGGTTTGGAGATTGTATTTCAGATAACCCACACACAGACAGAAGAGTTATTATTGCAGGACAAGTGAGTGGGAGTCTGGGAGAGGATGAGGTGGTGTGGGGTTTGGTATAGATGAAGGTGAAGGTCTCGACTATGGTGTGTGAGGGGGTCCTGGAGGACTCAGAGGAGTTGGGTTCCTTGAACTCGTCCTTCATGGCCCTCTTGTCCACTGCGGTCCCCTTCATAAGGGGTGTTTTTCCGGTCCCGTCTCAAGACCACCGTCGCAAGATCTACCCGAAAAACTGTTTTTCCGGTCCCGTCGCAAGCCCACCTTTAGCAAGCGAGACACCAATATTCTCTTGCGACAGCAAGAGAGCTCCGGAGCTGGGTTGACGGCAAGCTGAAACATCTCACTCAACTTACTGTTTCTTCATTCTAATTTATTTCGGTATATTTGTTTATCCAAACATGATCTTATAATTTACTTGCCTATTATTAGGAAGTAGAGTAATAAGAGCCCACAGTAACGAATATCTAATTGTTGATAATAAATTAATGTCGGATAGTACGCTTGGTTAGATTTTGTCCACGAAACAACAAACCCCAGCTGTGACTAGGCCTATGCTATTTAGCCTACCGATTGTTTTTTCACATCAGAATTGCATTTATATAATCCTTATGATAATTAAATTGGCGGTGAATGTTATTCCGATGAAATGGAAGTTGTATAGCCTAGCCTATATATTTGTAAAATGGTGCACTGGCTTGAAGCAAGCCTGTGTTGTTTTTCCTGTCTTGTGATGATCTTGCGACGGCTCGGTTGAGACGGTGGTCTTGCGACGGGACCGGAAAATCACGTCTATAGTGTGGGGGAAGTCTCTATCTATCTATTGCTGGACGCCTTACTCCCCTTACGAGGGTGGCCATACACAGAATGCCCCCAAGCGGACCTATTCCCTGTGAGAGGGACAACCCGAGCCAGTTTAGTGAAGGACTTACAGGATTGACCACTCAATTTAGGATCGGTCCGACTCCGAGGCCCTCTATGTATCTTGTTAGCACTATTTTTCTACAGTGGTGTTCGGCTAACCCATCCACTAATCTGCCTTACCCTTAGGTAAGCAATACGGATTTGTATCAGGTTTACTCCCCTAGACAGGTTGCCAGCCAAGGCTGACGAGTCCTCTTCCTAAACTAACCAGACCCCAGGCCTGAATGGCACAACCTAGACCCCCTCTCCTCTGCTGTATTAGTCAGGGTCCCTGGGCTCCCCTGAAGAGTTCGGGTACATCCTCTCCTCCACTCTTCCTCTATAATGTAATAGGGAGTCTCTGGTGTTACGAGGTCCCCCTGGTATCTGAAAGGGGTGGTTATGGGTGGATGGGGCTCGATAGCCTTGGCGGGCAACCCATATAGGGGAAGAAACCATAAACAAATTACCGATGAGCGACACGCTAATCAGTGCCACTTACAGGTGGCGATCTCTATAAGAGAAGACAGTTAACAGATGGGGAGATTGCAGGCGGCACCAATCGAACAAGGCAATACCCAGGGGAGGCCTCTAGGCATATAATAAGGAGTTGCTGGGACTCCTGTTTCATCTGTCTGGCTTCCCTTACTGTTTATGTTTGTGCCTCGCCTACACAGAGTGATCCAGCTGGCTCTCACAAACACCCTCCTGCTGTCTACTTCACTACGCTAAACAAGCACACCACACTTCTTTCTGTCACAAAAAAAAAAAAAAAAAATCGTCTCTACCAGCTGAATCTGACTCAGTAGTTTGTCCGTCCCTACTTGGGTTTACTCGGTCTTGCTTGAGTTCTTTCGTCCCTACCTGCTTTCAACTCTGAGGGAGGCACTTGTCACAGGCTGCTCTGCCTTTTGTCTCACATCCACATAGAAAACAAAAACAGTATCGCAAGGAGAATAAAACTTTGAGTGGGTAAAACTGGATTTCCATTATTTGTTGATGGATTTCATAGAAAGCTTATAAGACAAACAACAAATAAATCGAATCTTTCAATGGGCAAAAGGCCTATCTCCCCATTATTAAGTTGGTAAAAAGTTTGTCCACAAACACAATAAATATTCCCAAACAAATCAACCTGTTATATCTAACCTTTGACGGATGACCTTGGGGTCCAGGTACACCCCCACACACGCCATGTTCTCACCAAAGTGGCACATCATATCAACAGGGTCGTGTTTAGTGTAGAAGTTTGTTTCCATGGCGTGACGAATCCCAGCCTTGCCGAGTCTGCACACCTTGAATCCCGCGGGGCACCTGTAACATTGTCAGTCAATCAGTAGTCAGCCCTTACGATCACAAGGGGTAGGTAGGATCAGCAAGAGAATGGAGTTCTCTAAAAGGGGCTCCAGTCCTAGCGCTATTCTTGACCTACAGTGGGCTGGCTTAATAATCCAGAAGGGTTGATAGCCTCTAAAGGCCTGTTTTAACTAACTAGGATCAGCAAGAAACACAAGAAAGAAATTAGAGGTGACAGGAGAAGAACACATACAGTATAAGAGTTCGCCCGCACAAAACAACCATACAAGCATTCAGAAACACCAATCACTTATCAGCCCCCGAAATCAATGGTACTGTATAAATACGCAATTACCTTTATTGAACCATCCCTGTTGTATTTATGGGAAGGTTTTTAGTGTGTTCCCTAGACCTTCATCATGCTTAGAATAACACCCCCTAGACCACCTTTCCAGATAAATATGTACATTTTTCGGTACAAAAATATTCGGGCAGAAGGCTGGTTCCTTTTAGATTATAGGATCGTTATCGCTCGCCAGGAAAAATAATCGACACATAAATGGCACGAAAGATCTTAATATTAAATAAGAAATAGGGCGAAAGGTCTTGAAATCGACAAGCTAATGGAACAAACGTTTTAGAATCTCAAAACTAATATGGTAAACATAAGGGAGAAGGGGGTCCAGAAAAAGCTACGACCTCCCCTTTAATACCATCTATACCGGCAACGTCATTTTATTTCATCCTATCTACAGTATATTTAGACGATATTGTGAAGTTTAAGTAGGGTATGTGGTAGTAAAAAGGGTATAGTGAGATAGTTCGAAGCCTGTTAATTGCTGGAGGCCTTTTTTAATTAAAGTTAATAACATCGTTTAATAGTAGCTAGAATTAAGTTAATGGCACGGCATCAGTACTGTAAAGGTTGAAAATAAACCAACTTACATCAAAGGTATAGATTCGTGTGGTGGCTCGTAGGTGAAGACTTGGGTACGTTCGTAATAGTGAGTCGTGTCCTTGCAATGGGTGAGCTTCTTCAGTGCCTCCTCCAGATACGACGGCAGATTTATGACCCAAGTCTTGTCCCGCCAATCAATGATCTGAAAGCCTTCCAACGCCTTCACCGTCAAGGGCACCTCCTCCTTCAGGCAGAATAAGGAAATTTCTGGGGGTCTCTCCTTTCTCTGAAGATTGATTTTTGGAATATTAACCCTTGGAGGAATATGAAGTTTTTTTACAGTTTGTTGTGGCTATCAGTCTACGATTTATCTTCCACGCAGAATGAAGAGATTTCCAGGGGTTTCTATTTTCTCTGAAGCTTGATAAATTTGGAATAATAGTTTAAAATGTATTCAAGATATCCTGGCAGAAATTGCTGTTTACCTGTATTTGGTACCTTATACTGCATCTAACTTGCAACAATTACTGTACAAAAGTTAATTATGTATAAGTACGCCAGAAATTATAACCCTTAACCTCTATAGCCTAACTCAAAAAGAGCTGGAGCAAATCGGATGTAAGATTTCTCACCTATTCCCTGGTTGACTGTTCTTAAATGGTAGAAATATTAGCTCGTTTACTGTAGTCTGTTTGTGAGTTATTAGGTTCGAATCCTTAGAATACCACATACATTCATTAGTTTCATTGATTTCATTAATTACGATTAGTTGTAAGTTAATTGGTGGGTTGATGATAAAATAAATTGTTGGAGGCTCTTTCAAAACTGAACACAGTTGTTTAACCCCTTTTGGACCGGCTACGTCTTTTTAACTTTGTCTATCTATATTTAGAGGATTCTGTGCAGTTTAATAAGGATCTGTGGTAGTAAAATTAGTTGAGGGAGACAGTTCGAAGTATGTTAATTGCTGGAGGCCCTTATGCAACTGATTAAATAGTCTAATAGTAGTCTTAATACAGTTAAAAAGACACAGCCGGTACAGAAGGGGTAAATAGTGGCCAACATAAAGTTAAAAGACGGCACCAGTGCTGTAGGAGATATATAACTCACCTTCCACATCTTCAACACAACATGGGATCCCGGGGAGTCAGCCAGGGTGTAATATTCATGTACTGAACAAAACCCTCGGCCCCGGGCAAGGAGACTGTTGTACATCTGTGTAGAGAATGGATTGTGTTATGGTCTATTTATTAACCTCTTTTGTACCGGGGACGTATTTTTCTATTTAATTCTAGCTATATTTAGAATGTTTTGTGCATTTTAAGAAGGATATAGGGTAGCTAAAAGGTATAATTGAGGTAGTCTGTAGCCATCTAATGGGTAGACGTCCCTCCTTAACTGAAGAAAATCGACAAATAGTAGCTAAAATTTAATGAAAAGGACGTCGCCGGGCTAGGAGATTGTTGTACATTTGTGTATAGCGTGGATAGTGATACTAAAAGAAAATAGTAGTTCTGTTGAAATATATTATTCAATTGTACTCATGTATTTAGCCTTATTTGATCCGAGGGGCTCTTTTTGGAACTCTCCTATTTAGCTTCATTAGTTTGGAAATATTAGTACACCCCATTAGTTTGGCGATAGGACGCTACAGATCATTCAGATATCAATTTGTTTTGGGTGAGCGATAGCGAGAATGTAATATAGAAGAATAGATGAAAGGAAGTTCAATCTGTATTAGTTGAGGTTTATCTGACATTAATAAGCATATTAATAAACATGTTTAGAACACAATCCATTCAGCAGATAAACATTTGTTTTACTTATATGTCTCTCTCTCTCTCTCTCTCTCTTTCGCTCTGTGCTACCAGAAAAGCATTAGGCTTATATAGTAGGTTAGCTGGCCTGTGTACCCAGAAAGGGGTGAGATTTGTGGATCCATTTGATGAGTTATATGGGAAGCACAACCTTTACCTCCATGACGGTGTGCACTCAAGCACTAGCGGTAAAATCAAACTTGGTGGTTTCCTAAATCACCATTTGCTGAGGGCAAGCAATAATGTAGAAAGCATCCCCCAGCAGGAAAAGAGCAAACCCTCACCAGCAGTTGATCTCAAACTTCCAAAAAGAGGTCCCGCAAATGTTCCCCAATAAAGTGAGAGATGTCTCGCAACTTCCTCCAGACTCTACACTTCAGTTGCTAATTTCTGAACCACTAAATAATGGTTCTTCTACCTCAGGTGAGGATTCACCAAACATAGGGAATTGCAACAACTTTGATATTGTACAGCAAAATAGTGTGCAAGAAAATGCACACCCCCAGAGACCCCTTTCTCTTCGGGAAATGGGGTAAACTAGGGGGTTCTAAGAAAACCCTGAAGGTAGTATTATTTAATGCCAGGTCAATTAGGAATAAATTCTCCGAACTTTGGGCATTGTTGTCTACAGAATGCTTCGATGTAGTGGCTATCACTGAATCCTAGATTCATAGTGATACCAGAGATTATGTTGAGGAATTTGATATACCTGGATATAGAATGTTCCACAAAGACCGAACCATGCAAAAAGGTGGCGGAATTCTGTTGTACATCAGAGATTTTCTAACCCCAATTGACTGCAATATCAGGTCAGAACATGAACTGCTCGGAGTAGACCTTAATCTAGGTAACTCTATCTATAGGATTGTTTTGGTGTACAGTCCTCCACATCAAAATGTTGAGAAGTATGAACTTCTGTACACAAGATTGAGTGCTGTTATCAAGGGTAAAACCAGTGTGATTTTAGGTGACTTCAATTGCCTAGTAAACTGGGAAGCAAGAACTGCCGATGTTGAAGGTAGGCCTCTTGTGGACTTTACTAACGATAAATTTTTGACCCAGTGAGTGAACGAGCCAACTAGAAGGAACAATATACTAAATATTATGTTCACCACTGAAGATGTAAGTGTGAACAGTTTATCTGTTGGGAAATCACTAGGAGGTAGTGACCACAATCTAGTTAGGTTCTCTCTTCGCACCTTTAGCAGCAGACCCACCAATCCTCAGAGTGCAAAACTAGATTCCGTCGTGCAAATTTTGAAGGACTTCGGGGAAGCTTATCCCAGATCAGACTTGTGGGTGAGAATGTTAATGCAATTTGGTGCTCATTCAAACAGCAGTTTATGGATCGACAAGCTAATAATAATAATAATAATAATAATAATATTTATTCAGTTAGCAATTTACAGAGTTGGTACCACATAGTATGTTACAAATATGACATGTACCAGCTTTGCATAATTCCAACTAAGGATAGCCCAATAAGGCCGTTAGGCGTATTTCCATTGGGGTCCTTCTGGGATTAGGTTAGCTGGGGAAAAGGGGAGGATAAAAGAAATAGATACTTTAGAGAAAGTATTTCTAGGGGGTTATTTTAAGATACCTTACATCCTATAGTAAATATTAGTAATCCGTAATCAGTAATCATTTCAGTTTGGTTTGCCTATCTCTTATGTCGTATTTAGTAGTAGACATAAGCTTGGTGCTCCCTTCTCGCAGCTGTCCGGTTCAGGTGTTCCTTCAGGCTACGTCTGAAGGAATACAGTGTTCTCTTTTCACGGACTGACTAGGGTAGGTCGTTCCAGTCTTTGATGGCAGTGAAGAAGAATGTTTGCTTACACTGTCCTTGGATTCTCGGGACCTTAAAATTAAACATCCTGTTTCTTGTATTATATCCACTCCTCTCATTTGCTTCAATAAAATCACTCTTTAGATACTCTGGAGCTCTGTAATAGAAAATTTTGAAGGCATTAGTGAGCCTAATTTGTTTGGCCCTGTCAGAGACATTGAGCATACCTAGTGACTGAAGTTGTTCCTGGCCAACATGTGATCTGGGTCCTAGGTTCAGCATGAACCTAACCATTTTATTTTGAGTGACCTGAAATCTGTGTAGTGCTGATTTAGATGATGCAGAGTATCAGGATGACACAGAATAGTCAAAATGACATTGAACAAGCGCTTGGCAAAGCGCTCAACCCAACCAAAATGGTTCACAAGTGACATAGCTTCAGCAATTAGAAAGAGAATGGTTGCATACAGAAAGGCCAAAAGAAGTCAAGACCAAAGATATTTAGATTCCTTCAAAAATATATGTAGAAGAGGTAAATCTCTTATAAAGGAAGCAAAGCTGAAAGAAGAACTTAGGGTTGCAGCCCTCTGCAAAGATAGTCCTAAAGAGTTCTTCAGCTATGCGAACAGCAGGAAGCCATTCAAAAGTAACATTAGACCTCTAAACGATTCAACAGGTCAACTTCAAGCTTCTGACACTGATATAGCTAAATCCCTCAACGACTATTTTGCCTCAGAATTCACCAGGGAAAATACCAGTGACATGCCAAATCCAGGACTAGTGCATGAGGGTGAAGTTCTTAGCAGAATTAGATGTACCCCAGAGGAGGTAGCAACAAGAATAGATAAGTTAAATAGGTTCAAGTCATCCGGCCCAGATAGCTTTCTTCCCCGAGTTGTACAAGAAGTGCGAGATTAGATTGCACCTTTCTTGGCAGACATCTTCAATAAATCACTAGAAAATGGAGAGGTCCCTGAAGACTGGAAACTGGCTAATGTGACCCTAATCTTTAAGAAAGGGGATCACGAGTGTCCCAATAATTATTGGCCAATTAGCTTGACTTCTATCATAGTAAAACTCTTAGAAGGGATGCTAGTAGACAAGATAATTGACTACCTAGAAATCCACAATTTAATTAAAGATTCCCAACATGAATTCAGGCAACATTGATTATGTCTTACCAATTTGCTGGAATTTTTCCATGAACTGCTGAGTAAGTATGCATAAAGTAGAGCCATAGACATCCTTTACTTAGATTTTCAAAAAGCTTTTGACAAAGTGCCTCATTGCAGGCTAATGTCAAAAGTGAGTGCACTAGGTATCAATACAGAGGTAAAAAACTGGATAGAAAGTTGGCTAACGGGTATACAACAACAAGTAGTAATCAATGGTGTTTCTTCTGAGTGGACTGCAGTCACTTCTGGAGTTCCACAAGGAACTGTCTTTGGCCCACTTCTGTTTATCATATATGTCAATGACATAAATATTGGTCTGTTGAGTGTGATCTCCAAGTTTGCAGATGACATAAAACTTGGAATGAATGTGAAAGACGCCAAAGGGGTTGAACAGCTCAGGATGGATCTCAACGGACTGGGTGAATGGTCAGAGACATGGCAGATACCTCTAAACTTGGAAAAGTGAAAAGTGATTCATATCGGCCAAGCAAACCCAAAGTCAGGCATTTGCTATTGGGAATGCCTCTGGAAGTGACTGACTTGGAAAAGGAGTTGGGTGTTCTGATTAGCAATGACCTAAAGTTTTTCAAGCAGTGCATTGAAGTAGAGAAGAATGCTCAGAAATTATTGGGCTATATTATGAGGCAATTTAAGTATAGAAATAAGGAATTAGTCCTCACACTTTACAACGCTCAGATACGGCCTATCCGAGAGTATGCTGTTCAGTTCTGGTCTCCAACACTTAGGAAAGGTATAGAGCGACTAGAAAGAGTACAAGCTAGAGCTATAAAGCTTATTTCATTGCTTAGAAGAATCAGCTATGAGGACCGGTTGAGAGCTCTTGATCTCTTTCCATTGGAGACATGCAGACTACAAGGTCAGTTCATTGAAGTATTTAAAATACTTAATGGTTGTGACAATAGGGATTATTACAAAATGTTTAGCCTCAATATAAATACAACACGCAACCATGGCTGGAAATTAGAAAAAGAAAAGGCTCAGCACTAGTATTTGTGGACACTTTTTCACATTTAAGATCTGTTCTACCTGAAACAAACTGCCCTCCAAAGTTGTAAACAGTTCTTCAGTAGAGCAGTTCAAGAAGAGAGTAGATAGTATTTTGCACACTCTGTAATGACTGTAGTGCACTAAACAGTCTCTCTCCTCTCACTTTGAGTATCTCCTCGGATTAGACCGCAAGGTCTGAGATACTAACCATTCCTTGTAATCCTTGTAACTAGTTTTGTTTTTCTCTCTCTCTCTCTCTCTCTCTCTCTCTCTCTCTCTCTCTCTCTCTCTCTCTCTCTCTCTCCACACAAACACACACACACACACGTATATATATATACAGTATATATAGTATATAATAATATATACCTGTATATTACATGTATGTGTGTGTGTGTAAATTACTACTTACAACTATACTATTCTAGTACTAATCTGGTAGGTGGTCAAGTGTTTTTATCTACGTTAGGTCAGACAAGATTAATGATATCAGAGTTGTTCATATATCTGGACTAGGCCTACTTCTCAACACGGTGTTGGCAAGAACGTGACAAGTTGGGGAGATTGTAGGCACCAATCGAGCTGGGCAGTACCCAGGGGATACCACATAGGCATATGATAAGGAGGTGCTGGAACTCCTGTTTAATATGTTTGGCTTCCCCCACTGTCTCTATGTGTGTCTCACCTACATAGAAAGTAATCCAGATAACTCTCACAAACACTTTTTGTTCCTATTCATTTCACGTCAGTCATCAAACATACCATATTTCTTTCCAACACGCCTAAATTGTAGCTGACGTACCTTGATTGTGGCTCTCTGCCACTCTTTCAACCTTCGGGGTGACACTTTTTGCAAGCAGCTTTGCCTTTTGTCTCTTTCATTCACATAGAACAAACATAATTATATTTTGGTAATTAATATACAAATCTACGTAAACGTATGTATTTAACTCATCCAGTACCGGTGCCGTCCTTATAACGTTATTATGGCTACTATCAGACGATTTTATTCAGTTAAAAAATGGGCTTCCAAAATTAACAGGCTTCGAACTATCTCATCTTAACCCTTATTACTACCACAGATCCTTCTACAACTGCACACAATTGTTTACAGTATATATAGCGAGAATAATATTAAGAAGACGTCGCCGGTACAGAAGGGGATCAATCTATCTATTTATCTATTGCCTGTGTTACGACCGGCACTACCGGTACGAAATAAACAAGGGCACTTAAGAATTGACTAGTCACTAGATGATAGGCTATATCTGCAACAACGGTACGCTAATTCCAAACCCTCGAACTATTACGCCGGTGAACACAAACACTTAAACCCTCCAGAGTTAATCTCCTGGATAACGGGGTATCAATTAACTGGGTTTTAGTGCACTTCTACAAAGGCTTTCCAGTGACGGCAAAGCCTACTCACAACAGGAGTACTTTACGTTAATAAAATACTCTTAAGTAATAACAATGCTTGAATAAACTATAACAAGATTTAATAAAGGAGTATATGCTTACGTTAACTTTAGTGTGAGTCTGTACTCAACACTAAACTCTACAATGCTCTATGAAAGCACTGGAAGTCTAGTCCTACAGCAATCAGATAAAGAATCTTCTGAAAACGTCTGATGCTCTAAGATGCTCGTTAATATAGAACAGAAATAATGCAGGGGCAGGACACCAAAGCGTGTATCTTAAATACACCAAAAAGTAGGATACATATATATAACAAGGGAGTGCAACAACTCTGTGACAGCACTAATAATCGCCACTCAAAACAGTACTTCCTTAGCCAACGTAACAGCCAAACTGGGTTGTGCATTATGCATCAACCTAGGCTAAAATAAGGCGTGAATAATTCCTAAAGCATACACAATTAAAGTTAATAAACACAATGCTGTCTTTCTCACTAATAAAGTCTAGCAGTGGCATAAAAGGTACTAGGAAACTAGGCAGAGCGCAAGCATGCTCGTAGCCTACTGTCTCCCCTTGAACAGATTTCCCTTATGTTACGTTAAGTGACTTGGAGGCTCTCTTGGTAAGTCCAGATCTCAAGTATCTGGTCTTACCCTGGCGCTCCACAAAGGTCAACAAAATGAGGTAGCAAGCATACAGGTAAGTGTAGGCAAAAGCCCTAATACTGCTACACTCGCAAAGGAAAATATGCACAAGGGTTACAGGCTACCTAGCTTCGTCGATGTTGTACAGGCTCTGACATGCCACATACATAACTCAGACAACGACCAAAGATACCTTCCACTGTCTAGCATTAAATAATGGGAAAGAACAGCTCAATAATTAGAAGCACCCCAACAATAGGCTACCCTATGACTATGACTCTACTAATCCCTAAAGCTAGTGCAAAACATAAATGTGAGAGCTGGTGCTGGTAATACGACTGGCCGACTATGGAAGTCGTATGCAGAACCAGAAGGGATAAGTAATTGAATAAAGAGAGGAAGTATTGGAAAAGAAGAAGTTCAGAGAGAGAAACAGTAGTATAGGGGGTTATATTGGGGACAGATTGCAAAGGACATGTAGGACCAAGCATGCTGTGCCAAGCTCTGCAGGAGAAACGCGGGCAGGAGCCCCCCAGCACTAACAAAGGCAGCAGCACCCAATCACAGACGACTACGTTATGAGGAGCAGGCGTCATATGACGCGTCAGGCCCGCCGGCCAATCACGAGCGTGGGAAACTCCTCCGAGCGAGGGAGGCACATGTACATACACACGCACATATTACCACCACGCTGCTCGCTCTCTTTCTCCCTACAACTTCACACAATGCATCTTATATTCTATCAATGATATAAAATACTTCCAAGTGTTACAGACAAGAATAAAGACCACCACTGGTCTGTCTGTGACAACATGAACTCTATAAAAGAAAGAACATCGTTCTACTATTATTGTAGCCCATTTCACTGCCCTGACGAGCGCTAGCGAGTTACGAGTGCATTCTGGCAAGCTGGCCAGCGTAACACCTGACGCCGTGATCCCCGAAGGAGTGGCAACGAACAAAACGCCCCCATGCACCTCGGGCCCCACTCAGTCAACGCCCCTCCTCCCAACCAGCACCGCCTTCATCCATATACTTCTTCACTTCAGTCTTCCACCTCTCTCTCGGTTTACCTCTCCCTCTCTGTCATTTCACCTCTCTCTCGTACAGCCTCATAGTCATTCTCTCGCTTCTCATACGTTCCATATGGCCGAACCATCTCAAGGTGTTCCTTTTCAAATTTTCCAGCACATCTACCACAACACCACACTTCCCTCTTACTTTTGCTCTTTCCAAACTTATCCAGGCACGCCTCCACATTCACCCCGAATTCCTCTTTCTCTCTTACAGTTTTATACTCTGTCGGAGCATACACACACACAACCACCCACGTTTGTGTTCCTACTTTCATTCTCACCCACACAATCCTTGAAACCACGGACCCATAGTCTCTTACACGCTCTTTCCATTTGTTACTTACAAACAAACACGCACCTTCTTTCGCTGCTCCCTCACCCACTCCAGCACACACACCCATTCCACACTCCCACTCTCTCACATCGGTACCCCTTCATTTGGTCTCAGTCATTCCACATACATCCAGCCTGGCATTCACTAACACTTCCAGGACCTCTCTCTGTTTTGTGTCATCATTCAAGCCTCTTACATTCCAAGGCGCTATTCTAAGACTGTCCATGGTAGGTCGGGGTTCGTCAACATTAGGTCCGTCCACATCAGAGGCTGTTCATTCGTTCATCGTTGCAGTAAGTATTTTTCACGGGTGGGGGGTTGCAAGCCCACCGACCTTTTACAACACACACGCAGGAGGCACGTGGGGCATATTCTATTCCCTTACCCCAAGGGTAAAGGGATTAATCCTTTCACGCACATATGATGAAGAGGTTGCCAGATTTGCAATAAAAAATAGAGTTCTCTCACTCTTATAATTACCTCCCCAAAATTAGTTTTCTGCCCACAGCTAACTCAAATACAAGTGCAGATGTTGAAGTAACTAAACTAAAGGTTTATAAATACCCCTGATGGTAACAAAGGCTTTAAAGTATCCCTAATAGGCTCAAAATTGCGTCATATGTCGGAGAGGGTTAACAACACGAAATGCGGAAGTGAAAATGTGTTTAATTGCGCATTTAAATACCCTAAATTATACTTACAAAGAATATTGATATACACTTCGCAAATAAGTATGTTTTAACACCCACATTGCGGGTATAATTGCCAGAAATCTCCTTCATTCCATGCTCTTTTTCATGCATAAGCAAGAGCCAAAGCGTAATACAATTATATATCTGTGAAAGTACAATGATAGAGCTTTCCAATGACACATGAATCATCCTTGTACAACATCCGATTATCTTGCAAGATGGCCAAAATCGCGAAAATTAGCAATGTTTTGCTGTTTTTCCTGAGTGTGCGAAGTGTCTGTCAGACCTCAATGTGTCCCCGCACCCTGTGGCGAGCAGTTGAAGCACTCCTGCGCTCCTTCCAACAGCCTTATAATAGCCTCAAAATGGTGCCCGTCATATGACGGGCACTGTACAGAAGAGATTAAAGGTGGTGTCACATGAGCGCATTTTCTGGCAATTTTTGATGCACAATTTTTTTCTCTCATACTATTTTGAGGCTCTTTACTACTGGAATCGGAAACTATAGCCAAGGTAAATTATGTCAGGTGGTTTAATTTGTATCGAATATATACAAATAGGTATATATGATCTCAATAAACCCTCTTAGTAACATAGGTCCTTCTTAAGCTGCATACACTCATCTAATTTTAGCCAGACTCAAAGGCAAAAAAGTGTCATGGTGCCTTTATCAAATCCACTACAGCCAATCTACTCCTGTGAGGGGCCAGTGTAAGTGTACAATTTTCACTTGGTGGCTGCCAATTTTTTTGTGGCGAGACATATAACGCATGTGTTTCTATGGCAGCCTGCACACAAGCCAATTTGTAATGGCAGCCACAAAAAATTGCTGAGCGGGTCCATTTTACCTGCCACGCCAGGGTGGCTCACCACTGGTGATGTTAATGGATTGCGTTCATTCATATGGCAAGCCACACACGGGCCACTTTGTGGTGCCAGCTGTGGCGGACGGTCTGTCATTGTTGACGGTCATGCGCTCTGTTGTTAGTGAATAGAATGGCTACACTAAATAATATTGACTGTGAAATATTGATAAGTTAAATAGAGAAATGCCCGGCCCTGCTACCCCTGTATGTCTTCCAGTGAAACGAGTACAGCGACAAGAATGTGAAGGATAAACTGTAGGCTGAAGTGTGTGACAGTTGTCCGTGTCTAGTATGACCAAGGGAGAAGAATGGGAAAGGTGGGTGGCTATTGAAACAAAGTGAATACATCAGTAATTTAATCATAAATGTAATATGAATTACAATAATACACTAACTATCGGGAATTCAGAGTATTTCAACGAACATGCAGTAAAGAAATATAATTATTAAACAAAACAATACCTGTATAACCAATATCACGTATGTCAAATAAACAAATACAAATAAGACGAGATAAAATAATATCCGTATAACCAATATCGCGCCTATCTTATATAGAACATTATATGAAACACAACATTGACAACAATATCTGTGCAACCAATATCTTGTATGTTATATTATCAAATAAATACTTAAACTTAACGAGTATTGTACTCAAATGTTCGTATTACATTATACCTTGGCTCAAACAAATTATTTTGCTATATTGCAATGGCACTGCTTCTAGAGGCGAAGATATATATCTATATATTAGCCACTAAGTTTCATTATCAACAGAAAAGCATATCATGATGAAATGTTCTTTATACTTGCATGAATACAATGTTTCATCATTTTACGACATGCTTATTTATTCTCACGTTTCTAATTAATATTCTTGGCCAATGTACAGTATATTATGTGTTTCATTTATTCTTACCCTAAAGTAACTACAAGTTTTTCTTCTGTTCATGCACACATCCTCATGTTTGTGGTCAGACATGAACCTGAAGGCCCAATTGAAGTCAGCAAATTTCCGAAAGAAGCACAGATCATTATATAATATCTAGTGACCTTCTCTGGGTAGCATCGCCTTCATATAGGCCCTGGTATAAAATGGACCCCTGAGAAGCCTATGGCTGATTATCGGGTACACCCAATACTTTATTTGATGTCCTTGTTTTGTTTTTGTTTTGTTTTTTTGAGGAGCACAGCGATGGCACATGCTACCCCCTCGATTACCATAATGAAACTGCCTGTGGTTGCCATGAACAAGTGGCCCGTGTGCCACTAGTGTAGACTAGTGTCTATAGCTTCCCTTTCCACTTTTTATTGGTGCCACGAAAAATTGGCCGCCACCGTCCACTGAAAATTTGTCCTCGTGCGGGGGGCCTAACACTATATGGTCCATGTCTTGTGGGTTATTACGATATTCTATTTAATTAATTATTAATATATCGTTTGTGTTTGCCATTCTCAAGGAATGTATTTAGTTTGTCACCAAGGGTAACATAAACGCTTTCCCAGACTTCCTTCGAACTAAAAAATAAAATATTAGCTCTTCAAGCTAAATGTGTACATTATTTTCGATAGAAAACAGTTCGGGCCGAAGGCCAGAAAAACAAAATCGAGACCTGAGTGGGATGAAGCGTCTCGTTATCGCCAGACTAATGGAGTGGAACATCTTAGAATCTCCAAATTAATGAAGCGAAATATAAATACATACAAACATTACAGAGTTACTCATAAATACATACAGTAGCAGAAAAAGGCAGATCATGTTTGATGTTGCTCGCCATGGTCAACAGATCGTGGTTATGTTCCAGTTTGGTCCATCCTGCCATCCTACTCTTCCACCACTCGCCCATAGCTGGTCAGAAAGAGCGAGTTATTAGTGGTTATTGACTCATTCTGTACCGAAGACGTCTTTTTCATTTTATTCTAGCTATATTTAGACGATTTTTTGCACTTTAAGAAGGATCTGTGGTAGTAAAAATGGTTAAGTGAAAAAGTTCGAAGACTGATAATTACCGAAGGCCCGTTTTGAACTGAATATAATCGACTGATAGTAACCAGAATAAAGTTAAAAGGACGGCAGCGCTACTGAATGGGTTAATCCTTAGAAGATTATGGCGCACTTTGACAGTTTATTCTGGCTATCATTAGACGATTTGTTACACTTTAGGAAGATTTACGGGAGTAATATCATCCTTCTGACTTCAATATATACCCTTCTTAATATAAATTTAATCGTTTTGCAATACCCAGAAAACAGAAAATAAATGCCAACTGCTCGTGGTTGTGTTCTAGTCAGGTCCATCCCACCATCCTACTTTTCCACCACTCACCCATAACTGGTCAGAAAGAGCGAAATATTTATGGTTACTAATGGGAGGCCTTTAGTTTGCTGAATATAAACTATTTTTGGGAGGAGAATATTTTTGACAAGGTTTTGCAGGTCACTAAGTTATATATATATATATATATATATATATATTCTGACATACGGAGCCCTGTATGTTAATTTAAGAGTTAGAATTAGAGTTGAAGGAGTCACACTACCCAAACGGTGAAGCAGACTAGCGAGCGAACCAGCGAGTGGGGAAACTAGCTCGCCCGCATACCTGCAAACTAGCCTTCACACCTGCGTGCGTCATAGGGGACCCTGCAAACTACCTCGATGACCGATGCTATGACGTATGATCGACGCCAGGAGCTGTGAGTGGACCAGGCACCTGTTATGCGACTCGAGGAGCTATGATTGGAGTAGGCACCACCCCCCCCCCGCCTCCTGATTTGTTCCTACACCATCATTGTTTGGTATATAAGACCCGAGTTGTGGGCATTCAAATCAGTCTCATTTGGAGTTGGGGAAGGTGAACTTGCAGCTGGAGGAAGACGGGGTGAAGTATTTTAATGGGATTGTGACTGTCAGTCAGATTATATATGTGTGTGTTAAGTGTGTTCGGTGTAAACACTTACATTATGTTGGTTAGTGAGATATGTGATTGGGAATTAACGTGAACGCTACTATTATGTGTTTAACTATTTGATTGCGAATTAACGTTAACGCTACTAATTATGTACTTAACTATTTGATTGGGAATTAACGTTAACGCTATTATTATGTACTTAACTATTTTAGTTGACTAACTTGTGGACTAAAGCAACTCTTTAAGTAATTGGGTTATGATGAAAGTAATACTATTGTTTTATATTAATACTTACGAGTTCTTTCATTTTCTTTGAATTAAGCTTACATTGCTTAACGGTGCTTAGTACGGTGATGCTATTGTCTCGTATTAGTAATATCGCCTTAGACTAACATGGCTGTGATAATATTACTTCTAGTGATTTCCTAAGCTGAAGAAAATTCTTTTGCTTCAAAATATTATATTTTGCTTTTCATATTATTTGAGTGAGACCTGAATCGAATCTATGAAGCGATCCTGTAACTTTATTTACTCATAATCAAACCTCAATGTTACGTGGTTAAGAAATACATTTAACTAATTATTAAATATATATCTAACTTTGTATGTGACTTTGATATTACTCCTGATGATAATAATAATATAATCCTATTAACGTAAGACAAGAACCAAGAATAATTACATTAAATATAAATAAAAGGACATATAAGAAAACTATCAATTCATTTCAAAAAGGGTAAGAGACAGAAATATTCTTACTTTAATATTTATCTTCCAAGACTTTTTATAGAATTAATAGTCCTTCTTTAGATATAACTTCTTCGGTTCATAACCATAGCCTACTAAGCTTCGGTTAAATAATATTCTTTATAAATACTACATGACTTTAATTAGTTTCAGTATTTTTCATAATTAAAGAGTATCAGTCAATAAAGGATACTAAATCCTAAGATCCAAAAGGAAAGGAAGCAACAACAGCAAATTATTTTATTAGATTTTACTTTTGTTTTGCCTTCAGCTTACTGATACCTTAATATATATCTCTGTGCTATCTAGATTCATCAAGTTAACCACTTGAGGATCAAGATACGTAACAGAAGAGTGGCGACCTTGCCAGGATTCGTTTCATACAGTTTCACTCAGTTTCATTACCGTTTCACTACTTAAAAACCAAATATTAATCATGCCTCAACTAATTAATGACGAAGATGCTCGAGTTTTCATAGAATCAGAACCCACAACCCCTGATATTGACTGTCTGTCAAAATCCGAACTGAAAGTGCTTGCCTCACATCTCCAATTAACTGTCTCAAACATGTCCAAAGTAGAGGTGGCTCAGACCATAAAAACCCACCTGTTCCCTGTAGAAGGCGGGGAGGGAGACGGAGCAGTTGGTGGGATCCCGAGTAAACCTAGCCAACTTGATGAACAATTGCCACCTGGTTTGACCGGTGATCAAATATACGAACTAGAACTAGCCAGAATGAAAATAAATGCTGATGCCGAACAAGCCAGACTAAAAATAGAACTAGCCAGAATAAATGCCGAACAAGCCAGAGCAAATATCGAAGAAGCCAGAATAAATGCCGAAGCAAAGACCGAACAAGTCAGACTAAATGCCAGTGCAACGACCGAACAATGTGAATATCAATATCGTACGGCTCAACTAAATGTCAATACAAATGCTCCCGAAATTGCTCCCCCTCTGGGATTAACTATGACTAGTGTCATTCCACCTTTTACTGAGGATAATGTGCAGGATTTCTTTGTTTTGTTTGAGGAAGTTGCTGGAGGTATGAAGTGGACAAGAGATCAATGGCCTTTTATGTTACAAACTGTTTTGACAGGGCAGGCTCGAGCCACGTATTTGTCAGAAGTAGCCGAAGTTAGGCAGGATTATGACAATCTCAAAGAAGCTATCCTAAAAACCTATCAATTGCAGCCTGAGGCTTACAGGCAATCTTTCCGTAAAAACCAGAAGAAAGTAGAAGAAACCCATAAGGTATTTGCCAGGACCATGACTAAAACTTTCAATCATTGGGTCAAGAGTAAGAAAGTCACAAGCTACAACGATCTGAAGGAGTTGGTCCTGATAGAAAATTTCCTATGGAAAATTGATTCTTCTGTATCCTATCATTTAAAGGGGAAAAAGGTAGATTGTCTTGCTGACGCCGCTGACATGGCTGACACATACGTGCTCAACAACAAATTTCGTGGAAAGAAGCCCTACGATAATTCTAGTTCTAATTTTAAGTATCCCAATCACAAATCTGACAGACCCAGTCACAAGCCTATAACGTCTTCCCCAGCTAGCCAAAATAGAATTGTTCCCCCAACTAAAAATGTGACTCAGGGCAATGGTAACAGAGGTGGGCCCCAAACTAATAGTAATGCTCAAAGAGGGAACGTTCCCGTATCCCCTAAAGTATGTACTTTTTGTGGCAAGAGAGGCCACCTAGCTTATCAGTGCTGGGCCAAGGAGAGAACCGAGAGATCGGGGCAGACAGTTGCTGCCGTATCTCAAACTCCATATGTGCCTGTAATGCAGGACTCCCGACAGAAGGAGTACCTAGCACCAAAAGTTCCTTTAATGCTGGACTCCCGACAGAAGGAGTACCTAGCAGCTAACGTAAATCATCTAGACAGGGGTGTAGTAGCATGTGTGGTGCAACCCACTAGGGTTAAGCCAATAATAATTTCACCATCAGTGCAGGACAGTTACCGTCCCTTTATTTCATCTGGCAACGTGAGATTAAATGGTTGTATGCATGAGGTAAAAATTCTGAGAGACACAGGTTCTACTAGCACCCTCATGGTGAATCCTTACACTGAGTGCCCACCTGGCGAACCAGTTGTAATGAGAGGTGCTGGAGGCCAGTTATATGCATACTTGGTAAAAGGCGAAATTGAATGTGAGTTACTACAGGGTGAGGCCACCATAGCTTTGTGTAGGTCCCAAGATATCCCTGTGCCTGGGGTAACACTCCTTTTG
Source organism: Paralithodes platypus (assembly GCA_032716605.1). Taxonomy (NCBI): domain Eukaryota; kingdom Metazoa; phylum Arthropoda; class Malacostraca; order Decapoda; family Lithodidae; genus Paralithodes; species Paralithodes platypus. The sequence goes on along the minus strand of CM064491.1, from coordinate 34,704,343 downwards.
GGGAATGATGTAGCAGGTGAGAAGGTCCGACCAGACCCCATTTTGTCACTTTCCCCTGTTAACGAGCCACTAACCGGTGAGCTCGAAAAGGAGATGCCAACAGTTTTCCCTGTGTGTGCTGTCACACGTTCAATGTCTCAAGTAGCAGTTCCCTCCGACAGAAATGTACCGAATGTAAGAGTTGATGAAAGGGATGACGAGAGTGTGAATGACGCTCCAACTGTGCCTGATGATGTGACTGAGGTGGATTTATCTGACACCTTTATGGCTCATCTTGACCCTAACGATGACCATGAAACCCCTCCAAATTGTCCTAGTGGCCTGGTAGAGCTACAGAGAGATGATAGTGAATGCAAGGAGTTAGCTGCCAGGTCCGTGAGTGAAGAGGAATGTGAGAAGGAGGGTGGTGAATGTTTCTACCTCAAAGGAGGAGTATTGTGGCGAAGATGGAGACCGCCACACAGACCAATCGATGACGGGGCTTGGGACATCCATCAAGTAGTAGTCCCCAAACCTTGTCGTAGAGATATCATGGAAATGGCACATTGTATACCATTGGCAGGACACCTAGGTGTGATAAAAACTCTAGACAGAATCAGAGCCCACTTTTTCTGGCCAGGAATGCGTGCAGATGTAGTGGAGTGTTGTAGAGTGTGTCACACTTGCCAGATGACAGGAAAACCCAATCAGAAGGTGCCTGTACATCCTCTGGTGCCCTTGCCCGTTTTCGAGAATCCTTTTACTCGGGTGGTAGTGGACATTGTAGGCCCATTGCCTAAGACTTCCCAAGGTAACATTTATTTATTAACTATCATGGACATGGCAACTCGCTACCCAGAGGCTATACCCTTAAGGACTACCTCTGCTCCAATTGTTATCAAGGAACTGCTCAAATTCTTCACCAGAATGGGTTTTCCCCCATGAGGTGCAAAGTGATCAAGGAACTAATTTTACCTCTAACATTTTCCAGCAGTCCCTGAAGGAGTTGGGTATCGAGCATGTAAAGTCTAGCACCTACCACCCAGAGAGTCAAGGGGTTCTCGAACGATATCATCAGACATTAAAGGGAATGTTACGTAAGTATTGTACAGAGACCGGAGTTGAGTGGGATAAGGGGGTACCTTTTCTTTTATTTGCTACTCGTGAGGTTCCAACTGAATCCCTGGGTTTTTCCCCTAATGAGCTAGTTTTCGGTCACCAGGTAAGAGGTCCTTTGCAACTATTGCAGGATAGCCTAGTTGGCCAGGAGGGTAACCAAAACCTCCTCAAGTATGTTTCAGATTTCAAAACCCGGCTGAGATCCTCATGTGAGTTTGCCGCTCAAAACTTAACCGTGGCTAAAAGCTCCATGAAGAAATGGTATGACAGAAAAGCCCGTGAGAGGGAGTTTAAGCCCGGTGATGAGGTTTTGGTCCTGCTCCCCTTTTTTGGCCAACCTTTATCTGCCAAGTTCAGGGGCCCATATAAGATCATTCGGAGGGTGAGCATTACCGATTATCTAGTAACTACCCCAGACAGGAGAAATCCCTCGCAAGTATTCCATATAAATATGTTGAAGCCCTACCATAGGTCCCCTGATTCCTCTCCTCCAGCTTCTCCCACTGTGGCAGTGAATGTCAGGACCTGTGGACAGCCTGGAGCGGACGAAGTCTTCAGTTCTCTTACTGACCCGCAACAGACTGTTCCAGAGCCTGAAGGTATCCATGCAGACTTTGACTTGTCATGTAGCCTATCCAACTTTCAGTATAATTCAGTGGCTTGGAGGGAATTACCATCTAAACTAGGTCATCTTCCCTCTGATCAAGCGAACCAACTAATCTCTGTTTTATCTCAGTCTCCCAGTGTGTTCCGTGATACTCCAGGGCTCACTTCTTTGGCCGTGCACGACATCGACGTAGGGGATGCAACTCCCATTAAACTATCCCCCTACCGTGTCTCACCACAACGCAGGAGTATACTGCAGGTCGAGCTTGACTACATGTTGTCAAACAAGCTGATCAAAAGGGCCTTAAGCCAGTGGAGTAGTCCGGTCATACTTGTGCCAAAGCCAGACGGGAGCCATAGGTTTTGTAGGGACTATAGGCAAGTCAATGCTGTCACAAAGAACGATACCTACCCACTGCCACGGATCAAAGATTGCATTTACCAGGTTGGCCTCATACAGCAGTAAGTTTAACTTAAACAATTTTGGCAATTAGCTCTCCCTTGTAGCGAGGTAAATATCATGCTTTAGTAGTGCGCTGTCAAGCCTTCAGCTGTGAGATGCCTTGCAGTTCGAATAACGCTCCAGCTACGTTCCGGCTATGTTCTGATGTGGTACCTGGAGACGTTGCCTACTTTGGGTGATATCCTTATTATATCCTCATTATAATCTTGCTGTTGCCAATCTGGTGGTGAATCTATTTATGTATTATGTTTAATATTATGTACTATATTCCTTAAACTCTTTTCTAGGGGGGAGGTCTGACATAAGGAGCCCTGTATGTTAATTTAAGAGTTAGAATTAGAGTTGAAGGAGTCACACTACACAAACGGTGAAGCAGACTAGCGAGCGAACCAGCGAGTGGGGAAACTAGCTCGCCCGCATACCTGCAAACTAGCCTTCAAACCTGCGTGCGTCATAGGGGACCCTGCAAACTACCTCGATGACCGATGCTATGACGTATGATCGACGCCAGGAGCTGTGAGTGGACCAGGCACCTGTTATGCGACTCGAGGAGCTATGATTGGAGTAGGCACAACCCCCCCGCCTCCTGATTCGTTCCTACACCATCATTGTTTGGTATATAAGACCCGAGTTGTGGGCATTCAAATCAGTCTCATTTGGAGTTGGGGAAGGTGAACTTGCAGCTGGAGGAAGACGGGGTGAAGTATTTTAATGGGATTGTGACTGTCAGTCAGATTATATATGTGTGTTAAGTGTGTTCGGTGTAAACACTTACGTTATGTTGGTTAGTGAGATATGTGATTGGGAATTAACGTGAACGCTACTATTATGTGTTTAACTATTTGATTGCGAATTAACGTTAACGCTACTAATTATGTACTTAACTATTTGATTGGGAATTAACGTTAACGCTATTATTATGTACTTAACTATTTTAGTTGACTAACTTGTGGACTAAAGCAACTCTTTAAGTAATTGGGTTATGATGAAAGTAATACTATTGTTTTATATTAATACTTACGAGTTCTTTCATTTTCTTTGAATTAAGCTTACATTGCTTAACGGTGCTTAGTACGGTGATGCTATTGTCTCGTATTAGTAATATCGCCTTAGACTAACATGGCTGTGATAATATTACTTCTAGTGATTTCCTAAGCTGAAGACAATTCTTTTGCTTCAAAATATTATATTTTGCTTTTCATATTATTTGAGTGAGACCTGAATCGAATCTATGAAGCGATCCTGTAACTTTATTTACTCATAATCAAACCTCAATGTTACGTGGTTAAGAAATACATTTAACTAATTATTAAATATATATCTAACTTTTTATGTGACTTTGATATTACTCCTGATGATAATAATAATATAATCCTATTAACGTAAGACAAGAACCAAGAAAAATTACATATAAATAAAAGGACATATAAGAAAACTATCTATTCATTTCAAAAAGGGTAAGAGACAGAATATTCTTACTTTAATATTTATCTTCCAAGACTTTTATAGAATTAATAGTCCTTCTTTAGATATAACTTCTTCGGTTCATAACCATAGCCTACTAAGCTTCGGTTAAATAATATTCTTTATAAATACTACATGACTTTAATTAGTTTCAGTATTTTTCATAATTAAAGAGTATCAGTCAATAAAGGATACTAAATCCTAAGATCCAAAAGGAAAGGAAGCAACAACAGGAAATTATTTTATTAGATTTTACTTTTGTTTTACCTTCAGCTTACTGATACCTTAATATATATCTCTGTGCTATCTAGATTCATCAAGTTAACCACTTGAGGATCAAGATACGTAACAATATATATATATATATATATATATATATATATATATATATATATATATGTTTCTAGTCTCTCAGTGGGGATCGAACCCATCGACCATCAGGATGATAGCTGACGCTTTAATCAATTACACCACGTTGGCTATCATCCTGATGGTCGATGGTTCGATCCCCACTGAGAGACTAGAAACATTTAGTGGCTCACGTGTATTTGTGATATATTCTCAATATATATATATATATATATATATATATATATATATATATTATCCTACCTTTCAGAGAGAGTCACTGCAGGGTACTAATCGCTGAGCTCTTCCTTACGCACTGGCCCCAGATACACTGGTTAGTTTAGGCTTGTGGTCTCTCTCTCACACACCTCCCAAAAATAGGTTCGTGGTATTGCCCCAGAGAGGTGTCAGGTGTTTACCGTATATTTGTGTATCCGTATATATTGGTTCTACTTCATACAGTATATCCACACATTATACATGTATGCTCTCTCTCTCTCTCTCTCTCTCTCTCTCTCTCTCTCTCTCTCTCTCTCTCTCTCTCTCTCTCTCTCTCTAACACATACATTTCGTGTTTATTATCACGTTCTCAATTTACGAGTTTATCTATTACATGTATTACTAGAAACTGGGTTGTCTAAGTTGTACTGTTGATATGTAAAATAGATGCAAACTAAATTAATAAAATGCGACTAAAATAAGTAAATACAATAGATGTAAAAATACTAAATAAAATTGTTGTATAAATAAACTAAATACATGTATTATATCTGTATATATAATAGATGTAAAATACATAAAACAGATGTAAATTAACTAAATGCAGTAGATGTAACATAAATATAATCGAAATATATATATATATATATATATATATATATATATATATATATACACTACGTATATATATATACTACTGTATATATATACTAGATGCACAAATATACCATGTCGAATTGTAGATGTAAAATAACCAAATACAAAAGATGTAAACTATATTAATAGTATAAATAAAATAAATACTGGATGTAAACTAAAAAAAATAGAATGGGTGACAAATAAATAAATTAGATGTAAATTAAGCAAATACTAAAGATATAAAATACATCAAACAAATTGATGTAAAATATGTAAATAAAAATATATGTAAAACATAAATGAACTAGATGTAACATACACATACAATAGATATACAATATGATGAATACAATATAGTAATTGTGTAATGTTTTGTTGTATGTATGAGTAATTGTGTAATGTGTGTGTGTATTCATGAGTAATTGTGTAACGTTTGTGAGTATTCATGAGTAATTGTGTAATGTTTGTGTGTATTCATGAGTAATAGTGTAATGATTGTGTGTATTACTGAATAATTGTGTAATGTTTGTGTGTATTCATGAGTAATTGTGTAATGGTTGTGTATTCATGAGTAATTGTGTAATGTTTGTGTGTATTCATGAGTAATTGTGTAATGATTGTGTTTTAATGAATAATTGTGTAATGTTTGTGTGTATTCATGAGTAATTGTGTAATGGTTGTTTATTCATGAGTAATTGTGTAATGTTTGTGTGTATTCATGAGTAATTGTATAATGATTGTGTGTTTTAATGAATAATTGTGTATGTGTATTCATGAGTAATTGTGTAATGATTGTGTATTCATGAGTAATTGTGAAATGTTTGTGTATTCATGAGTAATTGTGTAATGATTGTTTATTAATGAATAATTGTGTAATGTTTGTGTGTATTCATGAGTAATTATGTAATGATTGTGTATTCATGAGTAATTGTGTAATGCATGTGTGTATTCATGAGTATTTGTGTAGTGATTGTGTGCATTCATGAGTAATTGTGTAATGTGTGTGTATTTATGAGTAATTATGTAATGTTATGAGTAATTATGTAATGTTTGTATGTGTTTGTGTCATAACATGAACTATTTAGTGTCGGCCTTATTCTAGGCAATGCTTCCTTTAGGCTTAACGTGGTGTTCAGGCTAACTCACGAACCTGTTGATAAATTATAAAAAAATCACTATAGTATTTTTGTTTTTAGGTTTTAGGCAGCATGTCCCCATCTTGATTACTCAGTTACTAGGACGATTTTATAGCGATATATTATATTAATTAGGACACGTATTGGGTAAAGACACAGTAGCAGAGTTGGACCACCCAAGTTTATTCAATGGGTTTTCACCATCTGTCAATGGTATACTCCCTTGAGCAATATATACACACACACACATATATATATATATATATATATATATATATATATATATATATATATATATATATATATATATATATATATATATATATATATATATATATAAAGGGTAAGACCAGTGCTGATATATACAATTATACATCTTTATTATTGTGGGACGCGGGCTTATGCACAAGCCATCTTCAGCCTAAACAACAAAGAAACAGCCTACATAAATCTACAAATCATAATAGATTTCATGAAATAATACACACGTGTATATGGGGTTAAAGAGAGATCAAAACATTTTTGGAAAATAATTGAATCCATGTGTGCCTCAATATCTAAATATACCGCAAAGTATTTATATATACGTAAACTAAAAAGTTATTATATGTGAGAAGCGTAGAAATACGTGTACATTGTGTTGAGTTAAATCTAAATCTAATAACTTAAGTGAAATTAAATACAAGATATAGTAATATTATGAATGCTAAAATATAACATACCCCATATCACATAGATCTCAAAAGTACAGTAAGGGTGTTGAGGACTCCTGGGAACCTAGATCGGTACGAAACTGTTGTGTTAACCCTTATTTAGCGGCGAGCAACATAAGTCGAGTTAAATAAAGCTGGACTATGTGGCGGCGCTCGACATAACTCGAGTGGCAATTTCAGCACGTAATGTGGCTGAGAGAGAGAGACAAGTGGTGGCAGGAGACTAGCGAGCGTATGACTGCTCCAGACCACCGCGGCGAACCTACTGACACAAATCTCAGCTCCCTCCTCCCTCTCTCACTCGCTACATACTCAATTATGTACTGAAAGTACCGAATTACCTGCTTTTTGCACTCGCGTTGCACGGTTATTGCAAGAAAACTATCCATCATACAAGGATCGTTATGGTGTCATTCGAAAGCTCTGTTTATGCCCTTTCAGGGATAGGTACTTGTTTTACGTTCTGGGTCTTATTTAGGCATGAAAATGATCACGTAAACAGCCCTATTTTGGCTAAAAACACCCCGCTGTGCGGTACACATAAATAAACCGCATAGGCCGCTCGTAAGGTGTTAATAAGCTCTCGGCTATCAGGCGAGAACTTTCATTAGAAGATGTGTACAATAAGCTAAAATCATTTGTGCGTATTGGGTGTGACGTTAACCACTCCGTTAGAACCGCATGGCTTGTCCTACAGTGACTCGCTAGGATCGCCAGGACAGTGGATGTGGCTACAGTTTGTGTATTGTTGTGTGCTTTATTTCATATGAAAGCTCGTGTCATGGGCAGTCCAGAAAGGCTGTTTGTTTTCACCCATGTCAAGGCTTTATATATTTAATTGTAAAGTATATGTTTTATCCTTAACTAGTAATGATAGGATCAGAGAGAGAGAGAGAGTAGAACAGAGTGAGAGGAGGCGCGTAGTGTTTTGCTATACTCGATGACGTCATAGCTGGCTGGCCTCGTGGGGATTGGTTGAGGGAGTTCTTTACCATGCTTGGTGACGTAATGTTTTGCTAGCTACTTTGGTAGTGGTTAGAGGACTTGTTACCGCTTTTTTCCCACGCGGCTCGAGCTAGTGCGAGTATATATACAGCTCCCTCGCCACTTTCTCCCTCAGATCTGGTTTCTAGAACGCATCCCTCTTATCCTTTGATACCTGTCCCCTGGCCTGCACCTGAGAATCTTTTCCTCTGCCTATCTCTCTCATTTTCCATACCTTTCACCCCATTTTATTCATATTATATCCCCTCTGGTTAACTCTGCATAATCAGCTTCATGCTGGCCAGTTGTATTGTGCATTAAGGTCTGATATAACCCATGTATGTTTAGTTGTTAAGATAAGTTGATCACGAAGCATTGGTTGGCATTCATATTGTTTAGTACCGCTTCCTATAATTATTAGTGTTCTGCTGGATTAGATAATGCTAGACTAGGGGTCTGATATTATAAGGTATTGTTTCCAATGAGTGCTGGCTTTAGTTAAAAGCTGCACGACATACCTGAGAACTGGAGTTGATTGGGTAAATTCTAGTCTGTGTGCCATTGAGAATAGAACATGCACGAATGAGGGCTTTTTGCCTATACCATTCTGCACTGTTCTAAGCTCGTTGTTTGTCTTTGAGGTACGCCAGGAGAACGCTTGATACTTCGGTAGTAAAGTTTCTCAAGAGAGCTACCCTTCACTATAACGTAATATTTGACGCACAGACTTGAGATTTACACTAGGCTATGCGGCATGCCATGCGCACCAGTATCTCGTATCATTGACTCTAGCTAGACTTTATCAGTCCTAGTAGACATTAAGTATATTAACCCAATTACTCTTTTTATGCATACCCGTTTATGATTACACAAGCATTTCGCAGCCTAGTTTGATGTATGGAGACACAAACGACATAGGCTCTTTTTGTTGATAGGAATACTGCATTGTCGTGGCGATTATTATTGTTGTAGCGTTTAGGATATTCTTGGCCCCGACTGCATTATATATCCTGCCTTTTGTGTGCATAGCCTGCACGAGCATTGTTCCGCTGCCGGCCTTTTTGGTTCCATTTCCGATACGAGCATCTTGATAGCATCTAACATTTAAAGAAGATTCCTTGTTGGTGTTGAAGGACTTTAGTGCACTTTCTTTCATGCAGGAGGGCCTGACATTTATTGATTAAAGTAACGTAAGCTGTAACTTCTCTTACCACCTTACTTTGCATACCATAACCAAGCACCTTCGGTTATAGGTAGTAATAGGCTGTTTTCACATAACATTAAGCCTAGAGTAGACGCACATTTATTGAGAGTTTAATAACCTATTATTGCATATAGAACTCTGTAGAGTATTTGTGTTCTTTGTTCACTGGGAATATACATCAGAGGTTGGATCTAGCGCTTTCCGTTGTAGCATTTATGCCATTACTAGTCCAATGAATAAGAGCCCTGATATATTTAAACCTCAGTCGTAACAAATGGCGACCTTACCTAGGATTTGGTGAACCTACATTTATTAGCAGGGAACATTTGTTGTTTTGGAGAATATTTTGCGGGGATCAGCAAGAATAATTTTGTTTTGCAACATAGTATAGCCCTTGAGTATTTCCGAGAATTTTTGTGTGTATATTGAGGTATAAGAGTTTGGGGTGCTTCTTTTCTGAATATTGAGGTGGGAAATTTTTGTGAGCATCATGTCTTATACCAGATCAGAGGAGAATGGAGACACAGTACGTAATGTCGAAACTGAGGAACAGCAGTATGATGATATGGTTAATCAGGTGAACTGTGAGGAGGATGCTAGGATATTTTTGCAATGGCCTGTTACTGCCGAGCGGTTGGAGGGTATGGATCGGTACGGTCTTCAATGCCTGGCCACAGCTATCGGTCATGCGGTTACTAGCAGCATGCCCAGGGATAACTTGATAACGTGTGTACTGGGCAGGGTGACTGGTGAGCGAGATGGGTTGAGTGCTCAGAGCCCTTCGGCCATGCTTCCCCTACACTCGCCTCCCAGCCATCCCAGTAGTTTGCCGACCCCAAGTACGCTTCCACAGTTGGGTGGTGACTGGCAGGGTGGGTTGCCCCTGGGGGGACCACCGGTAATTTCAAACATTGTAGCACCTTCACCTCCTCAAGGGTTAACTCCAGAATTATTGCTTCAGCTCGAATTAGCTAAGATCGAAGAGAGAAAGGCTATCAGGGCAGGTGAGCTTCAGCAGCAATTAGAATTAGCCAAGATAGAAGAGAGAAAACGTCACCAGCACATAGAGCTAGCAAAAATCCAAGCTGATTTAGAGTCGACTAGGTACTGTGCCGACAGGGATGTAGAGAAGTCGCGGGTAGAGGCAACGGGACAGCGACTTGGGGCTGGTAACCGTGTTCATGAGCAGTCTCTCTCGCACTTATTGAAACTGGTTCCGGTGTTTGATGAAAGTGGTGTAACAGAATTTTTCGCACGCTTTGAGAAGAAGTGCCAGGAACATCAGTGGCCAGAGAATAAATGGGCAGCACTTGTATCCTCTAGATTAATAGGCAAGGGTCTGTGACGCTTCTGCATAGTAGCCACGTGCGGGCGTGCGCGCGCGTCGGCTGCCCAGCCGCTTAGAAACCGGCTGGCGGTAGCCGGCCGGCAGGCTTTTCCTTAGTATATATCCTACGACAACGTAACTAATGTCTGGGATATTCTTATGTTGTTTCACAGCTTGTAGCTGCCCTTATTCTTAACCAACGCATCTTAGTATATTTTATTCTCGATAGTTGATTGTTTCATTATAAGATGTAAGTCTAGTGAGAGTGGGAGGAGACGAGCGGGAGAGAGAGACCGGCTGGGGGACGTTGCTTCGCGCGGAGAGTCTAGCTTGGGACGAGCCTGAAGCGTTGCCATATGCATCCGATTGCAACGTTAGGCTTAGTTTCGACTCACGCACGGGGTAGACGATTTTGACCCGGCAACTGTATTGAGTGTTCCCAAGCCTGGGATGTATTTTGTATGCCTAGGGTGGGGTCCAGACAGATTCAAGACTCAGAGCTCACCTCACTGTCGTACCCTTCGGACCCCCTTGATATCAATCCCTCTCAACCCCACTTAGAAACTTTCTCTCTTACTTTGTATACCTTCTTTCCACTACTTCACCAGTCTATTTAATTATCCCATCCCCTTGATAGACCTTATATCTATTATTGTATTAACGACGAGCTCTCAGATAACTAGATAGGATTTGGGCCTTATGCAGAGATTTAATTGTTAATGAGACCTAGGAAGCTTTTTTGTTGTCTCATATTTGGTGGTTTCATGCTTGCTAGTGTGTTCTTGTGTCAGGTTAGCAGGGGCTAGACCGGAGGGGAGCCTTTTTGCGATCCTTTAAGTAAAGTCTGCTGGTGCGAGTCCTGTGGACCCGCACGACTTTACTAGGATACCCGTGGGAGTCTGGGGGCATTTTCTTGCCTGTGTCCCTGTGTGTCTAGCGTTGTGTTGTGTGAGGGCCCTTGCCTAGTCCACTCAGCACTGCGCTAGCACGTCTTGCTTTTGTTTTAGGGTCGCCAGGAGAGAGTCAGATACTTGCGATCTGAGTCTCTCAAGAGAGCACCCTTTCAATTAGAGTAATTTGGCGCACAGACTTGGGAACGTCCCTAGGCTAGAGCAGGTGGCTCAGCCCGGGTATCCGAAGCCTATATCCTTCCGGCTAGACCTCTGCCACCTGGCAGATTAACAGCTAGGGGTTTATTATTTCTGTATGCTTGTTATTGTGCCACAGTTTACCGTTTTTGTGAGCATTGTGAGTCAGGGTGTGGCTTAGAGACTCTGTCCGAGCAGGCTTGCCTGACTAAGAGTGAGAAGCACACCTGTATGTGGTTATGTTGCGAGTTGCTGCCTTTATTTTATTATACCTATGCCATTATACACTGTGTGGCCTATCACTAGTATTTATTCCTGCTTATGAGTTAAGAGTTCTCTATATCCGTAACGTACTTTCTTTGCTAAGCATCAGATCCTACAGTAGCCGCATGCAGTTTAGAAACCCGCATCTTGTCTACCTGTACGATGTTTTGAGGACTGTTTGCTTTCACCTTCTTTCACGCAGGGGTGATTAGTTGTATTAATTAACGTAACATTAAATGTACTTTCTTCTAGTTTGTTATTAAATTGTTTCTGCAATTTAATTCCGTTATCTATCTTTTCCTTGAAGCTTTAAGTCAACTTAATTGTGTGATCTTTTATATAGCCTGCTTGACTATCAGCAGTCTATAGTGCGTGCACCCTGTAACCGATTCATAGGATACCCCGTTGTCCAGGCAGGACTCTTGACTGTTTAGGGTATTTTGTTGCCTGGGTTTATAGATAAGGGTTGGATCTAGCGTTTTCCGTTGTTGCTTGTTGCCGCATACCTAGTCCAATAGAAAGAGCCCAGTGTTTATATATCCCAGGACGTAACAAATGGCGACCTTGCATAGGATTTACTGAACAGAGGAATATAGTGGTCATTTGTTTTGAGATTCCTTATGATTAGAGGAATACAGTGAACATATTTTTTTTTTTTTGGAGCAACCAATATAGCTCACTCGACAAGATTGTTGCGGGGTTTCGTTAAAAAAAACCTGGGTGTGTAAGTAAAATACTGTCTCCATATGGAGCAGGTACTTCATGTGACAAACCAGTGAGTAAAATAGAAATAATCAGTCAAGATAGTGCGGATATAGTGATGTGTAGTATCGATAACACTACACATGTAACTGATAGTAAAGATGAGAATACTGATAGAGTAGAATTTCCGTCTAGAGCTAGTAGTTCAACAGGAAATAATAAGTTAGCTAAACACAATAGAAAATTAGTTGCAAATAAAAGTAATAGGTTGAGGGTATATTATACAAATTGTAGGAGTTTATGTAACAAAATGAACGAACTTAGAGCACTCGTTAGCACAGAAAATATAGACATAATAGCGCTAACTGAAACGTGGATTAATACAGAATCTAGGCATTTTTAGCAGAATTTTATTCCAGGATATAGTTTGTTAAATATGACCGAACAAGTAGGAGGGCGGGGGTATAGCAGTGTTTGTCAGGAGTACATTAAAAAGCTGTATTAAATCAGGTATTAGACTAAATAATGATAATGAAAGTGTTTGGGTAGAAGTTAACGAAGGTAGTGAGACCATAGTTATTGGAGTTATATATAGACCGCCTAATATGAGTAGAAATGGCGGAAAATCTTTATGGGAGGAAATTAAAATAGCATCAAGGTTTAGCAATGTGTGCATTATGGGGATTTTAATTTTCCGAACATTGATTGGCAGCACCAAATAGGCGACTCCGATTCACTAGAGTTTATAGAGGTAGTACAAGATAGTTTTTTATTTCAATTCATAGATACGCCGACTAGAGGTATTAATATTCTTGATTTAGTTTTCAGTAACAATGAACATATGATAAATAATGTAGAGATTGGTGACCACCTAGGAAATAGCGATCATAAATCTATTTATTTTAATATACAATGGACAGGGAATGCTAAAGAGAATACGACACTTATCCCAGATTTCAGAAAAGCCGATTATGGTGGGCTAAGAAGAGACTTAAGGGTGGACCCTATTGTTAAGCGATTAAGTCAGGATATGCCAGAGTTAAACTTGCCACCTACATATAACCAGTTTATTGCTTCACTCCACAATGCTCAAAATAAATATATCCCTAAAAGAAGATTTAGATCGACGCAGAACCAACCAAAATGGATGACTAATAAGCTAATAGATCTTATAGGAAAAAAGAAAGGAATATATCGAAAAATAAAGAAAGGTGAAAATCATTTACATATATACTATCAGACTCTATCAAGACAGGTCAAAAAGGAAATCAGGAAAGCAAAAAGAAATTATGAAATAAGGATAGCCAGCGACTCAAAAAATAACCCTAAAGCTTTTTACCAACTATATAATCTAAAGTTAGAGATGTAATAGGCCCCCTAAAAACTTCAATAGGAGAAATAACAGAAAATGATTTAGAAATGTGCAGTACATTAAATAGTCAGTTTCTTTCCGTTTTCACTAATGAAAATTTGGCACAGATTCCAGAAGTCAATATGGTATATAGTGATAGTATAGAAAATATGTTAAGTACAGTTAGTATAAGTAGAAATGAGGTGCTTAAGGAAATTGACAGACTGAAACCTCAAAAATCGCCTGGTCCTGACGAGGTATATGCTAGAGTATTAAAAGAATGCAGAGATGAGTTAAGTAGTCCATTAGCATTTATATTTAACAAGTCATTAGAAACAGGTTTAGTTCCAGAAGCTTGGAAGCTTGCAAATGTAGTTCCGATCTTCAAAAAAGGTGATAAATCGATAGCATCCAATTACCGTCCCATTAGTCTCACATCAATCATAGGAAAGTTGCTAGAGTCTATTATTGCTAGGAAAATTAGAAGCCACTTAGTAAAATTTAACTTAATAAATTCTTCTCAGCATGGATTCACTCAGGGACGTTCTTGCCTTACTAATTTGCTTAGCTTTTTCTCAGAGGTATATGAAGCAGTAGATAGTGACAAGTCATATGATATTATATATTTAGATTTCAGTAAAGCTTTCGACAGAGTCCCTCATGAGAGATTGATGAGAAAGGTTGAGGCACATGGAATAGGAGGGTCGTTGTTGGGATGGATTAGGTCATGGCTAATTGGTAGGAAACAGAGAGTCAGCATAAATGGTACCAAGTCAGAGTGGGGAGCAGTCAAAAGTGGTGTCCCCCAGGGATCGGTATTAGGTCCCCTGTTGTTTCTTATATACATAAATGACCTAGATTTAGGTATAACTAGTAGGATAAGTAAATTCGCAGACGATACTAAAATGGGGAGATCAATTGATTCAGTTAGCGATATAGAGTGCCTCCAAAGGGATCTAGATACCTTACATGAATGGTCAGTAAATTGGCAGATGAAGTTTAACATTGACAAATGCAAGGTATTAAAGATAGGGAAGATGCAAACAAATGTTAAATATAAACTAGCTAATTTAGAATTAGAAAATTCAGACTGCGAGAAAGATCTAGGTGTGTTTGTTAGCAATGATTTGAAGCCTAGAAAACAGTGTATAAGCGTTCGTAATAAGGCAAACAGGATTCTCGGGTTCATCTCTAGGAGTGTGAGTAACAGAACTGCTGATGTTATCTTAAAACTTTACTTGTCATTAGTGAGACCCCATATGGATTATGCTGTCCAATTTTGGTGTCCTTATTACAGAATGGACATAGATTCATTGGAGAGAATTCAGCGTAGAATGACAAAAATGATCCATAATATTAGAAATTTTCCGTATGAAGAAAGGTTGAAGAAATTAGGTTTACATTCGTTAGAGGACGCAGAGTTAGAGGGGATATGATAGAGGTGTTCAAGTGGGTTAGTGGGATTAACAAAGGGGACATGACAAATGTACTAAAGCTCAGTGATAGCGAAAGAACTCGTACCAATGGTTTCAAATTAGATAAATTTCGTTTCAGAAAAGATATAGGCAAATATTGGTTTGGTAACAGAGTTGTAGATGGGTGGAATAGGCTACCAAGTGATATAGTGGGATCAAGAACGATAGGGAGCTTTAAGAAAAAATTGGATAAGCATATGGACGAGAATGGTTGGGTGTGAAGGGGGATCAGCCGGGTTGGGCCAATCAGCGCTCTGCAGACCCCCGTAATCCTGCGTTAATCTCTAACCGGTTTGGTAAGATGATCCTCAGGGTATTAGAGTGTTGAGCCTATAATTGGGCTTTGTAATTGGGGTTGTGTGGGACAGGGATCTGCCTTGCTTAGGCCAATCGGCTTTCTGCAGACTCCCATTTTCTTATGTTCTTATGTTAACACATTAAAGACTTTAAATAACATTAGTATATACATACTTGCATAGGAGATAAGGCACATTCTATAACCGTGATAATTACTGCAGTACACAAACATGTCTAATATATCAGAACACAGTGATGGGTCAGGTCACGATACAGGCTCGGAGGGAGAAAGACATGTGGAGTGGCTAGTCGATAGCGAGGAGGGTGCTAGAAGATTTTTAGAGGTGCCCCTTACCGCTGTCAGGGTGTTGAAGCTGAATAAGTATGGCTTAAAGTGTGTGGCAGGTCTTCAGTGTCACCAGGGTTTAAGTGGCATGAGGAAAGATCAGCTGAGGACTTTGATATTGGGTTTAGAAGGGAGAGACCTGGGTGGAGAGGCGACTGGGGGCCCCGGTCCCCAGCCCCCCCTCCACTCTACCCCCGTATCAAACGTCAGGGTGCCTGAATTTAGTACATACCCCCAAGTTGATGGTCAATGGCAGCATGGAATTCAATCACAGGGACCCTCCCCATTAAATGCATCTTCCCCTCCTCAAGGGTTGACTCCAGATTTGTTGTTTCGGCTTGAGATGGCCAAGGTTGAGGCTGCCGAGAGACAGGCTAGTGTGCAGGCTGAGGTTGCTAGAGCTCAGGTTGAGGCTACCGAAAGACAGGCTAGAGCTCAGGTTGAGGCTGCCGAGAGACAGGCTAGTGTGCAGGCTGAGGCTGCAGAGAGAACAGCTATACGAGAGGCTGAACTGCAGGCAGAGTCTACTAGGTATCGGGCTGACAGGGAGCTGGAGAGATCTCGAGTGGAGGTAACAGGGCGAAATATTGGGGAAGGTAACAGACATCGGGACCAATCATTGTCGCACCTGCTTAAACTAGTTCCTGTGTTCGATGAATTAGGTGTGACTGAGTTTTTTATGCGATTTGAGAAGAAGTGTCAGGAACACCAGTGGCCTCAGGAAAAGTGGGCAGCATTAGTTTCATCAAGACTCCTAGGAAAGGGGCTAAAAGCGTATGATGCACTACCTTTAGAGTCCTGTGTAGTTTATGATGAGCTAAAGAAGGCTGTGCTACGGGCCTATGAGTTACAACAAGAAACTTACCGCTTGAAGTTTCGGGGTGTTACTAAGGGCAAGGATAGTACCTTCCTAGAATACGCCCGGGACTTGGCTGATGCACTACGACATTGGCTGCGTTCTGAGAGGGCAGCTACTTTTGAGGAGTTGAGTGAGCTGGTTCTCTTGGAGCAGTTCTTTAAGTGCACAGGCGGGGACTTAACATTAAATATAAAGGAAAAAAATCCTAGAACTCTCCAGGAGGCAGCAGAAATGGCTGACCGCCGACTGTCATTAATTCGAGGGTGCGAAGCAGCAGCTAGGAGTGAGTCGGGTGCAAAGGATCGTAGCCCTCCCCCTCCCAAGAATTTTGATACACATAAATACACAAAACCATGTAGCACTGACAATAAAACTGAACATAAACCAAATACCGTCCCGTATAAGAAGTCTAATGGTACCTCCCACTCCCAAGGGAAACAAAAGAGTAAAGAGTGCTTTGCATGTCACAAGGAGGGTCACTTTGCAAATGCTTGTCCGAACAAGCCACCAAACAAGGTTGTGTCATTGGCCCGCAGCATAGGGGTGTCGCCTATATCTTCTGAGTTTGCCAAGGGTAGTTCGTCAGAGATTGGGACACAGCCCGTGTTCAAGAGTCCGGAAGGCTCGAACCCTGTCCGCGACGTCTTTGGGGGTCATAGAGGGCATGGTTTTGTGAGGTGGGCTGGCGAAAGGCGAGGAGTTAAGCTATTGCATGATACAGGGGCTTCTCAGACCGTGTTAAAGAACTTTACTGGTAGGTCGATTAACGCTGCTCGGGTGGTGGTAGTTCAGGGGTTCAATGCTACGAAGTCCTACCCGCTGGTGCGGATGGAGCTGGAGGTGGGTGGTGTGGCGAAGGAGCTGGATGTAGGAATTGTAGAGAACTTGCCTGTTGGGGGCGTCGACCTCCTCCTCGGCAACGACTTTGCGGTGCCTGCTTCTAAGGTTTCACCCTTGGTCGTTGCTGAGAAGGCGGCCGACGTTAGTAGGGAGGAACAGGAGTGGGTTGAGAAGTGTAGCGTACAAACCATGGCGTGTGTTGTGACGCGTTCTCAGACATCCGGAGCCTTGCAGCCACCACCTCAGTCTATCAAACCGCGGAGGAAAGGTCACAAGAAAACGGGAAGTGTTGGTCAATTGGAGAGTTTTGAGCCGGCAGTGTTTCTTGGTGACTCATTATTGGCACCTATGTTAGAGTCTGGAGAGGCCCCGGGGCCTGTCACCGCTAGTGCAGGTGCAGGGCAGGAAGAGACTCTGCGACAGCATCGTTATGCGCAGCGTGAGGAAAGGATGGCTCAGCGGGATATCGGAGGTGGAAATAAATTATTTAAGATGAACTTGGATAATCTCGCACCTGCTGATATATGCTCCTTGCAGCTGGAAGATCCTGAAGTCAGGGCGTGTGGTAATGGTGCTATCGAACTGGAGAGCGATGGGGATGCGCAGCCTGGTGATTTTTTCTTGTCCGAGGGGATCTTGTATCGGAGACATCAGGATCCCAAGAAAAAGTGGGATGGCGGGTCAGGATTAGTGGACCAGTTAGTAGTACCGAGGGTGTGCCGTGAGAGCTTATTGAGATTAGCTCATGATGTGCCTTTGGCAGGGCACCTGGGGGCACGTAAGACGGAGGCAGCTCTGAGCAAGCTTTTCTGGTGGCCTGGGTTAAAGGCGAGTGTCGTGTCATGGGTTTCACAGTGTCACACTTGTCAAGTTGTTGGGAAACCCAATCAGGTCATCCCGAGAGCCCCGTTACAACCCATCCCTGTCATTGGGCCGCCCTTCAGCAAAGTAGTTATCGATATGGTTGGCCCATTGCCCCCCACTAGTGCCGGCAATAAATTTTTACTAACTGTAATGGATGTAGCAACACAGTATCCAGATGCTTACCCCATGCGCAACGGGATGGCTAAGACTGTTGTCAAAAACCTACTTGTCTATTTATCTCGTTATGGCTACCCTCAGGAGATCCACTCTGATCAGGGATCCAATTTTACTTCTGCTCTGTTTAAGCAGACCATGCAGCAACATGGGATAGTGTCTGTGGTGTCATCTGCCTACCATCCCGAGAGTCAGGGTGTTTTGGAAAGGTGGCACTCGACTCTCAAGAGTATGTTGCGGTGTTATTGCATGGAAAATGGGAAGGACTGGGATCTAGGTCTCCCATACGTTTTATTTGCTGCGAGAGAAGTACCTGGGGAGAGCTTGGGATTTAGCCCGAACGAGTTGGTTTTTGGACACAGGGTCAGGGGGCCCCTCCACATAGTCAAGGAGATCTGGGAGGGAGTCACAAAGCCATGCTCGCTTCTAAAGTATGTAGTTGAAAGCCGTGAGAGAATGCTAAAGAGCTTGGAGGTAGCAGGTCGGAACCTTAAGAGTTCACAAGCTCAGATGAAGGACAGATACGACCAGAAGGTGAAGCTGAGGGAGTTTGAAGTAGATCAGGAGGTACTGATACTACTGCAGTACGCTACACTTCTCAACCCACTCCTGTTCCTCCCTACTAACGTCGGCCGCCTTCTCAGCAACGACCAAGGGTGAAACCTTAGAAGCAGGCACCGCAAAGTCGTTGCCGAGGAGGAGGTCGACGCCCCCAACAGGCAAGTTCTCTACAATTCCTACATCCAGCTCCTTCGCCACACCACCCACCTCCAGCTCCATCCGCACCAGCGGGTAGGACTTCGTAGCATTGAACCCCTGAACTACCACCACCCGAGCAGCGTTAATCGACCTACCAGTAAAGTTCTTTAACAAGGTCTGAGAAGCCCCTGTATCATGCAATAGCTTAACTCCTCGCCTTTCGCCAGCCCACCTCACAAAACCATACCCTCTATGACCCCCAAAGACGTCGCGGACAGGGTTCGAGCCTTCCGGACTCTTGAACACGGGCTGTGTCCCAATCTCTGACGAACTACCCTTGGCAAACTCAGAAGATATAGGCGACACCCCTATGCTGCGGGCCAATGACACAACCTTGTTTGGTGGCTTGTTCGGACAAGCATTTGCAAAGTGACCCTCCTTGTGACATGCAAAGCACTCTTTACTCTTTGGTTTCCCTTGGGAGTGGGAGGTACCATTAGACTTCTTATACGGGACGGTATTTGGTTTATGTTCAGTTTTATTGTCAGTGCTACATGGTTTTGTGTATTTATGTGTATCAAAATTCTTGGGAGGGGGAGGGCTACGATCCTTTGCACCCGACTCACTCCTAGCTGCTGCTTCGCACCCTCGAATTAATGACAGTCGGCGGTCAGCCATTTCTGCTGCCTCCTGGAGAGTTCTAGGATTTTTTTCCTTTATATTTAATGTTAAGTCCCCGCCTGTGCACTTAAAGAACTGCTCCAAGAGAACCAGCTCACTCAACTCCTCAAAAGTAGCTGCCCTCTCAGAACGCAGCCAATGTCGTAGTGCATCAGCCAAGTCCCGGGCGTGTTCTAGGAAGGTACTATCCTTGCCCTTAGTAACACCCCGAAACTTCAAGCGGTAAGTTTCTGGTTGTAACTCATAGGCCCGTAGCACAGCCTTCTTTAGCTCATCATAAACTACACAGGACTCTAAAGGTAGTGCATCATACGCTTTTAGCCCCTTTCCTAGGAGTCTTGATGAAACTAATGCTGCCCACTTTTCCTGAGGCCACTGGTGTTCCTGACACTTCTTCTCAAATCGCATAAAAAACTCAGTCACACCTAATTCATCGAACACAGGAACTAGTTTAAGCAGGTGCGACAATGATTGGTCCCGATGTCTGTTACCTCCCCCAATATTTCGCCCTGTTACCTCCACTCGAGATCTCTCCAGCTCCCTGTCAGCCCGATACCTAGTAGACTCTGCCTGCAGTTCAGCCTCTCGTATAGCTGTTCTCTCTGCAGCCTCAGCCTGCACACTAGCCTGTCTCTCGGCAGCCTCAACCTGAGCTCTAGCCTGTCTTTCGGTAGCCTCAACCTGAGCTCTAGCAACCTCAGCCTGCACACTTGCCTGTCTCTCGGCAGCCTCAACCTTGGCCATCTCAAGCCGAAACAACAAATCTGGAGTCAACCCTTGAGGAGGGGAAGATGCATTTAATGGGGAGGGTCCCTGTGATTGAATTCCATGCTGCCATTGACCATCAACTTGGGGGTATGTACTAAATTCAGGCACCCTGACGTTTGATACGGGGGTAGAGTGGAGGGGGGGCTGGGGACCGGGGCCCCCAGTCGCCTCTCCACCCAGGTCTCTCCCTTCTAAACCCAATATCAAAGTCCTCAGCTGATCTTTCCTCATGCCACTTAAACCCTGGTGACCCTGAAGACCTGCCACACACTTTAAGCCATACTTATTCAGCTTCAACACCCTGGCAGCGGTAAGGGGCACCTCTAAAAATCTTCTAGCACCCTCCTCGCTATCGACTAGCCACTCCACAGGTCTTTCTCCCTCCGAGCCTGTATCGTGACCTGACCCATCACTGTGTTCTGATATATTAGACATGTTTGTGTACTGCAGTAATTATCACGGTTATAGAATGTGCCTTATCTCCTATGCAAGTATGTATATACTAATGTTATTTAAAGTCTTTAATGTGTTATATTGGTTGCTCCAAAAAAAAAAAAAATATGTTCACTGTATTCCTCTAATCATAAGGAATCTCAAAACAAATGACCACTATATTCCTCTGTTCAGTAAATCCTATGCAAGGTCGCCATTTGTTACGTCCTGGGATATATAAACACTGGGCTCTTTCTATTGGACTAGGTATGCTGCAACAAGCAACAACGGAAAACGCTAGATCCAACCCTTATCTATAAACCCAGGCAACAAACTACCCTAAACAGTCAAGAGTCCTGCCTGGACAACGGGGTATCCTATGACTCGGTTAAAGGGTGCACGCACTATAGACTGCTGATAGTCAAGCAGGCTATATAAAAGATCACACAATTAAGTTGACTTAAAGCTTCAAGGAAAAGATAGATAACGGAATTAAATTGCAGAAACAATTTAATAACAAACTAGAAGAAAGTACATTTAATGTTACGTTAATTAATACAACTAATCACCCCTGCGTGAAAGAAGGTGAAAGCAAACAGTCCTCAAAACATCGTACAGGTAGACAAGATGCGGGTTTCTAAACTGCATGCGGCTACTGTAGGATCTGATGCTTAGCACGTTAGTACGTTACGGATATAGAGAACTCTTAACTCATAAGCAGGAATAAATACTAGTGATAGGCCACACAGTGTATAATGGCATAGGTATAATAAAATAAAGGCAGCAACTCGCAACATAACCACATACAGGTGTGCTTCTCACTCTTAGTCAGGCAAGCCTGCTCGGACAGAGTCTCTAAGCCACACCCTGACTCACAATGCTCATAAAAACGGTAAACTGTGGCACAATAACAAGCATACAGAAATAAACCCCTAGCTGTTAATCTGCCAGGTGGCAGAGGTCTAGCCGGAAGGATATAGGCTTCGGATACCCGGGCTGAGCCACCTGCTCTAGCCTAGGGACGTTCCCAAGTCTGTGCGCCAAATTACTCTAATTGAAAGGGTGCTCTCTTGAGAGACTCAGGTCGCAAGTATCTGACTCTCTCCTGGCGACCCTAAAACAAAAGCAAGACGTGCTAGCGCAGTGCTGAGTGGACTAGGCAAGGGCCCTCACACAACACAACGCTAGACACACAGGGACACAGGCAAGAAAATGCCCCCAGACTCCCACGGGTATCCTAGTAAAGTCGTGCGGGTCCACAGGACTCGCACCAGCAGACTTTACTTAAAGGATCGCAAAAAGCCTCCCCTCCGGTCTAGCCCCTGCTAACCTGACACAAGAACACACTAGCAAGCATGAAACCACCAAATATGAGACAACAAAAAAGCTTCCTAGGTCTCATTAACAATTAAATCTCTGCATAAGGCCCAAATCCTATCTAGTTATCTGAGAGCTCGTCGTTAATACAATAATAGATATAAGGTCTATCAAGGGGATGGGATAATTAAATAGACTGGTGAAGTAGTGGAAAGAAGGTATACAAAGTAAGAGAGAAAGTTTCTAAGTGGGGTTGAGAGGGATTGATATCAAGGGGGTCCGAAGGGTACGACAGTGAGGTGAGCTCTGAGTCTTGAATCTGTCTGGACCCCACCCTAGGCATACAAAATACATCCCAGGCTTGGCAACACTCAATACAGTTGCCGGGTCAAAATCGTCTACCCCGTGCGTGAGTCGAAACTAAGCCTAACGTTGCAATCGGATGCATATGGCAACGCTTCAGGCTCGTCCCAAGCTAGACTCTCCGCGCGAAGCAACGTCCCCCAGCCGGTCTCTCTCTCCCGCTCGTCTCCTCCCACTCTCACTAGACTTACATCTTATAATGAAACAATCAACTATCGAGAATAAAATATACTAAGATGCGTTGGTTAAGAATAAGGGCAGCTACAAGCTGTGAAACAACAAAAGAATATCCTAGACATTAGTTACGTTGTCGTAGGATATATACTAAGGAAAAGCCTGTCGGCCGGCTGCCGCCAGCCGGTTTCTAAGCGGCTGGGCAGCCGACGCGCGCGCACGCCCGCACGTGGCTACTATGCAGAAGCGTCACAGACCCTTGCCTATTAATCTAGAGGATACAAGTGCTGCCCATTTATTTTCTGGCCACTGATGTTCCTGGCACTTCTTCTCAAAGCGTGCGAAAAATTCTGTTACACCACTTTCATCAAACACCGGAACCAGTTTCAATAAGTGCGAGAGAGACTGCTCATGAACACGGTTACCAGCCCCATGTCGCTGTCCCGTTGCCTCTACCCGCGACTTCTCTACATCCCTGTCGGCACAGTACCTAGTCGACTCTAAATCAGCTTGGATTTTTGCTAGCTCTATGTGCTGGTGACGTTTTCTATCTTCTATCTTGGCTAATTCTAATTGCTGCTGAAGCTCACCTGCCCTGATAGCCTTTCTCTCTTCGATCTTAGCTAATTCGAGCTGAAGCAATAATTCTGGAGTTAACCCTTGAGGAGGTGAAGGTGCTACAATGTTTGAAACTACCGGTGGTCCCCCCAGGGGCAACCCACCCTGCCAGTCACCACCCAACTGTGGAAGCGTACTTGGGGTCGGCAAACTACTGGGATGGCTGGGAGTCGAGTGTAGGGGAAGCATGGCCGAAGGGCTCTGAGCACTCAACCCATCTCGCTCACCAGTCACCCTGCCCAGTACACACGTTATCAAGTTATCCCTGGGCATGCTGCTAGTAACCGCATGACCGATAGCTGTGGCCAGGCATTGAAGACCGTACCGATCCATACCCTCCAACCGCTCGGCAGTAACAGGCCATTGCAAATATATCCTAGCATCCTCCTCACAGTTCACCTGATTAACCATATCATCATACTGCTGTTCCTCAGTTTCGACATTACGTACTGTGTCTCCATTCTCCTCTGATCCGGTATAAGACATGATGCTCACAAAAATTTCCCACCTCAATATTCAGAAAAGAAGCACCCCAAACTCTTATACCTCAATATACACACAAAAATTCTCGGAAATACTCAAGGGCTATACTATGTTGCAAAACAAAATTATTCTTGCTGATCCCCGCAAAATATTCTCCAAAACAACAAATGTTCCCTGCTAATAAATGTAGGTTCACCAAATCCTAGGTAAGGTCGCCATTTGTTACGACTGAGGTTTAAATATATCAGGGCTCTTATTCATTGGACTAGTAATGGCATAAATGCTACAACGGAAAGCGCTAGATCCAACCTCTGATGTATATTCCCAGTGAACAAAGAACACAAATACTCTACAGAGTTCTATATGCAATAATAGGTTATTAAACTCTCAATAAATGTGCGTCTACTCTAGGCTTAATGTTATGTGAAAACAGCCTATTACTACCTATAACCGAAGGTGCTTGGTTATGGTATGCAAAGTAAGGTGGTAAGAGAAGTTACAGCTTACGTTACTTTAATCAATAAATGTCAGGCACTCCTGCATGAAAGCAAGTGCACTAAAGTCCTTCAACACCAACAAGGAATCTTCTTTAAATGTTAGATGCTATCAAGATGCTCGTATCGGAAATGGAACCCAAAAAGGCCGGCAGCGGAACAATGCTCGTGCAGGCTATGCACACAAAAGGCAGGATATATAATGCAGTCGGGGCCAAGAATATCCTAAACGCTACAACAATAATAATCGCCACGACAATGCAGTATTCCTATCAACAAAAAGAGCCTAAGTCGTTTGTGTCTCCATACATCAAACTAGGCTGCGAAATGCTTGTGTAATCATAAACGGGTATGCATAAAAAGAGTAATTGGGTTAATATACTTAATGTCTACTAGGACTGATAAAGTCTAGCTAGAGTCAATGATACGAGATACTGGTGCGCATGGCATGCCGCATAGCCTAGTGTAAATCTCAAGTCTGTGCGTCAAATATTACGTTATAGTGAAGGGTAGCTCTCTTGAGAAACCTTACTACCGAAGTATCAAGCGTTCTCCTGGCGTACCTCAAAGACAAACAACGAGCTTAGAACAGTGCAGAATGGTATAGGCAAAAAGCCCTCATTCGTGCATGCTCTATTCTCAATGGCACACAGACTAGAATTTACCCAATCAACTCCAGTTCTCAGGTATGTCGTGCAGCTTTTAACTAAAGCCAGCACTCATTGGAAACAATACCTTATAATATCAGACCCCTAGTCTAGCATTATCTAATCCAGCAGAACACTAATAATTATAGGAAGCGGTACTAAACAATATGAATGCCAACCAATGCTTCGTGATCAACTTATCTTAACAACTAAACATACATGGGTTATATCAGACCTTAATGCACAATACAACTGGCCAGCATTAAGCTGATTATGCAGAGTTAACCAGAGGGGATATAATATGAATAAAAGGGGGTGAAAGGTATGGAAAATGAGAGAGATAGGCAGAGGAAAAGATTCTCAGGTGTAGGCCGGGGGACAGGTATCAAAGGATAAGAGGGATGCGTTCTAGAAACCAGATCTGAGGGAGAAAGTGGCAAGGGAGCTGTATATATATATACTCGCACTAGCTCGAGCCGCGTGGGAAAAAAGCGGTAACAAGTCCTCTAACCACTACCAAAGTAGCTAGCAAAACATTATGTCACCAAGCATGGTAAAGAACTCCCTCAACCAATCCCCACGAGGCCAGCCAGCTATGACGTCATCGAGTATAGCAAAACACTACGCGCCTCCTCTCACTCTGTTCTACTCTCTCTCTCTCTCTGATCCTATCATTACTAGTTAAGGATAAAACATATACTTTACAATTAAATATATAAAGCCTTGACATGGGTGAAAACAAACAGCCTTTCTGGACTGCCCATGACACGAGCTTTCATATGAAATAAAGCACACAACAATACACAAACTGTAGCCACATCCACTGTCCTGGCGTTCCTAGCGAGTCACTGTAGGACAAGCCATGCGGTTCTAACGGAGTGGTTAACGTCACACCCAATACGCACAAATGATTTTAGCTTATTGTACACATCTTCTAATGAAAGTTCTCGCCTGATAGCCGAGAGCTTATTAACACAACAGTTTCGTACCGATCTAGGTTCCCAGGAGTCCTCAACACCCTTACTGTACTTTTGAGATCTATGTGATATGTGGTATGTTATATTTTAGCATTCATAATATTACTATATCTTGTATTTAATTTCACTTAAGTTATTAGATTTAGATTTAACTCAACACAATGTACACGTATTTCTACGCTTCTCACATATAATAACTTTTTAGTTTACGTATATATAAATACTTTGCGGTATATTTAGATATTGAGGCACACATGGATTCAATTATTTTCCAAAAATGTTTTGATCTCTCTTTAACCCCATATACACGTGTGTATTATTTCATGAAATCTATTATGATTTGTAGATTTATGTAGGCTGTTTCTTTGTTGTTTAGGCTGAAGATGGCTTGTGCATAAGCCCGCGTCCCACAATAATAAAGATGTATAATTGTATATATCAGCACTGGTCTTACCCTTTATATATATATACATATATATATATATATATATATATATATATATATATATATATATATATATATGTGTGTGTGTGTATATATTGCTCAAGGGAGTATACCATTGACAGATGGTGAAAACCCATTGAATAAACTTGGGTGGTCCAACTCTGCTACTGTGTCTTTACCCAATACGTGTCCTAATTAATATAATATATCGCTATAAAATCGTCCTAGTAACTGAGTAATCAAGATGGGGGCCATGCTGCCTAAAACCTAAAAACCTAAAAACAAAAATACTATAGTGATTTTTTTATAATTTATCAACAGGTTCGTGAGCTAGCCTGAACACCACGTTAAGCCTAAAGGAAGCATTGCCTAGAATAAGGCCGACACTAAATAGTTCATGTTATGACACAAACACATACAAACATTACATAATTACTCATAAATGCACAATCATTACACAATTACTCATAAATACACACACATTACACAATTACTCATGAATGCACACAATCACTACACAATTACTCATGAATACACATACATTACACAATTACTCATGCATACACAATCATTACACAATTACTCATGAATACACAAACATTACACAATTATTCATTAATAAACAATCATTACACAATTACTCATGAATACACACAAACATTTCACAATTACTCATGAATACACAATCATTACAAAATTACTCATGAATACACATACACAATTATTCATTAAAACACACAATCATTATACAATTACTCATGAATACACACAAACATTACACAATTACTCATGAATAAACAACCATTACACAATTACTCATGAATACACACAAACATTACACAATTATTCATTAAAACACACAATCATTACACAATTACTCATGAATACACACAAACATTACACAATTACTCATGAATACACAACCATTACACAATTACTCATGAATACACACAAACATTACACAATTATTCAGTAATACACACAATCATTACACTATTACTCATGAATACACACAAACATTACACAATTACTCATGAATACACACAAACGTTACACATTTACTCATGAATACACACAAACATTACACAATTACTCATACATACAAAAAACCATTACACAATTACTATATTGTATTCATCATATTGTATATCTATTGTATGTGTATGTTACATCTAGTTCATTTATGTTTTACATATATTTTATTTACATATTTTACATCAATTTGTTTGATGTATTTTATATCTTTAGTATTTGCTTAATTTACATCTAATTTATTTATTTGTCACCCATTCTATCTTTTTTAGTTTACATCCAGTATTTATTTTATTTATACTATTAATATAGTTTACATCTTTTGTATTTGGTTATTTTACATCTACAATTCGACATGGTATATTTGTGCATCTAGTATATATATACAGTATATATATATATATATATATATATATATATATATATATATATATATATATATATATATATATATATATATTTCGATTATATTTATGTTACATCTACTGCATTTAGTTAATTTACATCTGTTTTATGTATTTTACATCTATTATATATACAGATATAATACATGTATTTAGTTTATTTATACATCAATTTTATTTAGTATTTTTACATCTATTGTATTTACTTATTTTAGTCGCATTTTATTAATTTAGCTTGCATCTATTTTACATATCAACAGTACAACTTAGACAACCCAGTTTCTAGTAATACATTTATTAGATAAACTCGTAAATTGAGAACGTGATAATAAACACGAAATGTATGTGTTAGAGAGAGAGAGAGAGAGAGAGAGAGAGAGAGAGAGAGAGAGAGAGAGAGAGAGAGAGAGAGCATACATGTATAATGTGTGGATATACTGTATGAAGTAGAACCAATATATACGGATACACAAATATACGGTAAACACCTGACACCTCTCTGGGGCAATACCACGAACCTATTTTTGGGAGGTGTGTGAGAGAGAGACCACAAGCCTAAACTAACCAGTGTATCTGGGGCCAGTGCGTAAGGAAGAGCTCAGAGATTAGTACCCTGCAGTGACTCTCTCTGAAAGGTAGGATAATATATATATATATATATATATATATATATATATATATATAGAGAATATATCACAAATACACGTGAGCCACTAAATGTTTCTAGTCTCTCAGTGGGGATCGAACCATCGACCATCAGGATGATAGCCGACGTGGTTTAATTGATTAAAGCGTCGGCTATCATCCTGATGGTCGATGGGTTCGATCCCCACTGAGAGACTAGAAACATATATATATATATATATATATATAACTTAGTGACCTGCAAAACCTTGTCAAAAATATTCTCCTCCCAAAAATAGTTTATATTCAGCAAACTAAAGGCCTCCCATTAGTAACCATAAATATTTCGCTCTTTCTGACCAGTTATGGGTGAGTGGTGGAAAAGTAGGATGGTGGGATGGACCTGACTAGAACACAACCACGAGCAGTTGGCATTTATTTTCTGTTTTCTGGGTATTGCAAAACGATTAAATTTATATTAAGAAGGGTATATATTGAAGTCAGAAGGATGATATTACTCCCGTAAATCTTCCTAAAGTGTAACAAATCGTCTAATGATAAACTGTCAAACTGCGCCAAGTGCCATAATCTTCTAAGGATTAACCCATTCAGTACCGCTGCCGTTTCTTTTAACTTTATTCTGGTTACTATCAGTCGATTATATCAGTTCAAAACGGGCCTTCGGTAATTATCAGTCTTCGAACTTTTTCACTTAACCATTTTTACTACCACAGATCCTTCTTAAAGTGCAAAAAATCGTCTAAATATAGCTAGAATAAAATGAAAAAGACGTCTTCGGTACAGAATGAGTCAATAACCACTAATAACTCGCTCTTTCTGACCAGCTATGGGCGAGTGGTGGAAGAGTAGGATGGCAGGATGGACCAAACTGGAACATAACCACGATCTGTTGACCATGGCGAGCAACATCAAACATGATCTGCCTTTTTCTGCTACTGTATGTATTTATGAGTAACTCTGTAATGTTTGTATGTATTTATATTTCGCTTCATTAATTTGGAGATTCTAAGATGTCCCACTCCATTAGTCTGGCGATAACGAGACGCTTCATCCCCCTCAGGTCTCGATTTTGTTTTTCTGGCCTTCGGCCCGAACTGTTTTCTATCGAAAATAATGTACACATTTAGCTTGAAGA
Source organism: Paralithodes platypus (assembly GCA_032716605.1). Taxonomy (NCBI): domain Eukaryota; kingdom Metazoa; phylum Arthropoda; class Malacostraca; order Decapoda; family Lithodidae; genus Paralithodes; species Paralithodes platypus. The sequence goes on along the minus strand of CM064491.1, from coordinate 34,674,568 downwards.
GCTAATATTTTATTTTTTAGTTTGAAGGAAGTCTGGGAAAGCGTTTATGTTACCCTTGGTGACAAACTAAATACATTCCTTGAGAATGGCAAACACAAACGATATATTAATAATTAATTAAATAGAATATCGTAATAACCCACAAGACATGGACCATATAGTGTTAGGCCCCCCGCACGAGGACAAATTTTCAGTGGACGGTGGCGGCCAATTTTTCGTGGCACCAATAAAAAGTGGAAAGGGAAGCTATAGACACTAGTCTACACTAGTGGCACACGGGCCACTTGTTCATGGCAACCACAGGCAGTTTCATTATGGTAATCGAGGGGGTAGCATGTGCCATCGCTGTGCTCCTCAAAAAAAAAAAAAAAAAAAAAAACAAGGACATCAAATAAAGTATTGGGTGTACCCGATAATCAGCCATAGGCTTCTCAGGGGTCCATTTTATACCAGGGCCTATATGAAGGCGATGCTACCCAGAGAAGGTCACTAGATATTATATAATGATCTGTGCTTCTTTCGGAAATTTGCTGACTTCAATTGGGCCTTCAGGTTCATGTCTGACCACAAACATGAGGATGTGTGAATGCCAGCAATCCCTCAAAGACAAACGTAATGAGGCCATAGAACACTTATCTGCTGATCTAACTACTATTTCCAATTGGGGCAGAGAAAACCTTGTTGCTTTTAATGCTTCCAAAACCCAATTTATCCATCTATCTACCCATCCAGAACTCCCAGAAGACTATCCCTTATTCTTCAACAATACAAAAATCAATCCTTCATCTTCTATCAATATTCTTGGTGTCTCTTTTTCTTCTGCTCTCACCTGGAAGGACCATATTACCAGTCTTGCTAAGTCAGCCTCCCAGAAGCTGGGTGTGCTCAACCGCCTCAAGGGGTTCTTTACCCCAGCGCAGCTTCTTGCTTTGTACAGGGGCACAGTGTGTCCCTGTATTGAGTATTGTTCGCATGTGTGGGGAGGATCCTCTCACAAGGCACTACTAGACAAAGTAGAAAGGAAGGCCTTTCGTATCATTAATTCACGCCCACTCACCAACTCTCTGCAAACTCTCTCTCTTCGCCGCAATGTTGCATCTCTCTCGCTATTCTATCGCTACTTCAATAATCAGCGCTCCTCAGAGTTCTTCCAGTGTATTCCACTTTCTCTATGTAGGGTACGTGGTACCCGCCTTGCAAAACAATCCCACCCCTACTCTGTGCAACTCTCCAACCCAAGAGTGAAACATTACTCTCAGTCTTTCTTCTATTCAACAGCTGATCTCTGGAACTCTCTATCAGAATCAGTCTTTCCCTCCTCCTATGACTTAAATTGCTTCAATCTCCGTGTCCAGGCATTTTAGCTCGAACGTCCCTTGATTTTGGCCCTGTCACTCTTTCAACTATGGGGGAGGCACTCGCTACAGGCAGTTCTGCCTTTTGTCTGCCTCACTCACATAGAAACAAAAAAAATCCTAATAAGGGAAGTAAATTAGTGGAAGTTGCCTGTACTGCTGTTTGCTGATAATACAGTTCTGATAAGCAATAATGAGTAGGAGTTGCAGGGTCGGGTGAATATACTGTATTTGGAACTGTGTACGAGAAAAGGAACCTGAAAGTAAAAGTGGGGCAGAATGTGGTTATGGTCTTTGAGAGGGGTGCAGTCATAGAGTGTGAGGAGAGGTTGCATGGTCAGGTTATGTGATGAGTAAAGATGGGAGTACAGAGAATAAAGTGTGGGAGAGGGTGCAACAGGGGAAGAAGGTTGTAGGAACGCTGAAAGCAGTGACAACGAATAGGGTGGTCATCATGGAAGTAAAGAAGTCCTTGCATGATAGTGTGGTAATCCTGACATTGAGGTACGGGAATCAAGCATTGACGTTGTTAGGAGAGACACAAACCAAGAGTGTGAGTGGTGGAAATGAGTTACTTGAGAAGTGCATGTAGAGTTATATGGAGGGAAAGACAGATGAATTGGGAAGTAAAAGAACGGTGTGGAGTGGATGTGAATGTGCTAGAAAGTGTGAGAGGGAAAACCTTGAGATGGTTCGGCCATGTGGAACATATGAGAAGCAAGAAAATTAATAACAGAGTGTATGAGAGTGAAGTGGATGGACAGAGCGGGAGAGGCAGATCGATAGTGAGGTAGAAGGATGATTTTTTTGTTTTTTTATATGTGGATGAGGGAGACAAAAGTCATAACTGCCTGTAAAAAGTGTCTCCCCCAGAGTTGAAGGAGTGACAGGGCCAAAATCAAGGAATGTTCGAGCCAAAATGTCTGGACACACAGAGTTTGAAGCAATTTAAGTCATAGTATAATGGATAGGTGGATTCAGGGAGAGAGTTCCAGAGCTCAGCTTGAATAGAAGAAAGATAGGGAGCATCATTTCACTCTTTAGTTGGAGAGTTGCACAGTGTAGGGGTGGGATTTTGTTGCAAGATGGGTACTACGTGCCCTACGTAGAGGAGGTGGTATAGCCTACACTGAGAGAGCTGTGAGGAACATTAATTATTGTAGTAGCAATAAAATAGCGAGATAGATGCAAAATTGCTGCGAAGAGAGAGAGATTGCAGAGAGTTGGTGTGTAGACGGTAGTTGAGAGGTATATGAGAGAAAGCGGTGTTGGTTGGGAGGAAGGCCCTTGGCTGACAGGGGATAGAGACTCGGCTTGCGGGCGATTCATTCGTGGCCACCCGTTCGGGGATCATAATAGATAGATGGATCTATAAAACAGTCGCTAAGGGATTAAATTCAACATCAACTGAAATATAACCAACTTTATATGGACATCATACTATCATAGGGCACTCGCTGCAATTAGTTATGCCTTTTGTCTCCTTCATTCACATAGAAGAAAATAAAAAGCATTTTACCAGTTTAAGTAGCCCACAGCTATAGAATAATAATGACGAGCCACCATAACAGTCCATCAAATAATAATGAACAATAAATAATAATGACGAGCCACCATAACAGTCCATCAATAATAATGAACAATAAATAAGGGGGTTGGATGGTTTTTCTGGTCCCCCCTTCTTCTTCTTCATGTTAGACCCCATCAGTTTTCAGATTTTTGACGTTTGCCATATTATTTTTTGGCGATTTTAAGACTATTCACCCAATTTCTTTGTCAATATTGATAACGTTCGTACCATTTAGGTTTCGATTTTTTGCTGGCGAGCGATAGCGAGCCTGTATTTACATGAGTAACAGGCCTTCGGCCGGTACATTTTTCTACCGAAAAATTTACAATTTTATCTTGGGAGTGTTTTACCAAGTTTGAGGAGGTCTATCGATGAAACTAAAATATATATGAATGAATGAATTAATAGACCAAAAAAAAAAAGCCACTGTCCCCTTTTGCTTTTACTTTCAGGTTCCTTTTCTCGTACACAGTTCCAAATACAGTATATTCACCCGACCCTGCAACTCCTACTCATTATTGCTTATCAGAACTGTATTATCAGCAAACAGCAGTACAGGCAACTTCCACTAATTTACTTCCCTTATTAGGATTTTTTTTGTTTCTATGTGAGTGAGGCAGACAAAAGGCAGAACTGCCTGTAGCGAGTGCCTCCCCCATAGTTGAAAGAGTAACAGGGTCAAAATCAAGGGACGTTCGAGCTAAAATGCCTGGACACGGAGATTGAAGCAATTTAAGTCATAGGAGGAGGGAAAGACTGATTCTGATAGAGAGTTCCAGAGATCAGCTGTTGAATAGAAGAAAGACTGAGAGTAATGTTTCACTCTTGGGTTGGAGAGTTGCACAGAGTAGGGGTGGGATTGTTTTGCAAGGCGGGTACCACGTACCCTACGTAGAGAAAGTGGAATACACTGGAAGAACTCTGAGGAGCGCTGATTATTGAAGTAGCGATAGAATAGCGAGAGAGATGCAACATTGCGGCGAAGAGAGAGAGTTTGCAGAGAGTTGGTGAGTGGGCGTGAATTATTGATACGAAAGGCCTTCCTTTCTACTTTGTCTAGTAGTGCCTTGTGAGAGGATCCTCCCCACACATGCGAACAATACTCAATACAGGGACACACTGTGCCCCTGTACAAAGCAAGAAGCTGCGCAGGGGTAAAGAACCCCTTGAGGCGGTTGAGCACACCCAGCTTCTGGGAGGCTGACTTAGCAAGACTGGTAATATGGTCCTTCCAGGTGAGAGCAGAAGAAAAAGAGACACCAAGAATATTGATAGAAGATGAAGGATTGATTTTTGTATTGTTGAAGAATAAGGGATAGTCTTCTGGGAGTTCTGGATGGGTAGATAGATGGATAAATGGGGTTTTGGAAGCATTAAAAGCAACAAGGTTTTCTCTGCCCCAATTGGAAATAGTAGCTAGATCAGCAGATAAGTGTTCTATGGCCTCATTACGTTTGTCTTTGAGGGATTGCTGGCTTGGGTGTTCTGGAAAACTAATTGAGTAGTGCAAGGTTGAGTCATCTGCGTATGAATGGATGGGACTGGAGGTACAGTTGAGAAGATAATTGATGAAAATTAGAAAGAGAATTGGAGATAGGACAGGGCCCTGAGGAACACCGGAGTTGATAGGATGAGGAAGTGAGCGATGGCCATCCACAACCGCAGCTATGGAAAGGCCGGAAAGGAAATTAGAGACAAAGTCACAGATGGAGGGATAAAAACCGAAGGTGGGTAGTTTAGAAATTAAAGATTTGTGCCATACTCTATCGAAGGCCTTCGATATGTCTAGTGCAATAGAAAAGGTCTCACCGAAGTCCCGAAAGGAAGATGGCCAAGAGTTAGTAAGATATGAAAGAAGATCACCAGTAGAGCGACCCTTAAGGAATCCATACTGGCGATCTGAGAGCAGATTACGAGAAGAGAAATGCTTAAGATATTTGGAAGCAAGAATAGTTTCAAAAACTTTAGAGGTACAAGAGATGAGAGCAATTGGACAATAGTTGGAGAGTTGAGAGCGGTCACCCTTCTTTGGGACAGGTTGAATGAGAACAAACTTCCAGCATGAAGGGAAGATGTTAGAGGAGAGACAGAGACGGAAGTGTTTGCCTAGGTAGGGAGTCAGTACTGAAGCACAGTTTTTTAGTGCAACAGGAGGAACACCGTCCGGACTGTACGCTTTCTTAGTATTAAGCCCAAAGAGGATAGAAAGTACATTTTTAGAAGAGATTAGGATATTAGGAGAGGATTAAAGGGAGATTTCCACTTGATGGATTTTTTTCTTGACCCTTTTCTCCCTCATGCTTTTGAAATTCTAAGACGTTTGCCACATTAGTTTGGCGATTGTAAGATTTGTTTGCCCCATTTCTGTCAATTTTAAGACCTTTCGTGCCAATTAGGTGTAGATATTTTCCTGGTGAGCGGTAGCGAGCCTCTAGTTTAGAGGAGCCGGCCTTCGGCCTTGACATTTTCCTACCCAAAAAATAAAATACAAATTTATATAAAAAGAGGGGGTCTTGGGAGTATTTCGTTAATTCAGCTTGATGGAGGTCTAGCGACGAAACTAAAAAATAATAAAAATATACATAAACAAGCTAAATAATACACCCAACCGCTCTTAATGGAAGCATATGATCTTACATTCGAACCCAGGACTTACACGCTCTAGAGGAAGAGAGTGAGAATACCTTTAAGTTTGTTCACTACCCACTGACCGACTGTGTGGTATCCTATTCCTCCAAGTTGGTGAAAGAGTTACAAACATTGGGTGCCTAGGATATTAACCTATGGTGCGTGTGGTGAGAGAGAGAGAGAGAGATAGAGAGATATATATAATTATATATATATATATAGAGAGAGAGAGTGTTATGAGTGTGTTTGTGTGTGTGTGTGTTTCATAAACCAACGCACTACTAATCAAAGGAATACGTACCTTTCTTCTCCTCGTGTTAGTTCACCATACACCTTTTCAGTAACTTGATCCCACCACAACTTCCTGTATAGATATTTTGTTTAGGTATTACTACTATTGATAAACTCAATTCTATAAATGACCTGGCTGTTTAGAGGGTAGTGCTTGTTTTTGGTCAACTGTATAATACTTATTATATAGATGACCTGGCTGTTTAGAGGGTAGAGCTTGTTTATGGTCTACTGTATATACATATTATATAGATGACCTGGCTGTTTAGAGGGTAGTGCTTGTTTATGGTCTACTGTATATACTTATTATATAGATGACCTGGCTGTTAAGAGGGTAGTGCTTGTTTTTGGTCTACTGTATATACTTATTATATAGATGACCTGGCTGTTTAGAAGGTAGTGCTTGTTTATGGTCTACTGTATATACTTATTATATAGATGACCTGGCTGTTAAGAGGGTAGTGCTTGTTTTTGGTCTACTGTATAATTATACTTATTATATAGATGACCTGGCTGTTTAGAGGGTAGTGCTTGTTTATGGTCTAATGTATATACTTATCATATAGATGACCTGGCTGTTTAGAGGGTAGTGCTTGTTTTTGGTCTACTGTATATACTTATTATATAGATGACCTGGCTGTTTAGAGGGTAGTGCTTGTTTATGGTCTTCTGTATATAATTATTGTATAGATGACTCTGGCTGTTTAAGGGTAGTGCTTGTTTATGGTCTACTGTGTATACTTATTATATAGATGACCTGGCTGTTTAGAGGGTAGTGCTTGTTTATGGTCTACTGTATATACTTATTGTATAGATGACCTGGCAGTTTAGAGGGTAGTGCTTCTTTTTGGTCTACTGTATATACTTATTATATTGATAACCTGGCTGTTTAGAGGGTAGTGTTTGTTTAAGGTCTACTGTATATACTTATTATATAGATGACCTGGCTGTTTAGAGGGTAGTGCTTGTTTATGGTCTACTGTATATACTTATTATATAGATGACCTGGCTGTTTAGAGGGTAGTGCTTGTTTATGGTCTACTGTATATACTTATTATATAGATGACCTGGCTGTTTAGAGGGTAGTGCTTGTTTATGGTCTACTGTATATACTTATTATATAGATGACCTGGCTGTTTAGAGGGTAGTGCTTGTTTTTGGTCTACTGTATAATTATACTTATTATATAGATGACCTGGCTGTTTAGAGGGTAGTGCTTGTTTATGGTCTACTGTATATACTTATTATATAGATGACCTGGCTGTTTAGAGGGTAGTGCTTGTTTATGGTCTACTGTATATACATATTATATAGATGACCTGGCTGTTTAGAGGGTAGTGCTTGTTTATGGTCTACTGTATATACATATTATATAGATGACCTGGCTGTTTAGAGGGTAGTGCTTGTTTATGGTCTACTGTATATACATATATAGATGACCTGGCTGTTTAGAGGGTAGTGCTTGTTTATGGTCTACTGTATATACTTATTATATAGATGACCTGGCTGTTTAGAGGGTAGTGCTTGTTTATGGTCTACTGTATATACTTATTATATAGATGACCTGGCTGTTTAGAGGGTAGTGCTTGTTTATGGTCTACTGTATATACTTATTATATAGATGACCTGGCTGTTTAGAGGGTAGTGCTTGTTTATGGTCTACTGTATATACTTATTATATAGATGACCTGGCTGTTTAGAGGGTAGTGCTTGTTTATGGTCTACTGTATATACTTATTATATAGATGACCTGGCTGTTTAGAGGGTAGTGCTTGTTTATGGTCTACTGTATATACTTATTATATAGATGACCTGGCTGTTTAGAGGGTAGTGCTTGTTTATGGTCTACTGTATATACTTATTATATAGATGACCTGGCTGTTTAGAGGGTAGTGCTTGTTTATGGTCTACTGTATATACTTATTATATAGATGACCTGGCTGTTTAGAGGGTAGTGCTTGTTTATGGTCTACTGTACATATTATATAGATGACCTGGCTGTTTAGAGGGTAGTGCTTGTTTATGGTCTACTGTATATACTTATTATATAGATGACCTGGCTGTTTAGAGGGTAGTGCTTGTTTATGGTCTACTGTATATACTTATTATATAGATGACCTGGCTGTTTAGAGGGTAGTGCTTGTTTATGGTCTACTGTATATACTTATTATATAGATGACCTGGCTGTTTAGAGGGTAGTGCTTGTTTATGGTCTACTGTATATACTTATTATATAGATGACCTGGCTGTTTAGAGGGTAGTGCTTGTTTATGGTCTACTGTATATACTTATTATATAGATGACCTGGCTGTTTAGAGGGTAGTGCTTGTTTATGGTCTACTGTATATACTTATTATATAGATGACCTGGCTGTTTAGAGGGTAGTGCTTGTTTATGGTCTACTGTATATACTTATTATATAGATGACCTGGCTGTTTAGAGGGTAGTGCTTGTTTATGGTCTACTGTATATAATTATTATATAGATGACCTGGCTGTTTAGAGGGTAGTGCTTGTTTATGGTCTACTGTATATACTTATTATATAGATGACCTGGCTGTTTAGAGGGTAGTGCTTGTTTATGGTCTACTGTATATACTTATTATATAGATGACCTGGCTGTTTAGAGGGTAGTGCTTGTTTATGGTCTACTGTATATACTTATTATATAGATGACCTGGCTGTTTAGAGGGTAGTGCTTGTTTATGGTCTACTGTATATACTTATTATATAGATGACCTGGCTGTTTAGAGGGTAGTGCTTGTTTATGGTCTACTGTATATACTTATTATATAGATGACCTGGCTGTTTAGAGGGTAGTGCTTGTTTATGGTCTACTGTATATACTTATTATATAGATGACCTGGCTGTTTAGAGGGTAGTGCTTGTTTATGGTCTACTGTATATACTTATTATATAGATGACCTGGCTGTTTAGAGGGTAGTGCTTGTTTATGGTCTACTGTATATACTTATTATATAGATGACCTGGCTGTTTAGAGGGTAGTGCTTGTTTATGGTCTACTGTATATACTTATTATATAGATGACCTGGCTGTTTAGAGGGTAGTGCTTGTTTATGGTCTACTGTATATACTTATTATATAGATGACCTGGCTGTTTAGAGGGTAGTGCTTGTTTATGGTCTACTGTATATACTTATTATATAGATGACCTGGCTGTTTAGAGGGTAGTGCTTGTTTATGGTCTACTGTATATACTTATTATATAGATGACCTGGCTGTTTAGAGGGTAGTGCTTGTTTATGGTCTACTGTATATACTTATTATATAGATGACCTGGCTGTTTAGAGGGTAGTGCTTGTTTATGGTCTACTGTATATACTTATTATATAGATGACCTGGCTGTTTAGAGGGTAGTGCTTGTTTATGGTCTACTGTATATACTTATTATATAGATGACCTGGCTGTTTAGAGGGTAGTGCTTGTTTATGGTCTACTGTATATACTTATTACTTAGATGACCTGGCTGTTTAGAGGGTAGTGCTTGTTTATGGTCTACTGTATATACTTATTATATAGATGACCTGGCTGTTTAGAGGGTAGTGCTTGTTTATGGTCTACTGTATATACATATTATATAGATGACCTGGCTGTTTAGAGGGTAGTGCTTGTTTATGGTCTACTGTATATACTTATTATATAGATGACCTGGATGTTTAGAGGGTAGTGCTTGTTTATGGTCTACTGTATATACTTATTATATAGGTGACCTGGCTGTTTAGAGGGTAGTGCTTGTTTATGGTCTACTGTATATACTTATTATATAGATGACCTGGCTGTTTAGAGGGTAGTGCTTGTTTATGGTCTACTGTATATACTTATTATATAGATGACCTGGCTGTTTAGAGGGTAGTGCTTGTTTATGGTCTACTGTATATACTTATTATATAGATGACCTGGCTGTTTAGAGGGTAGTGCTTGGTTATGGTCTACTGTATATACTTATTATATAGATGACCTGGCTGTTTAGAGGGTAGTGCTTGTTTATGGTCTACTGTATATACTTATTATATAGATGACCTGGCTGTTTAGAGGGTAGTGCTTGTTTGTGGTCTACTGTATATACTTATTATATAGATGACCTGGCTGTTTAGAGGGTAGTGCTTGTTTATGGTCTACTGTATATACTTATTGTATAGATAACCTGGCTGTTTAGAGGGTAGTGCTTGTTTATGGTCTACTGTATATACTTATTATATAGATGACCTGGCTGTTTAGAGGGTAGTGCTTGTTTATGGTCTACTGTATATACTTATTATATAGATGACCTGGCTGTTTAGAGGGTAGTGCTTGTTTATGGTCAACTGTATATACTTATTATATAGATGACCTGGCTGTTTAGAGGGTAGTGCTTGTTTATGGTCTACTGTATATACTTATTATATAGATGACCTGGCTGTCTAGAGGGTAGTGCTTGTTTATGGTCTACTGTATATACTTATTATATAGATGACCTGGCTGTTTAGAGGGTAGTGCTTGTTTATGGTCTACTGTACATACTTATTATATAGATGACCTGGCTGTTTAGAGGGTAGTGCTTGTTTATGGTCTACTTTACACACTTATTATATAGATGACCTGGCTGTTTAGAGGGTAGTGCTTGGTTATGGTCTACTGTATATACTTATTATATAGATGACCTGGCTGTTTAGAGGGTAGTGCTTGTTTATGGTCTACTGTATATACTTATTATATAGATGACCTGGCTGTTTAGAGGGTAGTGCTTGTTTATGGTCTACTGTATATACTTATTATATAGATGACCTGGCTGTTTAGAGGGTAGTGCTTGTTTATGGTCTACTGTATATACTTATTATATAGATGAGCTGCCTGGTTAGAGGGTAGTGCTTGTTTATGGTCTACTGTATATACATATTTTATAGATGACCTGGCTGTTTAGAGGGTAGTGCTTGTTTATGGTCTACTGTATATACTTATTATATAGATGACCTGGCTGTTTAGAGGGTAGTGCTTGTTTATGGTCTACTGTACATACTTATTATATAGATGACCTGGCTGTTTAGCGGGTAGTGCTTGTTTTTGGTCTACTGTATATACTTATTATATAGATGACCTGGCTGTTTAGAGGGTAGTGCTTGTTTATGGTCTACTGTATATACTTATTATATAGATGACCTGGCTGTTTAGAGGGTAGTGCTTGTTTATGGTCTATATACTTATTATATAGATGACCTGCCTGTTTAGAGGGTAGTGCTTGTTTATGGTCTATATACTTATTATATAGATGACCTGGCTGTTTAGAGGGTAGTGCTTGTTTATGGTCTATATACTTATTGTATAGATGACCTGGCTGTTTAGAGGGTAGTGCTTGTTTATGGTCTACTGTATATACATATTATATAGATGACCTGGCTGTTTAGAGGGTAGTGCTTGTTTATGGTCTACTGTATATATATATTATATAGATGACCTGGCTGTTTAGAGGGTAGTGCTTGTTTATGGTCTACTGTATATACATATTATATAGATGACCTGGCTGTTTAGAGGGTAGTGCTTGTTTATGGTCTATATACTTATTATATAGATGACCTGGCTGTTTAGAGGGTAGTGCTTGTTTATGGTCTATATACTTATTATATAGATGACCTGGCTGTTTAGAGGGTAGTGCTTGTTTATGGTCTATATACTTATTATATAGATGACCTGGCTGTTTAGAGGGTAGTGCTTGTTTATGGTCTATATACTTATTATATAGATGACCTGGCTGTTTAGAGGGTAGTGCTTGTTTATGGTCTATATACTTATTATATAGATGACCTGGCTGTTTAGAGGGTAGTGCTTGTTTATGGTCTATATACTTATTTATTAATGTATGTCTAAATGATCTCCTTTAAACTTCATAAAATCACCCTCAAAATCCCCTTTCAAGATAAATGTGTATATTTTTCGGTAGAAAAATTTTCCCTTTTAATGTTAAAGCAACTACCTTCCCCTTAACTCCTTCTGCACCGGCGACGTATTTGTATTTGACTTGAGCTACATTTAGACGACTTTAAGATGATTTAAAAGGATATATGGTAGCTAAAAGGGTTAAGGGGGTCCCGGCTTTTTCTTATATTTCTCTCCTTTTCTCTCTTTCCCTGGCTTGTATCCATTCGGCACCATTCAGCCAACTGTTTTAAGACGTTTATCCCCATCCAGGTGTTGATTTCTTCCTGGCGAGCGATAGCGAGCCAGCATTGTATGGAGAAATTCGGCTTCGCCGGAGACATTTTTCTATCGAAAAATGTACAAATTTAGCTTGCTGTCAAAACAAAATATATATATATGCTGGCTCACTACCGCTCGCCAAGAAAATAGACACCTGGATGGGGTAAACGTCTTAAAACAGTAGGCTGAATGGGGCCGAATGGACACAAGCCAAAGAGAGAGGGAGAGAAAGAGAAAAACAGCGAGGTGGGCTCCCTTAGCTGAGATAGTCTGTAGCCTTTCCATGGGGATATAATTAAGTAACACCCCGTTCTTTAACATTAATATCAAATACAAACCCCAATGTACTTGAATACACTAATGAAAGCATATGGCCCTCCCGGGATTCAAATTCAGAATAATAAGCACCTAAACCATTACACCACCAACACAGTTATATGCATGATGAGTGTCTAGATATGGGTTCTCGATTATTTTCGCCGTACTTTGGATTCCTTGGTTGTTGTTGTTGTTGTTGTTGTTGTTGGATAAAGTGTATGGGAGAGATATGGGTATTTTCCTGGATGACCTATTAATGTGTGTGAATTTGTATTTTGTTTTTGTGTGTGCGGAATTTCGATGTAAGTATCCTAGGTTCGAGTCCTTGGAGTGCCACATGTATTTGTTGATTTTATAAATTGAGTTTAGAGATGCAGTTGGTTGGTGGAAAAAACCTAATAATTAATTGTTTTTTGTTGTGTTGTCCCTATTCTGGCTCTGTCTTGAGTCGGCCCCCACCCCCCCCCCCCCGCCCCCCACACACACACACACACACACACACACAAAAAAAAAAAAAAACAAAAAAAAAAAAAAGGGGGGGGGGGATTTTTTTTTTTTTTTTTTTTTTTTTTTTTTTTTTTTGGAAATGTGTGGATTGGGCCTGAATATATAGAATAGCTAGAATAGAGAGATACGGAATGATCAGGGAAGGAGGAGGGAGATAATAAAAGAGGAAAGATATAGTGGAGGAAGATTATACTCTCTGGAAACAAAAGGTGTAATTGGTGTGTGTGTGTGTGTGTGTGTGTGTGTGTGTGTGTGTTAGGAAGGGTTTGAGTGGTAGAGAGGGAGTGTGTGTGTGTGTGTGTGTGTGTGTGTTAGGGAGGGTTTGAGTGGTAGAGAGGGAGAGTGTGTGTGTGTGTGTTAGGGAGGGTTTGAGTGGTAGAGAGGGAGTGTGTGTGTGTGTGTGTTAGGAAGGATTTGAGTGGTAGAGAGGGAGTGTGTGTGTGTGTTAGGAAGGGTTTGAGTGGTAGAGAGGGAGTGTGTGTGTGTGTTAGAAAGGGTTTGAGTGGTAAAGAGGGAGTGTGTGTGTATGTTAGGAAGGGTTTGAGTGGTAGAGAGGGAGTCTGTGTTAGGAAGGGTTTGAGTGGTAGAGAGGGAGTGTGTGTGTATGTTAGGAAGGGTTTGAGTGGTAGAGAGGGAGTGTGTGTTAGGAAGGGTTTGAGTGGTAGAGAGGGAGTGTGTGTGTGTGTGTGTGTTAGGAAGGGTTTGAGTGGTAGAGAGGGAGTGTGTGTGTGTGTGTGTGTTAGGAAGGGTTTGAGTGGTAGAGAGGGAGTGTGTGTGTGTGTGTGTTAGGAAGGGTGTGAGTGGTAGAGAGGGAGTGTGTGTGTGTGTGTGTTATGAAGGGTTTGAGTGGTTGAAAGGGAGTGTGTATGTGTGTGTGTGTGTGTTATGAAGGGTTTGAGTGGTAGAGAGGGAGTGTGTGTATGTGTGTATTAGGAAGGGCTTGAGTGGTAGAGAGGGTGTGTGTGTGTGTGTGTGTGTTATGAAGGGTTTGAGTGGTAGAGAGGGAGTGTGTGTGTGTGTGTGTGTTAGGAAGGGCTTGAGTGGTAGAGAGGGAGTGTGTGTGTGTGTTATGAAGGGTTTGAGTGGTAGAAAGGGAGTGTGTGTGTGTGTTATGAAGGGTTTGAGTGGTAGAGAGGGTATGTGTGTATTAGGAAGGGCTTGAGTGGTAGAGAGGGTGTGTGTGTGTGTGTGTGTTATGAAGGGTTTGAGTGGTAGAGAGGGAGTGTGTGTGTGTGTGTGTTAGGAAGGGCTTGAGTGGTAGAGAGGGAGTGTGTGTGTGTGTGATTTAGGAAGGGCTTGAGTGGTAGAGAGGGAGTGTGTGTGTGTGTGTGTGTTAGGAAGGGCTTGAGTGGTAGAGAGGGAGTGTGTGTGTGTGTGTTAGGTAGGGCTTGAGAGGGAGAGAGTGTGTATGTGTATGTGTGTGTATGTGTGTGTTAGGAAGGGTTTGAGTGGTAGAGAGAGAGAGTGTGTGTGTCATTTAGATTGGTTGCTTTGTTACAAAGGCAGGACAAGAGAGAGAGAGAGAGAACATACAAGTGAGCACTGACAACAAAGGAAAGAGAAAACAAGAGATGAAAGGAAGGAAGGAAAGAATGACGGATACATAAAATAAAATAAATACTAAAAAATCAGATAAAATAAAATAACTAAAATAAATATAATAAAATTAAATAAAATAAACAACAGCCGAGGTAAAACAGTAAGCCATTAGGGAGGAGAGAAAGGTCCAGTTGCAGCAACCTTTGTAGGAAATAAACAACAGCCGAGGTAAAACAGTAAGCCATTAGGGAGGAGAGAAAGGTCCAGTTGCAGCAACCTTTGTAGGAAATAAACAACAGCCGAGGTAAAACAGTAAGCCATTAGGGAGGAGAGAAAGGTCCAGTTGCAGCAACCTTTCTAGGAAATAAACAACAGCCGAGGTAAAACAGTAAGCCATTAGGGAGGAGAGAAAGGTCCAGTTGCAGCAACCTTTGTAGGAAATAAACAACAGCCGAGGTAAAACAGTAAACCATTAGGGAGGAGAGAAAGGTCCAGTTGCAGCAACCTTTGTAGGGAATAAACAACAGCCGAGGTAAAACAGTAAGCCATTAGGGAGGAGAGAAAGGTCCAGTTGCAGCAACCTTTGTAGGGAATAAACAACAGCCGAGGTAAAACAGTAAGCCATTAGGGAGGAGAGAAAGGTCCAGTTGCAGCAACCTTTGTAGGAAATAAACAACAGCCTAGGTAAAACAGTAAGCCATTAGGGAGGAGAGAAAGGTCCAGTTGCAGCAACCTTTGTAGGAAATAAACACACACACACACACACATACCTACACACACACACACACTCACACACACGCACACACACATGGACACACATACACACACACACGTACTTTTTGAAAAGTCTGAGCAAATAAACTTAATTCAAACAATAATTCAATTCAAATGATACATACACATCATACATACAGACAGGCACATTTCCATGTATACAGAGATAATTATCGCCTGTACATGCAATGTATTATACAGTATACCCATATAAAGAGCAAACCCCATACTATACAAATACCGAAGACAATATAGGAAATTATGACCTTATCACAGTTAAAAGCCATACTTAATAAAATACCGGTATGTAATTGTTCTTCCGAGTTCCCCTTGTCATAATATTCATGTATGTTGAACAATAAATTCGGTTTTCTACATGAAATATGGACAAAAATGTCACGTGTTTCTAACGGTTTCATCAAAATATGTTAAACATCAATAACATAATATGTTATAATAGTAGTAGTTTAATAGTATTAATTAATATAATATAATAATAATAGTAATAATATAATATAAATAGTAATAATATAATAGTAATAGTATACTCGCAAGATTGAATATGGCGGCTGGATCAACATTGATGATGCATGATCGATATTTACCCTCAATATTTGTGTATGTGTATTATATCTCAACAGGTAGAGGAATGGCAAATCATGGAGCTTATTGGTGTCAATTGTATAACGGAAGATGCAAGAAATATGGCACACAACTAGCAAGAAATATAATGAATATTACAGAAGGTATGGACATGTTGTCTGTCTGTCTGTCTGTTTGTTGCATTCAGAATGAAAAGTGCAGCGCCAATTCATTCTCGTAATATTTCTCAGAGATATTCTAATTTATGCATTTCACTCCCAACACCAAACACCTCCCAATGAAATTAATGAATGGCTGTGATCCAACCGGGATTCGAGCCTGGGTTACCACATATATATCTTGAACACTTTAACCATTACACCATCAAGAGTCAAGACAGTTATATAAGTACAACATTAGTACATATTAGGATTGAAACCGCTGTATGTTGTTACTGATCTGGTAGGCCAATACCCAGGGGAGGTCTCATAGGCATATGATAAGGAGTTGCTGGAACTTCCGTTTAATTTGTATGGCTTCCCTCACTGTTTCTGTTTGTGTCTCACCTACACAGAGTAATCCAGGTAACTCTCACAAACACCTCCTCCTCCTATACATTTCACTTCACTAAACAAGCACACCACACTTCTTTCCAATACACAAAACAAAATAATAAAATAAAATAGAAAATAAATATATAATTTTTAAAGTAGCAACTTTCATTCAACTTTGGGGGGGGGGGGCAATTGTTGCAGGCAGCTTTGCATTTTGTCTCCTCGTACATAATCAAAAAGTATATGCACACATCTATGAATTATATTAACCTCTTCTGTACCGGCGACGTCTTTTTCACTATATTCTGGCAACTACTAGACGATTTTGTTCAATTTAGGAAGGAGATCTACCAATTAAAACGCTACCTACTATCACAATTAATCATATTAGGTACCATATATCCCTCCCGAGCTGCATAAAATCGTCTAAATGTAGCTGAACTCAAATACAAAGGACGTCGCCGGTACAGAAGGGGTTAAGAACAGTATAATTTAAATTACTATTGGGTAAAACAACGTTCTCCATTGTTATTGTGTTATCCTCCTCTTTCCCTCCCCGAAGTGTAATTACCCTCCCTAGTGATCACTGTCAATGGTGCATACAGCTCTGGCTTTGTTAGTTTCCATGCAGTGGTTCCCATCACCCTCCTCATTTAGTCTTATTTAGCAGATCCTCCCTCCCCTTCTCTCTCTCTCTCTCTCTCTCGTGATGAGCCAACGATTTCACGTCTCCCTCCCCCGATCCTTCCCTTTCACAACCCTCCCCTCCTTCCTATTGTTGTCCTTAAGGGGAGGTTTTTAGTTTCCTTCCTAGACCTCCATCTCTCTCTCTCTATTCCCCCCCCCCCCCCCCTGATGGGCCAGCTATTATACCCCCTCCCCTCCTTCCCTATCCCCCCCCCCCCCTCACTATTGTTGTTTCCCAATATAACTCTTTGGTTACCATCGTTAGCTTATTTTCACCTATCGCCCTTTCTTTTGTCAGCAACCTAAATCAGGTTCGAATCCCGGGAGGATCACATGCTTTCATTAATTTTACTGTGGGGTGTTTGATGTTGGGAGTGAAATTAATAAATTAGATTATTTACATTAGATGTTATTACTGATTTCCCTTACAAAGAAATATTCGAGATTCTCAAAATATCTTCTGAATATCTTAGTTTATTCTAACTTCATGCAAGTTTTATTTGCATGTATATGATGGAGGCCAAAGGCAGACTGACAGTAACGAGTGTCTCCCTCAAAGCCAAAAGAATGACAGAGATCAAAATTCAAGGGACGATTCTCAGAATATATGGAAATACCTGTAAAATTCAAAGGAAAGCATTGTTATCGTATGCTAGATGTAATAATTTAATGGGAACTGGCATGCAATGCAAATTTGGTTATCATTGTATGTTATGTAGCCTACATGTATGTATATACTCACGAACATACCCCACAGCTGGGGGTGGCCAACTCGAGACAGAGCCCGAATAGGGACAACATAACACAACACAAAAACGAAACAAAATAAACTCACTCACATCTAAGTCGCCCAGGAGGAGATCCAGAGACTCAGGTTGATTTATATATATGTTATGTATGTGTCTATATACACAGGCACATACCCCATAGCTGGGGGTGGCCGACTCGAGACAGAGCCCGTACAGGGACAACACAACATATTATATATATATAAATATATATATATATATATATATATATATATATTCACACACATCTAGGTCGCCCAGGAGAAGACCCAGAGACCCAGGATCACTCCAGGGTTTCCCTGGCCCCTGACCTTCCGGAGAAGTAACGTTCTCACCAGGCAGACACGCAGCGGAGGACAACACAATGCCCGCCTACCTCACATCCAGGCATGACCCTTCATATATACCAGCTCCCCAGGCCAGGCACCTGACAGACTTTATCTATTCCAGTTGGAATAGACCCCCTCTCCCAACGACTGCGTTATCACTCATCTATTCACAAGCATTCCTATTTATTACCACTTATCTTGCCTGTTGTACAGTCATCTCACTATCTTCAAACACTTGTACTACACAATCTCTCCATCTCAACAGAGGTCTTCCTACCCCTCTACCTCCCCTTGTATCCGACTCATATACTCTCTTTGTAAGTCTGTCTGTCTGTCTGTGTCTATTGTGACGCACCCCAGTGCTGGGCAACGCAACCTGATTGTACTCCTTGGTACTCCACTGTACCGCCCGTGATCTGGCTACCGTCAGCCGCTATGTATATTGAGTGTGACAACTTATAACTATGTTCTTTGTATCTCTGCAAAGGTCTCATCATGTGCTAACCAGTGGTGGGTTTTGTTTTAAGCCATGTCGAGACCTTCCATTTAATATGTAGTATCAATAGAGAAGTTGATAGATAGGATAATGGGAATTCAGAGAGAGAGAGTGAGTTGGGCTTCAGAGCAAGAGGGTAGCAACACGCCGCGCTGCCGGCCGGGTGGTTGCCAGACGTATGGACTGGTTGGCAGCCTTGCCCTTATAGCTAGGCGCGATAGGGTTGGTAGTCCATTGTTGCCTGCCTGGGCTGGGCCCATGTTGTCGTACAGCACACTGCCTGGAGGTTGGCTGTGTGTTCCTGGACTAGGTTGCCTAGAACCTTTGAGATTCTAACATCCCTTGCTCTCTCTCCCCACTTCTCACGGTTGCACTCTTTCTCTCTGACGACATTACTCTCATTTCATTCTTCTCTCTATTTAAATGCATAACCTTCCCTTGAGGTCCTAAAGGAGTTTCAGCACTCACCTCTCGTATTACTCTTAGGACAAGCATATATTTACATGTATTAGATTTAAGGGGTTAATGTGAACAGCGATCTTCTTGATGAGGATAGTTGGTGAACGTTCTACATGTTCACGAGTTATATGCCCTGCTCATCATCCCATTTGTGACTAGGCTGGTGCCATGTGTAAGAGCCCGACCATGCCCAGGAGTTGTCTGTAGAGGGACGAGGACTTAGCCTTGATTTGCATACCGAGCCAGGAGCGAGTGTAGCACCCGAGACTACAGCTCGCTCGTAGTGCCGGTATAGTAGAGTAACGTAATTTATCTGTCCTTGTGTTCTCTACAGTCTTCTCCTGGGTTCTCGCTTTCGGTGCTGGGACTCGTTGTTCCTGTGACTTGGCCTGCTAGCTAGAACACATGGGGATGATGAGTGGGATATATCTTTATTTTACTATGCATTGCAGCTCTCTTTAAGTATATATCTATAACACTTTACAATACACATTACTCACACACAAGACAACACTATTAATACTTTCATGTATCAATTAACTGCACTGTCGTTTTGCTGCTGTGTCCGGAGTTCTGTTGCGTAGGGCGCATACGGACTCGGAGGGGAGACAGAGTGAGAGAAGCGAAGTAGCCTATGCGGTAGTAGGCTACCGGCGCAGTACTGTTGCCTGCAACCTTTTAGTTATTCCAAGTATATATTCATTATTATAATAAGTGACTACTGTTTATGTTCCTCCCATGTGTATTATTAGGTATCTACTGGATCATGAACATCTTGTATGCTACATGCTAGTGCATGTTAGTAGGGGACAGTTAGTGTAGTGCACGCGCTTTCAAGTAGGCGTGTACATTTGTCATTTAGCATTTCACTGTCATACCTTTAGCCTGCTTCTATTCTACATTATTAGAGGCTTAATATTAACGTAGTTTCTTGAGTATTGCATTTCTTTAGTAATAACGTAACCTATAAATGTCTGAGGGAGTTTAGCCTCATAGCCTACCCCTGTTGTACACTTTCGCCGAGTTAATGTACCTCGTTACCGTAGACGATAACTCTGTAGGGCGTTGGTGCTTTTGTTGTCTGGAGCATATAGTATTTGGGACTGGAATCGAGCGTGTCGTTGTCACTTAAGCCATTTCTGTCCTACGATCAAGAATCCCGAATATGTATTGCCGATCCAGCCGTAACAAAATGGCGACCTTGCACAAGATTCAGTAGTATCCTATCACATGTTTTTTGGAGAACTATTCTATGCTACCTAGTAGAGCTGGCTAGAATTTTCTTGCATATTGGAGGAATTTTTATTGTGTCATTATTGTATTGGTGGACTTGCAGATTGTTTCGTTAGGTGTCTAGAGTAGAGTCATTCAAGCATCTTTAACATTTTGTGAGTCGAGACTGCAATTAGTAATAAGCACTTTTTTTTGTTTATGAACAGCAATTGTATAACCAGCACTATGTCTAATGACTCATCATTTACGGGGGAGGATAACACGGTACAGCCTAGTGACCAGCAAGTACAGCAGATATTTAGGGAGGGGAGTGTTATAAGTGGAGAGAGGGATGCCCGGGCATTTTTGCAGACACCTTTGACCGAACAGCGCCTGCAGGCTATTGATTGTTACGGTCTTCGCTGTTTAGCCACGGTTTTGGGGCGGGACTGTCCTGACAGTTGGCCCAAGAAGAATTTGGTGGCATGTTTGTTGGGTGATGGCGATGGGGCGGTGGGTGGAGTGGGGTCTTGGGGGGTTCCCTCCAAGCCTCCATTCCACTCTACCCCTGAGCTGGGCCCTCAGCCAGCGAGTCTTAGCACGATGCAGCAGGAGGGTTCTCAATGGCAAGCTGGCTTACCCGTAAACACGTCTCGGTGTGGATCCCCCATTTTGTGCTCTCCCCTCCCAGGCCTGTCTCCTGAGATGTTATTTCAGCTAGAACTAGCTAAGTTTAAGCTGCAGGAGACTCAGATACAACAGGCTAGTATAGAACGCATAGAGGTTGCTAGAATCCAAGCCAATCAGGATGCAACCAGGTACCAGGCTGAAATGGATGTCGAGAAGTCTAGAGTAGAGACCACGGGGCGTCATCTCGGTGGTGGGCACCGGGTTACAGACTCACTTTCGCATTTAATTAAGTTAGTACCCGCATTTGATGAGACAGCAGTGACTGAGTTTTTTGCTCGTTTCGAAAAGAAGTGTCGTGAGTATGACTGGCCGGAGGTTAAATGGGCAGCATTAGTTTCATCACGTCTAGTGGGTAAGGGGTTGAAAGCCTACGATGCACTGTCACTGGATGAGAGTGTCGTGTATGGACTGGTGAAGGAGGCTGTGCTCCGGGCCTACGAACTGCAACCCGAAACTTATAGATTGAAGTTCCGTGGCGTGAATAAGAAGAGCGACGTCAGTTTTATGGAGCACGCACGGGACTTAACAGATGCATGTAATAACTGGTTTCGGTCCGAGCACGCAGAGTCGGCTGAGGAAATTAAGCAACTTTTCTATCTGGAACAGTTTTACAAATGTACTGGAACCGATCTAACGCTGAACATTAAGGAAAAATGTCCCAAGACAGTAGAGGAGGCTGCCAAGATGGCAGACCTCAGATTATCATTGATTCGTGGTTGCGGTGCCGCTCAGAGGGCTGAGTCAGGGCAGAAGGGGCGCTATACCCACCCACCAGAGTTTTCGATAATAACAAATCCTATGACACACATAACCACACTAAAAGCATTGCACCTAATAACACCTACAAACACAAGCCTCTCCCGTTTACTAAAGGTCAGGCCCCTTCTTCGCCCGCACAAGGGAAGAAGCCCATTGGGGATGTGAAATGTTACAAATGTCAGAAGCTAGGCCATTATTCACGTGAGTGCCCTAGTAACACTCCCGCTAAGCCGGTGTCATTGGTTCACAGTATCGGTGTGTCTCTGAAGGCTGCAGCAACTGCCCGGGGTAGGTTGTCAGCAGCTGAGGCACACGCGGTAAAGAAGCGTACGGAAGGCTCGACACCTGTCCGGGACACTTTCTGTAGCCATCAGGGACACGGGTTTGTGAGCTGGGGGAGTGAACTACGGAGGGTTGACTTGCTGAGGGATACGGGGGCTTCGCAAACTTTGTTGAGGAACTTCACAGGGAAACCGATAAATGCGGCCAGAGTTGTTGTGGTGCAGGGTATAAATGCTACGAGGTCATACCCACTTGTGAGGTTGGAGTTGAGAGTGGGAGAGGTGTGCAGGGAGCTGGATGTAGGGATCGTTGAGTGTTTGCCAGTTGAGGGCGTCGACCTTCTTCTCGGCAACGACTTTGCGGTGCCCACTTCCGGGACTCCACCCTTAGTCGTTGCCGAGAGGGCGGCCAACGTGGATGGTGAGAATCGGGAATGGGTTGGGAGGTGCCAACAGGATGAGATGGCCTGTGTGGTAACCCGATCCCGCTCTGCGGCTCCTGCACAGCCTAGCACTCAACCTCGGGGACAGTGGAGGAAGGATCAGGAGAAGGTTGCTAAGGGCAGGAAAAGGGACATTGATTCTGCTGCCCTTCTCGGTGATTCGGTACTTGGACCTATAATAAACACGGGGGTTGACTCTGGCCCAGAGATGGTGTGTAACAAGGCAGAGTTGGGTAAGACTTCGCGTGAGGCAAGAGCTGTAGCGAGAGCCACTAAGGCAGTAGAGCCTACTAGCCGGGGTAATGTCTTATTACAAAACCATCTTGATGCATTGACGCCCGGGGACATTAGTGAGCAGCAGCTGCAAGACGCTAGCCTAGCTCGTTATAGCAATGGTGCCATAGAGTTGGAGGAAGATGGGGATGCGAGCCGGGAGAGACTTATAGGTTGCATGGCAGCGGCAGGTAATAACTTGGTTAATGCACAGGCGGTCATGAAGCACCAGTATGACGCCAAGGTGAAGCTTCGGGAGTTTTCGGTGGGTCAGGAGGTAATGTTGCTTTTACCTTTGCCTGGACACCCCCTTTCTGCCAAGTTCATTGGGCCGTATGTGGTGGCTAAGAAACTGTCCGACCTTGATTATCTCGTTGCAACACCTGACCGTAGGAAAAAACATCAGTTATGTCATGTTAACCTCATGAAAGAGTATGTGAGACGCCCCTCAGAGCCTCTCACTGTCCCTGTGCTGGCCTGCAGCGGCCAGGGTGGAGAAGGAGGTGGGGACAGTCATGCTGCTGAGGAGGATAGCTGGGACTGTGTCATTTCCGCGGAACAGTGGGCGGGGAATACTGAACAAGAGGCTAGGCAAGCTGTAAGTCACCTGCCTGAGCACCAGGATGCTGCTGTCCTAGGCCTGTTCAGGTCATACCCCTCTGTTTTCGCCGAACACCCAGGTCTCACTACTCAGGTAACGCACGACGTGGACGTCGGTGATAATGTGCCCTTCAAGTCAGTGCCCTACCGTGTGCCCCCGGTAAAGTTGCCAGCTTTACGGGAGGAGTTAAAGTACATGGTTGAGAGAGGGATGATCACTGAAGGTTATGTGAAGTGGACATCACCCGTCACGTTGCAGCCAAAACCTGACGGCAAGGTGCGGTTCTGCATAGATTTTCGTAGGCTAAATGGCTTGACCACCACCAACCTTACCCTTTGCCTCGAGTTGACGACAGCGTGGACAAGATAGGGAATGCAAAGTACCTTACTAAAATTGATCTTGTAAAAGGCTACTGGCAAGTACCCCTGTCGGACCGAGCTAAGCAAGTTTGTGGTTTTGTGGTAGATGGCAAGACCTACCAATGTAACGTAATGCCTTATGGGCTTAAGAACGCACCTGCCACGTTTCAAAACCTGATGAACGATATTTGTGACGAAATCCCTAACTGCACGGTCTACCTTGATGACGTGATAGTATATGATGACGATTTTGAAAATCACCTAAGGCACTTAGAGACCCTGTTTAGGAAGTTGCACGATGCTGGGCTGGTGGTGAACCTGAGGAAGTGCGAGTTTGTAAAGGCTACTGTGCAGTATCTTGGCTTTGTGGTCGGGTTAGGCCGGGTGTGCCCCCCCCTGAGCAAGATACAGGCTATCAATATGTTTCCCAGGCCCACCACTAAGCGCCAGGTCATGCGGTTCCTAGGTATGATAGGCTATTATAGGCGCTTCATCCGGGGATACTCTACTGTCTTAGCACCGTTAACTGATCTACTGTCGAAGTCAGTGAAGTTCTGTTGGGCTGCGGAGTGTCAGAGGGCTTTCGACCTAGTCAAGCACCTGCTGTGTACACATCCGATTTTGAGGGCCCCAGACTTCTCCAGGAGTTTTCAGCTGGCGACTGATGCCAGCGGTGTGGGTGCCGGGGCAGTGTTACTGCAGACTGATTCCGAGGGCTTGGAACACCCAGTGAGCTTCTTTTCTCGCAAGTTTAATTCGGCACAAAGGAATTACTCGACTATAGAGAAGGAGCTTCTGGCTATCGTTTTGTCGCTCAAACATTTCGAAGTTTATGTTCCAGCCTACGGCCCGGTAGTGACGATTTATACGGACCATCATCCCTTGAAATTCCTAAATCAGTTTCACAATCGGAATATGCGGTTGACCAGGTGGTCCCTAATGCTCCAAGAGTATAATCTCAACATTCAGCATATTGCCGGGAGTGAGAACGTGATAGCAGATTGTCTATCAAGGGTTGATGATCCAAGATAGTCGTGCACGGTGTGTGGGTTGAGCAGGAGTAAAATTAGGCTATCATAACGCCGTCCAAAAAGATTATAAAACAATAAAATAAACGAGAAAACTCTTTCTTTTTTTTAGTTTTGTAACTCTTTATTGTTGTAGCATGATGCATGCAATATTGTGTTTTATGTATAATTCACACTTCAGTTGTTGTGCACCTTTTGCAATTAGTGGCAGCTAAGGGTAGCAGGTCGGTTGGTTGCCTGTCAGATTTTGATAATGCTTCTAAGGTCGATTATCTAAAATCTTGGGGGGGCTGTGACGCACCGCAGTGCTGGGCAACGCAACCTGATTGTACTCCTTGGTACTCCACTGTACCGCCCGTGATCTGGCTACCGTCAGCCGCTATGTATATTGAGTGTGACAACTTATAACTATGTTCTTTGTATCTCTGCAAAGGTCTCGTCATGTGCTAACCAGTGGTGGGTTTTGTTTTAAGCCATGTCGAGACCTTCCATTTAATATGTAGTATCAATAGAGAAGTTGATAGATAGGATAATGGGAATTCAGAGAGAGAGAGTGAGTTGGGCTTCAGAGCAAGAGGGTAGCAACACGCCGCGCTGCCGGCCGGGTGGTTGCCAGACGTATGGACTGGTTGGCAGCCTTGCCCTTATAGCTAGGCGCGATAGGGTTGGTAGTCCATTGTTGCCTGCCTGGGCTGGGCCCATGTTGTCGTACAGCACACTGCCTGGAGGTTGGCTGTGTGTTCCTGGACTAGGTTGCCTAGAACCTTTGAGATTCTAACATCCCTTGCTCTCTCTCCCCACTTCTCACAGTTGCACTCTTTCTCTCTGACGACATTACTCTCATTTCATTCTTCTCTCTATTTAAATGCATAACCTTCCCTTGAGGTCCTAAAGGAGTTTCAGCACTCACCTCTCGTATTACTCTTAGGACAAGCATATATTTACATGTATTAGATTTAAGGGGTTAATGTGAACAGCGATCTTCTTGATGAGGATAGTTGGTGAACGTTCTACATGTTCACGAGTTATATGCCCTGCTCATCATCCCATTTGTGACTAGACTGGTGCCATGTGTAAGAGCCCGACCATGCCCAGGAGTTGTCTGTAGAGGGACGAGGACTTAGCCTTGATTTGCATACCGAGCCAGGAGCGAGTGTAGCACCCGAGACTACAGCTCGCTCGTAGTGCCGGTATAGTAGAGTAACGTAATTTATCTGTCCTTGTGTTCTCTACAGTCTTCTCCTGGGTTCTCGCTTTCGGTGCTGGGACTCGTTGTTCCTGTGACTTGGCCTGCTAGCTAGAACACATGGGGATGATGAGTGGGATATATCTTTATTTTACTATGCATTGCAGCTCTCTTTAAGTATATATCTATAACACTTTACAATACACATTACTCACACACAAGACAACACTATTAATACTTTCATGTATCAATTAACTGCACTGTCGTTTTGCTGCTGTGTCCGGAGTTCTGTTGCGTAGGGCGCATACGGACTCGGAGGGGAGACAGAGTGAGAGAAGCGAAGTAGCCTATGCGGTAGTAGGCTACCGGCGCAGTACTGTTGCCTGCAACCTTTTAGTTATTCCAAGTATAGATTCATTATTATAATAAGTGACTACTGTTTATGTTCCTCCCATGTGTATTATTAGGTATCTACTGGATCATGAACATCTTGTATGCTACATGCTAGTGCATGTTAGTAGGGGACAGTTAGTGTAGTGCACGCGCTTTCAAGTAGGCGTGTACATTTGTCATTTAGCATTTCACTGTCATACCTTTAGCCTGCTTCTATTCTACATTATTAGAGGCTTAATATTAACGTAGTTTCTTGAGTATTGCATTTCTTTAGTAATAACGTAACCTATAAATGTCTGAGGGAGTTTAGCCTCATAGCCTACCCCTGTTGTACACTTTCGCCGAGTTAAGGTACCTCGTTACCGTAGACGATAACTCTGTAGGGCGTTGGTGCTTTTGTTGTCTGGAGCATATAGTATTTGGGACTGGAATCGAGCGTGTCGTTGTCACTTAAGCCATTTCTGTCCTACGATCAAGAATCCCGAATATGTATTGCCGATCCAGCCGTAACACTATATATATATATATATATATATATAGACACAGACAGACCCACACTAACCGGATTGCCCCTGAGGTTTAAGGTCGCGCGTCACAACCATTATAAACCATTTAGTACGGGTGTCGGGTCCGTGATTTACCGCGGTATTACCGACCATTGTGGCTTTATGGCCCACACACGACCGATATGTGTCCTAAGGTTGGAATGGTTCGGGCAGTAATGCTATTTCTCTTATTAGGGAGGAACGTCGTGAAATCTTAAAAGCAATGGGACTAAACATGAGGGAGAAAGGGGTCCAGAACAAAATCCCTCCAGTTTAAATCTCCCCTTAATTTGAACCATAAACCATAATTTTCGCTATACAGAATATACAATAATAAAGACTACAAATAATGGACTGGCTTTCTGTTGACTCTATCTATCTATCTATCTATATGCTCAGGCCCAATCCCCATTTTGGGGGTAGCCGACTCAAGACAGAGCAAGAACAGGGAAAACACAAAAACAACATAAAACAAAAAATAAACAGATAAAAAACACAAACTCTCACACATCCAGGTCACCCAGGAGAAGACCCAGAGACCAGGGTTACCAAGGTCGCTCCAGCACTCCCCCGGCCCCTGATCACCCGGAGAGGTTCCGATCTCGGCAGGCAGACATGCAGCGGAGCCAAAGCCACAAGCCCTCCCACCACACTTCCAGGCACACCCTTCATATTAATCGTCTCCCCGGGCCAGGCGCCTGATGGACTATTATCTAGTCCAACTTGCGCCCGACCCCTTACTCCCAATGACCACGTGTTCACTCAACTATTCACAAGCATTCTCCATTCACTCCTTTCTGTTGACACTGATCAATATTGGCCCAATTGACCACTTGCGAGTTTCAGGCTATAAGGAAGTTGGAGTTGTAGACCTTGATATTTAGCAGAATTACCACCTATAATACGGTTGTAGTACATTTATAAACTACATTAAACCTAATGAAACATACTTTTTAACCATCATTAACCTACATTATTATTACTTTTATATTTTATATCAATGTTCACGGCTCCAACTTCCTTATAGCCTGAAACTCGCAAGTGGTCAATAATGTGGGGAAAACAAAATAGATGGGAAGTCAGTAAAGATAAGTACGAAAGGAGTACAAAGGAAATCAAGCAACAACAGGTATAGTGACCCCTCTAGACTGCTTGTCCTCCAAAACACTGAGGATCAAGTGTCCAAACAGTGATTTAGAGTGGGTTAGAGAAAATTGGAAAGGGAATTACTGCCCTGGACTGGAACTAATGTCCGTGGCATGATTACGATGTTAGAAGGGGACTGATGAGTAGCAGTAAGAAGACTGCACAAACATCAATCTATCAATCAACAGTGTCAGTGTTTGGTGGTTTACGAGTTTCTATATTTGTTTGACACGCCACTAACTATTAATAATGCATTAATTAAGGTGGGTCAGAACAAGGGACTGTATTTCTCGTAAAGGGGCTCCAGTCCTCACACTATTCTTGACTTACAATGTATTGGCTTAATATTCCAGAAGGGTTGATAGCCTCTGAAGTCCAATTTTACCTAACAGTGAGAACAGGGCTTGGATGAGGGATGAGAGAGACGTGAGGAGAGAGAGGTAAGGGCAGATGTTTAGTTCCCTCCCTAGCTTTTAAACCCCCTCTCCCCGAGACCCCTCGTTTTAGTACGTTTGTACATTTTTCGGCAGATACTTTCGCCCCATTTCTGTTAATTTTAAGATTTTTCGTGTCATTTAGGTGTCGATGCTTTCCTGGCGAGCGATAGCGACCCTGTACAATAAGAGGAGCCGGCCTTCGGTCTGGATATTTTTCTACCCCAAAAAATGTACAAATTTATCTTGAAAGGGGTCTAGGTTTTTTTGTTTGTGCGTGTTGATGGAGGTCTAGGGAGGAAACAAAAATATAATACAAATATAAAACAATAAGCAAATAAATACGGCCATCTCCCCGTAAACAAAACATAAATATATACGCCCAGTTCCCCTTAAGCAAAACAAAACAGACGGGACAACAATACTTATAAGAGAGAGAGAGAGAGAGAGAGAGAGAGAGAGAGAGAGAGAGAGAGAGAGAGAGAGAGAGAGAGAATACAAAACAAGGCGTGGGTGAAGGATGAGAGAGACGTGAACAAGAACCACAGGGATCAGTTAATTAGTTAAAATAGGACTTCAGAGGCTATCAATCATTCTGGATTATTAAGCCAGCACACTGTAAGTCAAGAATAGTGTCAGGTCTGGAGCCCTTTTGTGAGAACTCCAGTTCCATCTCCATAGGGATGACTATGTAATGTTTGAGAAAAGCCGAATAAATCGTGGAGGTGGCGTTTTACTTTATTATCAAAGAAAGTCTTAACTCTACCCTTTTGTCAAAACCTCAAATTGTGAACGTCGACACATCTTTTGTGCTAATAAAGAATAATAAAGGTACAAAAATAATACTTGCGTTAATATACAGACCTCCAGCTCAATCAGTGCAAACTGACAGAGAAATTTACGAACAAATTGCGGATGTAAGTAATTCACAAGATACCGTCATTTTTGGCGACTTTAATTTACCTGTGACCAAGTTGGGCGATACTCTTACTTCACACTCCGGACATGACTTGTATACGAACTTGCAAGAGAGTTCGCTTTATCAATTTGTTCGATCGCCGACCCGTGGTAATAACGTTCTTGACATTGTACTTGCAACAAAAGAAGAATTAATAGAGAATTTGAATGTTGGTGATGAATTCAGTAACAGCGACCATCGTACGATAACTTTCACTTTAAAGTTTACTAGTAACGAACCAAATAGTAGCATTTCAAAAGTCCTTAATTTCAAGAAAGCAAACTTCCATAAACTTAGAGCTATGTTTAAAGAAACTGACTGGAGCTTTTTAATTAACAATAACGACATAAATACATCTTGGAAGTTATTCTAAACCACTTACCTAAAAGCAGTGCAAGACTGCATACCATCGAAAATACGGCGTCCAGGCCATAATAATAAGCCCAAATGGTGGAATAAAGATATTTCAGACTGCCTGCTTGCTAAAAAAAATTGCTAATGATAGATTAAAATCCTCACAAAATGACGAAGAACGGGTGAAATTTGTAGAGCTACGACGCAAAGCCAAAAAGTTAATTAAGCAAAGTAAAAAGACCTTAGAGTTACATATTGCGAATCAAAGTAAAACAAACCCGAAAGAATTCTATAGTTATATCAGAAAGAAAAAAGTAGCTACTTCAACTGTTGGACCGTTAGTCGATGAAAATGGAGAATACACCAAAGACGAAGTACAAATGAGTAATGCCCTCAATACCTTCTTTGCATCAGTTTTTACAACAGAAGACCTCAGTGATATCCCTAAACCATCGCCGATTCAGATTGATAATTCAGATATTCTAAGCAATATCACCGTTACAGAGAGTATTGAATTGTTTAGATAAACTCAAGGTAAATAAAACGCCTGGACCTGATACAATCTCGCCTAGAGTTCTAAAGGAAGCTAAGGAAGGGCTCTCCAAACCACTGATATTACTATTCAATAAATCCTTGCAGTCTGGAACTATGCCTGATCAGTGGAAGCTAGCCAACGTAACATCGATATTCAAAAAAGGCAGCAAATCCCTACCCAGTAACTATCGTCCAATTAGCTTAACCTCAGTTGTATGTAAAATGCTAGAAACGGTCTTACGAGACAGACTCGTAAATCACTTAGAGGACAATAACATACTTAAAGATACTCAACACGCTTTCGTAAAAAACGTTCCTGTTTAACAAACCTCTTAGACTTCTTCCACGATATCCTCAACCTCTACGATGAGAGTAAAGCTGTAGATATTATATACCTTGATTTTCAAAAGGCCTATGACAAAGTTCCCCACAAACGTTTACTGCTAAAACTAAAAGCGCATGGAATACAAGACGGTGTGTTGAAATGGATAGAAAATTGGTTCAGCGACAGAAAGCAAAGAGTAGTCATAAACGGTAAGGCATCTAAATGGACCAATGTAAGTAGCGGGGTACCCCAGGGATCGGTACTAGGACCAATTCTCTTTCTAATTTACATCAACGACATAGATGAGGGTCTCACCTGTACAATCTCAAAATTTGCTGACGATACAAAAATTGCAAATAGCGTACTCTCAAAAGAACAAGTTGACGATATGCAACACAATCTAGATAAATTGTCACATTGGGCCCAAATTTGGCAAATGAGTTTCAATGCGGATAAATGTAAAGTACCGGTACTACATATCGGATACCTAAATGAGAAAGCAAACTATTCGATGAATGGCACTCAGCTTAAGAATGTAAACAGAGAAACCGATCTGGGAGTAACAATATCGAGTAACCTAAATGTTCAGAAGTTGTTAAGAAGGCAAACAAAATAATTGGCTTTATAGGCAGGTCATTTGAGCATAAATCCAAAGAAGTTATCCTAACCCTTTACAATTCCTTAGTCCGCCCTCTTCTGGAATACTGCGTTCAATCCTGGTGCCCTTATTACCAAAAAGATATAAACAAGCTAGAACGAGTTCAACGTAGAGTTACCAAAATGATACCTAGCCTAAAGAACAAACTATACGAAGAGCGTCTTAGAGAATTAAATCCATTTCCTTTAACCCAGCACAGATTAAGAGGTGACTTAATTCAAGTGTTCAAAATCATCAAAGGCATCGACAATATGAACTGTAGTAAGGAATACAAACGTGGGTGATTGTATGCGTGTATGCCCCGACAGAGGATATACTTGAAAGAAAGAAAGAGGAGTTCTGGATGAATGTGGAGGCGTGCCTGGAGAAGTTTGACAAGAACGAAAGAATATTTCTGATTGGGGATATGAATGGTAAGGTGGGTGATAGGAAAGTTGAGGGAGTGGTGGGAGGGTGGGGGGTACCATCAGAGGTGAATGGGAATGGTAGTGCACTTGTGGACGTATGTGTGGGGAGGAGGCTGTGGATAGCCAACACCTTCTTCCGACACAGAATGATCCACAGGTGCACGTGGAAACGGATGTTGACGATGAAGGATAAGACAGTGGTGGAACGAAAGTCATTGATTAATTATGTATGTGTGGATGAACGAATGAAGAAATCTGTGATGGATGCTAGGGTGTATAGGGGTATTGGAGGGGGTCTGTCTGATCATTATGTAGTGGTAGCTAAGGTTAGGATACAAAAGAAGTAGGTGAGGAGAGCGGGAGGGAGGCGAGAGGAGGGTGGAATGGTGAGGAGGGTGGAGAGGTTGCAGGAGGAGGAAGTCAGGGTACAGGAGAGCAGTGGAAAGACGACTAGGTGGGTTCGACCTGGAAGTTATGGAGGAAGTGGAGGAGATGAGCAAGGTGTTTAAGGAGGAGATCTGTGCAGCATGTGAGGAGGTGTGTGGAGTGAGGAGAAGAGGGAGGGGAGTGAAAGGTACAGCATGGTGGACAGAAGAGGTAAGAATAGCTGTGGAAGAAAAGAAGAAAGCATATAGAGAGTGGTTGGGTAGTAGAGGGAATGAAGATTCCGAGAGACAGAAACGAGCGAGGTACGTGGAGAGTAAGAGGGTGGTGAAGAGAGTAGTGAAGGAAAGTAAGAGAAGAGTAGATGAGGAATTTGGAAGGAATCTGAGTGTAAAATGGAGGGAGAGTAAGAAACTGTTCTGGAAAGAAGTCAAGAAAGTTAGGGAAGGTGGCAAGGGAAACAGTAAGGGTGTGAAAGATAAGAATGGGAGAATGCTAGCCGAGAAGCAAGAGAGAGTCGAAAGATGGAGGGAGTACTTCAGTGAGTTGCTAAATGAAAGGAATGAAGAGCCAGCAAACATAGCTGGATATGGTATGGGAGGGAGAAGAAGAGAAGTAGTGGAGGAGGAGGTGGGGATCAGGAGGTCAGAAGTGTGGGAAGCCATGAAAAGAGTGAAGTTGGGGAAAGCACCAGGAACAGATGGAGTGTGTGGGGAAATGTTGAGGTATGGTGGTGAGATAGTGATAGAATGGGTATGGAAAATGTGCAAACTAGCATGGGAGAAGGGGAGTGCACCCGATGACTGGAAGACTGGAATAATAGTCCCCCTATATAAGGGCAAAGGGGAAAGAGGAGTGTGTGGTAACCACCGAGGAATATGTCTTCTAAGCGTAGTAGGGAAGGTATACAGTAGGGTAGTGATTGAGAGAGTGAGAGTGAGAACGGAGAAATGGATAGGCGACGAGCAGGGAGGTTTTAGGAAGGGAAGAGGATGTGTAGATCAGATTTTTACCCTGAATTGTGTTGTGGAGAAGTATCTGGAGAAGAAACAAAAGGTATATGTTGCCTTTATGGACTTGGAGAAGGCCTATGACAGAGTGGATAGAGAAGGTTTGTGGAAAGTACTTAGAATATACGGAGTAGAGGGCAAGTTGCTGAAAGCAGTGAAGAGTATGTATGAGGGTGCAAAGGCGGCAGTACGTGTGGAGAGTGAGCAGAGCGAGTTCTTTGACCTGAATGTTGGTTTGAAACAGGGGTGTGTGATGTCCCCGTGGTTGTTTACTGTATATATGGATGGAGTTATGAAAGAAATACTATCAAGAGCAGTGGATGTTGGTGTATCGCTGAAAAGGGAGGGAATTGAGTGGAAGCTACCTATACTGCTGTTTGCGGATGATACAGTTCTTATGAGTGATAATGAATGGGAGTTGCAGGGTCTGGTAAATGAGTTTGGAACAGTGTGCGAAAAACGGAATTTGAAGGTAAATACGGGGAAGAGCAAGGTTATGGTCTTCGAAAGGGGTGAAGTCACAGAGTGTGAGGTGAAGCTGAACGGTCAGGCTATGGAGATCGTCAACTCTTTTAAGTATCTGGGCAGTGTGTTGAGTAAAGATGGGACTATGGAGGAAGAGGTGCGGGAGAGGGTAGAACAGGGGAAGAGGGTTGTAGGAACGCTAAAAGCAGTAACAAGAAATAGGGTGGTCAGTATGGAAGTGAAGAAGTCCTTGCATGACAGTGTGGTAATCCCGACACTGACTTACGGAAGCGAAGCATGGACGTTGGTTGAGAGACTCAGACCAAGAGTGAGAGCAGTGGAAATGAATTACTTAAGGAGTGCGTGCGGAGTTAAATGGAGGGATAGACAGACTAATGAGGAAGTAAGAAGGAGGTGTGGTGTGGAGGTAGATGTGCTGGAAAGTGTGAAAAGGAACAACTTGAGATGGTTCGGCCATATGGAACGTATGGAAAGCGAGAGAATGACTAAGAGGGTGTACGAGAGCGAGGTGGAGGGACAGAGGGGGAGAGGTAGACCGAATATGAGGTGGAAGGATGGAGTGAGGAAGTACATGAACGAAGGCGGTGCTGGTTGGGGGGGAGGGCGTCGACTGACTGGGGACAGAGGTGCATGGGGGCGGTTCGTTCGTGGCCACCCCTTCGGGGATCACGGCGTCAGGCAATAGATAGATAGATAGATAGTATTTTATCTTATTTATTCTTATTACTGAAAGACATTTGACTAAATAAAAATGGTAAGGAAATATTATAGTCACATATAAAAGGGAATTATATTTATAAACGAAAATAAGGTATTTTACAATTAATCAAAATAATAAGCAATGAAAGTTATGATAGAGTTTCAGGATCGTTTTGCATACGTTCTGATTTCACTAAAGTACAAATTAAAGAATAATAGTCAGGTAAGTATTTAACTTATACAAGGCTTAATCCTTAATTATGAATGACAATAGCTTTACATCAAGTTAGTTAATCGTTAATATGTAAAGTAGAATATTCAATCACAAATCATCTCTGAATCAAACATTAATTCTAATCACCAATAGTGAACAGTAATTCAAAATATATATCTCTCCAATTAAATTAAACATATAGGATTCTCCAATCCAACCTATATGATTTCTCAAAGTAAATTAAACATACATGATTTCTCCAAGTAAATTAAACAGTTGTTGTTGTTGTTGTTGTTCCCCAAGCTGCCTGGCCGAACAGCCCCAAGGCCCCGAGTAAGGCCAAGGCCATAAACGAGCGCCCCCACAGAACCCTCCCTGCCGACCACAATAAAGCCTGGGTGACCGAAGCCACTCCATGGCGGGGAGCTGAGAGGGTGCGTAAACGCCCTGGAAACCAAAGCCCCACCCAGGGCCCTGTGCCCCTCAGCAATTATGAAGAGAAAGTTGAGGGGCAAAGGAATAATGTGACGCTTTAGCTTCCAATCTTGGTAGATTGGGAGATCCACGGAAGAGACGCCGTCACTTGAGATTTAGAAAATATATAAGTAAAAGGAACAGTCAGAGTAAGCTATGGGTATGGCAGAGATCGCTCAGGTCTCACTCTGATAGACCAGCCCATCGCCAAAAATTAAACAGTAAAGTCAAATTATTTCT
This sequence comes from Paralithodes platypus, assembly GCA_032716605.1. Classification (NCBI taxonomy): domain Eukaryota; kingdom Metazoa; phylum Arthropoda; class Malacostraca; order Decapoda; family Lithodidae; genus Paralithodes; species Paralithodes platypus. Next base: position 34,639,407 of record CM064491.1, on the reverse strand, counting down.
CCAATCACAAAATCTTAAAGCAAATGAGTGTATGTTTTCGACATACCTCTGCTTAATTAATAGTCACAAATAATCCCTAACTAACGTGTAAGAGGTCGCTATGGGACACAACTTAACACATAATAATATACAAGCCTTTGAAGTCTGTCTCGTCACCCCACCACACTGCTCGTGTTCCCCAGCTAGAAATGTACTGCTTTTAACTGAATGAATGAATGAATATAGAAAAGGTGGGTGAGGGTGAAAGAAGGGAAGTTTTTATTGGTTAAGTAGGAGAGACAGTGATAATAGTGGGAGAAATAGGGTGTCGGGGCTTGACCCAACGTGCGTGAGTTGAATAATTGAGCTGGGGTTGAGTTGATTTAGTTGGAGAAGTTACTTTAGTGATTCAGGATGGCTTGCCAAGAAGGGGGCAAGGGATGGGGAGCAAGTTAATTTTGGATGGTATAAGATCGAAAGTGCTTGCATGTTTTGGGGTTGTATTTTTGGGTGGTAGTAATTCGAAAATGGTATAAAAGGGGAGGTAATTTTGGGTGGCATGGAGTCAAAAGGGGTACTGCTGGGGAAGTCTGTCAGTGGCAGAACCTGTAAGAAGGCTGTACTGTTATTATTATAGAAGTTACGTTAAAAGGTTGTTGTCTTGTACTTTGTCTGTGAAATTATACATTTTAATGGGAAGTGAAGCTAGGAATCTAGGTCAAGAGTGGTAGGGAGGCTGGACTGTGGACGAGCCGGCATGACCCACCTCCTCTACCAATCCTGATTATAAGTGAATATTGGAATGGGTGCCTCTCTGTTGTTGGGGTGAAGGAGGTTTGACAAGGGGCGGGGGGGGGGGGGGGGGGGGATATAAAATTCTGTTGAAAATTTGGATGAAGTTATCATGAAAGGTCTCAAGTTTTATAATTTGTTTTTCTGCTAATTGCTGCCAATAAGTATTTAGAGGGGGGATGTGGGCTAGATTGTGAAGATGTTGTGCCGTCTGGAACTCATACCACTGAGTCCCGAACATCCACCTCAGTGCTTTATTTTGTATTTTTTGATATTTTAGTTGGTTGGTAAGGGCCGAAAGTGAAATGCTGAGTGGGACGTAGCACAAAAGAGGTCTTATAAGTGCTTTGTATAAGTGAAGCTTGGTTTTTATTGAGGCATTTCTGAATCGATAGATGGTTTGTAGTGATTTAGATGCGATGGCAATGGAAGTTTGTGCTTGTTTGTGGAATCGGATGTTTTTGTCGAATGTGAGGCCGAGTACTTTGTTTGTGGGAGAGACATTTATTTGTGTGCGGTTTGGGACAGGTGCTCGGGAGTTCTGGAATAAGGGTCTTGGGCGGGGATGTCCTTTGGCAAAGTATGTGACGTGTGTTTTTTGAGGATGAGCCTGAATCCGCCATTTTTGCTCCCATTGTGCTACTTTGTCAAGTTCTCTTTGAGCTCTGTTCGTCAATGCGTCTATTGTGCCTGCTCTTATTATTTGCGTCACGTCGTCTGCGTACATTACTGTGAGAGAGTCATTGTGAGTGGGGTTGGGAAAGTCATTTGTGTATAGGATGTAGAGGGTAGGAGCGAGCACTGAGCCCTGAGGTACGCCTGCGTTTAGTGCAAATGAATCTGAATAAAGATTAGAAAACTTAATTTTGGCTGTTCTATTATCCAAAAAGTTGCAGAGAAGTTTCTGAGTAATTAATGGGAAGTTGAAATTTTCGCAGATTTTGTACTTCAAGCCTTCGTGCCACACTGTGTCAAAAGCTCGTTTTATGTCCTTTGTAATTAAGGCTGTCTTGTTTTTTCGTCTGGACTGTTTGTTTATGTGAAGGTAGTTTGTGATAATATTTAGTGCTTCTTGTGTCGATCTGTGTTGTCTAAAACCAAATTGCATGTTCGTGAGGAGTCCTTCGTCTTCGAGAAATAGTCTAAGTCGGTGGTTTATGATGCATTCTAGAGTCTTCCCAAGAGTCTCAAGTAGACTAATGGGTCTGTAGTTTAGTGGATTAGTCTTGTCTTGGTTTTTCTTGGGTATGAGGATAATGGTCGCTGTCTTGAAGCAGACGGGAAAGTAGCCTGATGCCAGGATGGCGTTGTAGAGGCGAGTGAGTGCTGTTATGAAAGTGTTAGGTAGGTGCTTTACAAGGTGGTGATTAATACCCGTGGCACCAGGCGCCTTTCTCCGTGTTTTAGACAGTATGAATTTGACTTCGTCTGGCACAATGGGAGCAGTGAGTATGTTTTGAGGGTCAAGTGCGTTTAGGTTAATGTGTGTGTCATGGGAGATGTTGTCAGGGATGGTAGTGAGATGTTGTTCTATATTGCGGATGTGTTGTTCGGCAGGCCTTTCAATGGGGTGTGGGTGGTATACTTGTTGCCATGTCTGTTTAAATGTATCTGTGATAGCCCTAGGATCAGTAATTTTGTTGCCATTAACAGTGAGGGAGGATGTTCTGGGAGTGGTATTACCTTTTAAACGTTTTATATGTTGCCAGAATTCCCAGGGCTTAGTTTTTCTGTTTTGTTCTGCTGAGTGTACTAGGTGAGTCCAGTGAGCGTCATGATCAGATTGCAGGCTGTTAAGGATGTGAGTTCTGAGGTTGGAGAGGTAGTAACGTACTCGGCCTGGTATGCGGTTGTGTTTGTTCTGTTCGAATCGACGACGATAGCACACTAGGAGTCGTTGTGTTCTGATGGAGGGTCTGAAAGTGTGTTTGATTTTGTATGTAGTTTTTGGAATGGTTGTGTTGGCTGCATTTATGATTTTGTTCTGTAGGTTCTCAATTTGTTGGTCTATGTGTGTGTAGTGTTGTCCCTCATAGTCGTGTATGTAGTTGTCTTCTGATAAAATGTTTTTGAATTCTTCCCAGTTTGCTTGTGAGTAGTTAAAATGAGATTGACATGGGACTTGAATTGGGTTTGAAGAAATTGACATGAAAACTGGGATGTGATCTGATCCTGAAAGTGGCCCTGGGGAAATATCATGATGGAATATATTAAAAGCTTGGTTTGAAAAAATTAAGTCAGGTTTACCATTACCGTTTGGTGTGAAAACTGTGTTGAAGTCTGGGCCTTGAAAAGTTAATCTTTTGTGGTTGTGTAGCGCTAATAGTTGAATTCCCGTTGATTAATGGTATTATGTTGGAAAGCTTGGTGTCTAGCGTTAAAGTCTGCAAGTATAAGTGTAGGTGCATTGTTATTGAATAAGGTATTTAAGTCTGTGTAAGGGATGTAGGTATTGGGTCTGACATATGTGGTGGCAACTATGAGGGGTCCAAGTGTTGTGTGTGTTTTAACTGCAAGGAAATGCTTGTATGTCCAGTCTGTGATGAATTCGTGTTGAATGGTGCTTTTTATCATGATTGCAACTCCATCGTTGGCATCGCCGTCGGTCTGTCGTGTTGTGTAACCAAAGAATCTAATTTTATGTGTGTTGTACGTACAGGTGCTGTTAATTAGTATTATGTCTGGGTCATTAGCTAAAATTAATTGTGTGAGTAGGTGTCTGTTATTGTAGTAGTGTCTTATGTTGAATTGGATGACTCTTAACATGATGGGGTATCGTAAAGTGAGCTATGTGTGGGGAAGTGGGGGGATGGTGGGGCCCGGGTTGGAGAGGGAGAGGATGAGGAGCGGACTCCTCCAAAAGATGGAGATTTGGAGGTAGATTTGGT
>CM064491.1:34615748-34630748 GCA_032716605.1 Paralithodes platypus | reverse complement strand
TCGATGTTAAGTATAACTAGAATACAATGTAAACACGTCGATGTTAAGTATAACTAGAATACAATGTAAACACGTCGATGTTAAGTATAACTAGAATACAATGTAAACACGTCGATGTTACAAAATGGGTTAACCCCTTCAGCACGATGACGCCCTTTTGTCTTTGATTCTTGTTTATCCTCTATCGAACCATAGCCGTTTATGTCTGTCTCTTTTACTGTTATATATTTCCTTCTGGGGGCAGGGGGCTAGGAATCCTCCTACCATTGTAATATTCACCTACTATACGAGACAGAGAAAAGGGCGAGGGAACGCGAAAGTGGTTTCGAACCCTAAAAATTGTAAAAGTAAATGTTGTTTCTGTTCAGGTTCTGTCTCGAGTCGGCCACCCCAGCTATAGGGTATGTGCCTGAGTAAATACAGACAGACAGACAGACAGTCAGACAGTCAGTCAGTCAGTCAGACAGACAGATAGTCAGACATACAGATATACAGGCATACAAACATACAATACTAATTAATATCAGCCAGTAAAATAGTGTGTTACAGGTGTCTGGGGCCTAATTATATACCCAGCCACACACCCCTCCCACATAATTATATACCCAGCCACACACCCCACCCACATAATTATATACCCAGCCACACACCCCACCCACATAATTATATACCCAGGCACACACCCCACCCTCATAATTATATACCCAGCCACACACCCCACCCACATGATTATATACCCAGCCACACACCCAACCCACATAATTATATACCCAGCCACACACCCCACCCACATAATTATATGCCCAGCCACACACCCCACCCACATAATTATATACCCCGGCACACACCCCACCCACATAATTATATACCCAGCCACACACCCCACCCACATAATTATATACCCAGCCACACACCCCACCCACATAATTATATACCCAGCCACACACCCCACCCACATAATTATATACCCAGCCACACACCCCACACACATAATTATATACCCAGCCACACAGCCCACCCACATAATTATATACCCAGCCACACACCCCACCCACATAATTATATATCCAGGCACACACCCCACCCATATAATTCCCTGTTCTAGTATTATCACGGGTAGAAATTATCGTCACTTCATTAAGATGGTGTGTGGTGGATATGTTGTGGATAACTGTGGTTTCATTATATACCTGAGACACACCCCAGCCATATATCGTGCCGCCACACCACTCCTTGTTCCAGTATTATCACGAGTACAAATTATCGTCACTTCATTAAGATGATGTGTGGTGGGTATATTGTGGATATCTGTGGTCTCATTATATACCTGAGACACACCCCAGCCATATACCGTGCCGCCACACCACTCCTTGTTCTAGTATTATCACGACTACAAATTATCGTCACTTCATTAAGATGATGTGTGGTGGGTATATTGTGGATATCTGTGGTCTCATTATATACCTGAGACACACCCCAGCCATATACCGTGCCGCCACACCACTCCTTGTTCCAGTATTATCACGAGTACAAATTATCGTCACTTCATTAAGATGGTGTGTGGTGGGTATATTGTGGATATCTGTGGTCTCATTATATACCTGAGACACACCCCAGCCATATTCATTGATCTAGTTTTATCATAGGAACTATTTGATATCAGCCGGTAAAAGAGCGTATTGCGGGTATCTGTATCCTCATTAGCGACCTGAGACACACTCCATCCCAGCCACATATCCTACCCCACATCAATCGTTGTTCACTCATTATCTCCTCACACCTTCCACAGTTTCTCTACGCGCATATTAGTCTATCATCGACACTACTAACGATGCGTGAGGATAATTAGTGGTGCGATCATGAAAGGTGGTGTTCCAGTTAATTTGGTCTGAACTGAGGCATATTGTGAGATTATTGTGTTCATGGTTGCCGCTGTGTGTTTGATAATAATAACAGAACAAGTGACAAAGATTAGGTTATGGTCGGAGGAGCCCAACGGAGAGAGAAGGTTTACAGTATAAGCAGAAGGATTAGAAGTTAGAAATAGGTAAAAAAAATTGGGGTGATCTCCAAGGCTGTCCGGGATACGGGTGGGTTGCTGGACAATAATAATAATAATAATAATAATAATATTTATTCAGTCAGCAATTTACAGAGTTGGTACCACATAGTTTGTTACAAATATGACATGTACCAGCCTTGCATAATTCCAACTAAGGATAGCCCAATAAGGCCGTTAGGCGTATTTCCATTGGGGTCCTTGTGGGATTAGGTTAGCTGGGGAAAAGGGGAGGATAAAGAAATAGATACTTTAGAGAAAGTATTTCTAGGGGGTTATTTTAAGATACCTTACATCCTATAGTAAATATCAGTAATCCGTAATCAGTAATCATTTCAGTTTGGTTTGTCTATCTCTTATGTCGTATTTAGTAGTAGACATAAGCTTGGTGCTCCCTTCTCGCAGCTGTCCGGTTCAGGTGTTCCTTCAGGCTACGTCTGAAGGAATACAGTGTTCTCTTTTCACGGACTGACTGGGGTAGGTCGTTCCAGTCTTTGATGGCAGTGAAGAAGAATGTTTGCTTACCCTGTCCTTGGATTCTCGGGACCTTAAAATTAAACATCATGTTTCTTGTATTATGTCCACTCCTCTCATTTGCTTTAACAAAATAATTCTTTAGATACTCTGGAGCTCTGTCATAGAAAATTTTGAAGGCATTAGTTAGCCTGATTTGTTTGGCCCTGTCAGAAACATTGAGCATACCTAGTGACTGAAGTTGTTCCTGGCCAACATGTGATCTGGGTCCTAGGTTCAGCATGAACCTAACCATTTTATTTTGAGTGACCTGAAGTTTGTGCTGTGCTGATTTAGACGATGCAGAGTACCAGGATGACACAGAATAGTCAAAATGACATTGAACAAGCGCTTGGCAGAGGGTCTTTTTGGTCGCCGCGGGCAAGCATCCCACCTGTCTATACAGGTATTTTATACGTGCTCTACACTTACTCAGGATAGATTTCAAAATAGTTTCACCTGACAAACTCGCGTCCAGTTTCAGTCCGAGATATTTAACTTGTGACACTGTTGTTATAGGAATATCATTACAGTTGACCGAGAAGCCCACAATGTCTTTCAGTTTGCGTTTTGTTCCACATAAGATGGCTTCCGTCTTGCCCAGGTGAAGAGATAGTCTATTGTCCACTAGCCATTCACTACATGATTCTAGTTCTTTGGAAAGTGAAGCGGCAATACTTATTGGGTCTTTTCCTGAAACCAGAAGCACGCTGTCGTCTGCATACAGCAATAATTTACATGAGACGCTCAGTTCCATGTCGTTCACATAACAGAGAAAGAGTAAGGGACCAAGGATACTTCCCTGCGGGACCCCACAGTTAATTGGCATAGGATCAGATATATTATCATAAATTTTGACTCTTTGGGTTCTACCACTTAGATAAGATTTAAACCAGTTCACAGACCCTATGCCCATAGCTTGTAGTTTATTACATAGGATATCATGGTCTACTGTGTCAAACGCTTTTTGTAGATCAAGAAGAACCATACCGGTGTAGTTACCTTTAGACTTTTCTTTACGAATGTGATCCGTTAAGTGGATGAGACAGGAGTCTGTCGAGTACATGCATCTGAAACCTGATTGAAACTTATAGAATAGATCATTTTGTTTGAGGTAGTGTTCAATTTGGGTGTATACCGCTCTTTCAAGGATTTTAGATACAATACATAATATGCTAACTGGTCTGTAGTTGCCAACTTCTAGTTTATTTCCTTTCTTGAATAGAGGGGTTACAATAGCTTCCTTCAGTTCAGCAGGTACTGTGTTGGTGTTAATTGACAAGTTGATGACGTGGGTTAGGGGGTCTGCTATACCAATGGCTCCATCTCGTAGAAATTTGACAGGAATTTTGTCTGGTCCTGTGCTCTTATGTACATTTAGGTTAGACAGCTCGTCAAAAGTGTATTTTGGTGTAACATTTTGCAATCTAAATGTGTTCGGGTGTATGTCTTTATCTCTGTAGAAATTACGAAAGGTGGCCGTTGTTGTCGTGTATTTATTGAGAGGTCTTGCTCTTGGTCAATTACGATAAACAAATATGTAGGTTCGTTCACCAGGTTGGTCAGGGAAATTAAAAGAGAGCCATTGGCCGTGGTGAACATTGGCATGTCCTAAGATGGACATTTCAGAGAGAGTAGAGTTGGAAAAAATGTGTTCCACTTTAGAAGTAATATATTAAATTTTGTTTGGATAGTCAGTAGAATTAGGGGAGAGATAAACAGCACAGATATATTTAGTGAGAGACTGACAAGATAGTTTAAGCCAGATAGTTGAGAATTCAGAAGAGTCAAAGTTGGGAACATGAGAGCAAGTAAGATTGTTGTGTACGTACACACATCATCCACCTTTGGCTTTGAATTGAGGATAGAGATAGTAGGAGGATATGGAGAAGGGTTTGCTGTCTGTTGCTTTAGACATCTGAGTTTCGGTGAGGAAAAGTAAGTTAGGTTTGGTAGAAGAGAGAGGATGTTCCACAGAGAGGAACTTAGAGGAAAGGCTGCAAATGTTACAGAAATGAATAGATAGAGTAGAAGGTAGAGGTCCAGGGCACTTTAAGGGGGGATGGTTTGGTTTTTCTGGACCCCTTCTCCCTCATGTATTGCCCAATTTGTTTTCAGATTTTAAGACGTTAGGCCCATTAGTTTGGTGATTTTAAGACCTTTCACCCCATTTCTTTGTCAATATTATGACTTTTCATGCCATTTAGGTGTCAATTTTTCCTGGTGAGCGATAGCGAGCTTGCAATTTTAGGTGGAACCGGCCTTTGGCCGGGAAATTATTCTACTGAAAAATTTACAAATTTATCTTGAAGTGGGGTCTTGGGGGTGTTTTTTAAGCTTTATGGAGACCTAGTGAGGAAACTAAGAAAAACAAATATTTAAATAAAAAATAGACAAAAAAAATATGCCCTAAACCCCATAACCCATTGAATGCGGGAGATGTTCCGGAACTCCATGGCAAATTACAGGCTTTTAAAGCCTCTAGAGTTGAGTGCGAGGGAGTGGGAGCGCAACAGGTCACCTGTCCTTCCTCCAGCCAGCCGGCCCAGGCACTGAGGAGTATGAGCCATACTCTCGGCAGATATACAGCACTGCCAAAGGCAAATGTAGTGCGACATTAGCGATAATTGCTCATTTTAGTTATTGTCTATGGTAGCGCTGCGGGTCAAGCCCGCGAGCTACATAGCTCGTTTTGGGGTAATTTTCTTCTATTTTTGGGGTGAATGCATTTAATTTAATTCAGACATTTGCTTAATCAATCAGGAGTGCTTGAATGAGCCCTAATATGGCGGAAATATGCGGAAAATTCCCGCAGCGTAAGTGTTAAACAGTCCAGACCAGGGGACAAACTGATGGGGGCATTTATGGTCCCCCCCCCCCCCCCTGGGGACTCCGAGGCTGGGTGATGGGACGTCATTTGTGCATAATAATACAATCAATTTTGAAATTCAATAATAAGAATACTGGACGAGTATTTTATGTACAGTATGCATCGAATGAAGCAAATAAATAACTTTGTTGCCTGCTAGGCTATTTGTACTATAATCTATTTGCTGTAAGTAGGTGAGATATCATGACCTCTATCCTCTGTAACTCTAAAAGGACTAGAGCAAATTGGATGTAAATTTCCACATCTACCGGTATTCCTTGACTGACTCTTTCCAAATTGTAGAAATATTAGCTCGATTACTCCCGTCGTTTTTTAGTTGCAGAGGTGAGAGGTCATAATTTATCTCGCCTACTTACAGCGAATAGACTATAGTTGTCCCCACGTCGGTATGATAAACAAAGTAGCCAGCTGGACCATTGCCGAGCGTCATTAACAATAATAAGAGTGCTTTAGCTGCAAATGCTCTGGGGCCAGGTATTTTCCGGAGGTATTGGCAGTGATAACGTTGGTTTAACTGCAGCTCAGCCAGATGACTGAGAGCAACGGAGCTATTTTAGGACGGGATTATTATGCTTGTGTTATAATCACCTCATATCCCACATTACAATGACCATAATGTGCGTGAGTGTGTGTGTGTTGCATAATAATAATAATTGTCGTAAGGCTGAAAATCTACAGTTTGTCTTAACTATAGGTACAGTACAATGCTTCTTCTATGTTAACTACGAGGTCACATGTAACCTTTGGCAACCGTAAGGTGCTGGGTTCCCACAATAGTACATACGCAGATGCAGTTGTGAGAGTACGTGTAGGCTAACACATGCTGATAGTTGAGCAGCTTGGCTAGGGAGGGACTACGATACAATCCTTCTCCATCGGAATAGCCGAAAAACCTTTAGGATTATGTGTGTGTGTGTGTGTGTGTGAATTAAAGAGTCACCGTTCAACATATGTACGTAGCCTACTGTGTAGCCTACTGTGTAGCCTACTGTGTAGCCTACTGTGTAGCCTACTGTGTAGCCTACTGTACGTGCAAAAGTGTAATGGCTTGGGGAATATTGAAGTTTGATAATTTGTATCTACTCTGTGTGTGTGTATGTACAGTATGTATGTATGTATGTACTGTATATACTCAGGCACATACCACATTGCTGAGGGTGGCCGACGCAAGACAGAGCCCAAACAGAAACAACATTTAAAGTTCCTATTCTCATGGTCCGGGACCACTTTCGCGTTCCGATCGCCCCTAGAAGGAAAAGTAGGACGGTAAAAGAGACAGACAGAAACAGTTAAGGATGGATAAAAGGATGACAAACCTCACTCTGGATAGGACCATCCCTCACAAATATTAGTGCTGGTGTGAATTATTGCCTTCTATATATGTTTATATATCATACTTGTGTCTCCACTTGCAGATTTAGATAGTACATAACATTATAAGCGTACTTCATAATATATATAATCTAATATATTAATTTCACTCTCAACACTAAACACCTCCCAATGAAATTAATGAAAGCATGTAATCTTCCCGGGATTCGAACCTGGTTCACAACATACAGATCTTAAACACTCTAACCATTACACCATGCGTTCCTTTTACTTAAATATTAGGCTATTCAGTGTGCAGTTGGGATTGAGTACAGGATTAGATTGGTATCCAGTATTCGATAAATGGATATAAAATCGAAGTCATGTACTTAACCTTTATCTGTCTTGATGGTGTAATCACTGTAATGGTTAGAGTGAATAAAATCTGCATGTGGTATCCCAGGTTCGATTCCCTGTGGATCACATGCTTTCATTAACCCATTCTGTACCAGCGACGTCTTTTATATTTTATTCTAGCTATATTTAGACGATTTTGTGCAGTTTAAGAAGGATCTGTAGTAGTTAAAAGGGTGAAGTGAGATAGTTCGTAGCCTGTTAATTGCTGGAGGCCCTCTCTAAACTGAATAAATTCGTCTAATATATGCCAGAATAAAGTTACAAGGACAGAACTGGTACTGAACATGTTAATATCATTGGGAGGTGTTTGGTGTTGGGAGTGAAATAAATAAATTAGATTATACTAAATGAGAAACCCGAGTAGGAATTAATCAACCAGAAATTAATCAACCAGAAATCGTTGTGGGGCAATTCGCTGAGGGTCATTTGTTTCCATCACGTTAGTAGGGGGAGGGGGGGGGGGGGGGGATTCTCCTAGTTCTGTCTCGCCCTCACCTATAGTCTGTTTATTTCCAGCTGAGGGTAAATTGCCATGTCCTCCTCATGATTACTAGACTATTACGGAGATGTTGCACCGAAATATGTTGATATACATTAATGTTTGGTATTTATATGATGCAGAAACATAATAGTTATATATATATATATATATTACGTCTCGAACTATCAGTTGCTAAAGGTTCAATTGACCATCAGCTGGAAACAAATAGACTATAGTAAGGGTTATCTATTAGTATTATACAGTATATCTATTAGTAAGGGTTATCTATTAAGGGTTATCTATTAGTATTATACAGTATATCTATTAGTAAGGGTTATCTATTAAGGGTTATCTATTAGTATTATACAGTATATCTATTAGTAAGGGTTATCTATTAGTATTATTAGTATTATACAGTATATCTATTAGTAAGGGTTATCTATTAGTAAGGGTTATCTATTAGTATTATACAGTATATCTATTAGTAAGGGTTATCTATTAAGGGTTATCTATTAGTATTATACAGTATATCTATTAGTAAGGGTTATCTATTAAGGGTTATCTATTAGTATTATACAGTATATCTATTAGTAAGGGTTATCTATTAGTATTATACAGTATATCTATTAGTAAGGGTTATCTATTAGTATTATATAGTATATCTATTAGTAAGGGTTATCTATTAGTATTATATAGTATATCTATTAGTAAGGGTTATCTATTAGTATTATACAGTATATCTATTATTAAGGGGTTTAGGGCATATTTTTGTTTTTCTATTTTTTATTTAAATATTTGTTTTTCTTAGTTTCCTCGCTAGGTCTCCATAAAGCTTAAAAAACACCCCCAAGACCCCACTTCAAGATAAATTTGTAAATTTGTCAGTAGAATAATTTCCCGGCCAAAGGCCGGTTCCACCTAAAATTGCAAGCTCGCTATCGCTCACCAGGAAAAATTGACACCTAAATGGCATGAAAAGTCATAATATTGACAAAGAAATGGGGTGAAAGGTCTTAAAATCACCAAACTAATGGGCCTAACGTCTTAAAATCTGAAAACAAATGGGGCAATACATGAGGGAGAAGGGGTCCAGAAAAACAAACCATCCCCCCTTAAAGTGCCCTGGACCTCTACCTTCTACTCTATCTATTCATTTCTGTAACATTTGCATCCTTTCCTCTAAGTTCCTCTCTGTGGAACATCCTCTCTCTTCTACCAAACCTAACTTACTTTTCCTCACCGAAACTCAGATGTCTAAAGCAACAGACAGCAAACCCTTCTCCATATCCTCCTACTATCTCTATCCTCAATTCAAAGCCAAAGGTGGATGATGTGTGTACGTACACAACAATCTTACTTGCTCTCATGTTCCCAACTTTGACTCTTCTGAATTCTCAACTATCTGGCTTAAACTATCTTGTCAGTCTCTCACTAAATATATCTGTGCTGTTTATCTCTCTCCTAATTCTACTGACTATCCAAACAAAATTTAATATATTACTTCTAAAGTGGAACACATTTTTTCCAAATCTACCCTCTCTGAAATGTCCATCTTAGGGCATGTCAATATTCACCACGGCCAATGGCTCTCTTTTAATTTCCCTGACCAACCAGGTGAACGAACCTACATATTTGTTTATCGTAATTGACCAAGAGCAGTTAGTCCAGCAACCCACCCGTATCCCGGACAGCCTTGGAGATCACCCCAACATTGTTTACCTATTTCTAACTTCTAATCCTTCTGCTTATACTGTAAACCTTCTCTCTCCGTTGGTCTCCTCCGACCATAACCTAATCTTTGTCACTTGTTCTGTTATTATTATCAAACACACAGCGGCAACCATGAACACAATAATCTCACAATATGCCTCAGTTCAGACCACATTAACTGGAACACCACCTTTCATGATCGCACCACTAATTATCCTCACACATCGTTAGTAGTGTCGATGATAGACTAATATGCGCGTAGAGAAACTGTGGAAGTTGTGAGGAGATAATGAGTGAACAACGAGTGATGTGGGCTTGGATATGTGGCTGGGATGGAGTGTGTCTCAGGTCGCTAATGAGGATACAGATACCCGCAATACGCTCTTTTACCGGCTGATATTAAATAGTTCCTATGATAAAACTAGATCAATGAATATGGCTGGGGTGTGTCTCAGGTATATAATGAGACCACAGATATCCACAATATACCCACCACACACCATCTTAATGAAGTGACGATAATTTGTACTCGTGATAATACTGGAACAAGGAGTGGTGTGGCGGCACGGTATATGGCTGGGGTGTGTCTCAGTTATATAATGAGACCATAGATTTCCACAATATACCCACCACACATCATCTTAATGAAGTGACGATAATTTGTACTCGTGATAATACTAGAACAAGGAGTAGTGTGGCGGCACGGTATATGGATGGGGTGTGTCTCAGGTATATAATAAAACCACAGTTATCTACAACACATCCACCACACACCATCTTAATGAAGTGACGATAATTTCTACCCGTGATAATACTAGAACAGGGAATTATGTGGGTGGGGTGTGTGGCTGGGTATATAATTATGTGGGTGGGGTGTGTGGCTGGGTATATAATTATGAGGGTGGGGTGTCTGGCTGGGTATATAATTATGTGGGTGGGGTGTGTGGCTGGGTATATAATTATGTGGGAGGGGTGTGTGGCTGGGTATATAATTATGTGTGTGGGGTGTGTGGCTGGGCTGGGTATATAATTATGGGGGTTGGATGTGTGGCTGGGTATATAATTATGTGGGTGGGGTGTGTGGCTGGGTATATAATTATGTGGGAGGGGTGTGTGGCTGGGTATATAATTATGTGTGTGGGGTGTGTGGCTGGGCTGGGTATATAATTATGGGGGTTGGATGTGTGGCTGGGTATATAATTATGTGGGTTGGGTGTGTGGCTGGGTATATAATTATGTGGGTGGGATGTGTGGCTGGGTATATAATTATGTGGGTGGGGTGTGTGGCTGGGTATATAATTATGTGGGTGGGGTGTGTGGCTGGGTATATAATTATGTGGGTGGGGTGTGTGGCTGGGTATATAATTATGTGGGTGGGGTGTGTGGCTGGGTATATAATTATGTGGGTGGGGTGTGTGGCTGGGTATATAATTATGTGGGTGGGGTGTGTGGCTGGGTATATAATTATGTGGGTGGGGTGTGTGGCTGGGTATATAATTATGTGGGTGGGGTGTGTGGCTGGGTATATAATTATGTGGGTGGGGTGTGTGGCTGGGTATATAATTAGGCCCCGGACACCTGTAACACACTATTTTACCGGCTGATATTAATTAGTAGTGTATGTTTGTATGCCTGTATATCTGTATGTCTGACTATCTGTCTGTCTGACTGACTGCCTGACTAACTGTCTGACTGTCTGTCTGTCTGTATTTACTCAGGCACATACCCTATAGCTGGGGTGGCTGACTCGAGACAGAACCTGAACAGAAAAAACATTTACTTTTACAATTGTTAGGGTTCGAGACCACTTTCGCGTTCCCTCGCCCTTTTCTCTGTCTCGTATAGTAGGTGAATATTACAATGATAGGAGGATTCCTAGCCCCCTGCCCCCAGAAGGAAATATATAACAGTAAAAGAGACAGACATAAATGGCTATGGTTCGATAGAGGATAAACAAGAATCAAAGACAAAAGGGCGTCATCGTGCTGAAGGGGTTAACCCATTTTGTAACATCGACGTGTTTACATTGTATTCTAGTTATACTTAACATCGACGTGTTTACATTGTATTCTAGATATACTTAACATCGACGTGTTTACATTGTATTCTAGTTATACTTAACATCGACGTGTTTACATTGTATTCTAGTTATACTTAACATCGACGTGTTTACATTGTATTCTAGTTATACTTAACATCGACGTGTTTACATTGTATTCTAGTTATACTTAACATCGACGTGTTTACATTGTATTCTAGTTATACTTAACATCGACGTGTTTACATTGTATTCTAGTTATACTTAACATCGACGTGTTTACATTGTATTCTAGTTATACTTAGACGATTTGTGCAGTTTAAAAAGGATCTGTGGTACTAATAAAAGGTTATAATTATGAGATAGTTGGAAGCCTGTTAATTGCTGGAGGCCCTTTCTAAACTGAAGAAAACCGTCTAATAGTAGCCAGAGTAAAGTTAAAAGGACAGCACCGGTACTAAATGGGCTAAGGACAGCACCGGTACTAAATGGGCTAAGGACAGCACCGGTACTAAATGGGCTAAGGACAGCACCGGTACTAAATGGGCTAAGGACAGCACCGGTACTAAATGGGCTAAGGACAGCACCGGTACTAAATGGGCTAAGGACAGCACCGGTACTAAATGGGCTAAGGACAGCACCGGTACTAAATGGGCTAAGGACAGCACCGGTACTAAATGGGCTAAGGACAGCACCGGTACTAAATGGGCTAAGGACAGCACCGGTACTAAATGGGCTAAGGACAGCACCGGTACTAAATGGGCTAAGGACAGCAACGGTACTAAATGGGCTAAGGACAGCACCGGTACTAAATGGGCTAAGGACAGCACCGGTACTAAATGTGGTAAGGACAGCACCGGTACTAAATGGGCTAAGGACAGCACCGGTACTAAATGGGCTAAGGACAGCACCGGTACTAAATGGGCTAAGGACAGCACCGGTACTAAATGGGCTAAGGTCAGCACCGGTACTAAATTGGCTAAGGACAGCACCGATACTAAATGGGCTAAGGACAGCACCGGTACTAAAGGGGCTAAGGACAGCACCGGTACTAAATGGGCTAAGGACAGCACCGGTACTAAATGGGCTAAGGACAGCACCGGTACTAAATGGGCTAAGGACAGCACCGGTACTAAATGGGCTAAGGACAGCACCGGTACTAAATGGACTAAGGACAGCACCGGTACTAAATGGGCTAAGGACAGCATCGGTACTAAATGGGCTAAGGACAGCACCGGTACTAAATGGGCTAAGGACAGCCCGGTACTAAATGGGCTAAGAACAGCACCGGTACTAAATAGGCTAAGGACAGCACCGGTACTAAATGGGCTAAGGACAGCACCGGTACTAAATGGGCTAAGGACAGCACCGGTACTAAATGGGCTAAGGACAGCACCGGTACTAAATGGGCTAAGGACAGCACCGGTACTAAATGGGCTAAGGACAGCACCGGTACTAAATGGGCTAATGACAGCACCGGTACTAAATGGGCTAAGGACAGCACCGGTACTAAATGGGCTAAGGACAGCACCGGTACTAAATGGGCTAAGGACAGCACCGGTACTAAATGGGCTAAGGTCTTGTTAGTGGTCACACATAGGTACACACACACACACATACGTAAGCACACATTCTCGAAACACACACACCTACACACACTTACGCTTGCTTAAACACACACACACACACACACACACACGCACACTCACATATACACATACACACCACACCACACATATGCCGGTTCTTCCTAAATTGCAGGTTCGCTATCGCTCACCAGGATATAATCGACACCTGTGTGACACGAAAGGCCTTACAATCGCCTACAGTAACTAATGGGGCAAATGTCTTATTATCTTAAAACTAATGTGGATAAACATGAGAGAGAAGGGGGTCCAGAAACCCTCGGTAAACACACACACTCACACACACACACACACACACACACACACACACACAAGCACATCTCGAAACACACATACCTACACATATTTACTCTCCAGTAAACGTAAACACATACACACACGGGTGATCACTCTAAGGTAGGCGTGGCCCACTACAATGGTAAAGAAGATGGGTAATTCCAGAGATATATAAGAGAGGTACTAAATCACACACATGCATACACACACACACATCTACTTCCTCAACTAAGCTAGTTTATTTTATATATCTAAGACAGAATCAACGCAAGGATATCAATTATATAATATATACAGTATATATATATATATATATATATATATATATATATATATATATATATATATATATAATCCTAAAATTTATGAGAAAAAACCCATAAACAAATTAGAGAAAGTCCAAAGGATAGCAACGAAGATGATCCCAAGATTGAAGGAGTTGACTTATGAGGAAAGACTTAAGACACTACAACTGCCCACCTTGAAAGAGAGAAGGGAATGAGGCGACTTAATAACGATGTTCAAGGGAGTAAAAAGTTTGGAGCGAGTAGATAGGGAAGATCTATTAGCGAGGGATGATGGAAGGACAAGAGGACAGGAGTTTAAACTGAGGAAGGGCAGATGTCGTAAGGAGACAAACAAATTCAGCTTCCCATATAGAAGTATAGACATTTGGAACAACTTGGAGGAGGAGGTGGTGCGAGCGAAGAACATTAACATGTTCAAATCTAGGTTGGATAAAAGTAAATATGGAAATAGGACAACATAAGCTATGATGTGTTAGTCCAAAATACTGGGAATTGGGAATATCCATTACGATACTTGTATAAGTAAAATGGATTGATTATAAAGTAACTAAGAGAGGACAACACGAGCGCTGCTCAATTCCTGTAAACTACAAATAGGTAAATACAAATAGGTAAATACACACACACACACACACGCACACACAATGAACATATTGCTCACTAGCGCAACTTCTGATTATAAATCTATGCATAAGCATTATCTATTATTAAGTGTTCGCGTATCTTCATCCATGTATTTCCACCCTTAACAATAGAATGCCCAGCTCTTCCATATTTCGCCTTCTGTCTCACACACACACACACACACACACACACACACACACACACACACACACACACACACACACCTACACTACCGAGGATTAACCTCCCATTGTAGTACCCGCACCCTCCTTACCTGACCTTACCAAAACAGTTTCTGTATGTATGTATGTTTGTGTGCATACGTGAGCGTTTGTGTATACGGACATGTGCACACTTACTGCATGTTCTTATGTTCCTATATATGTATGTATATGTATGTGCGCACGTACGTGTATATACGTATGTTCTGTATATGAGTAAGTAAATAAATGTGTATATGTACTGTATATCACTTACTCTCATGGTTATTTTATGATAATTTGTATTCTGCACATGCATCATTATTGTATTTATTTATTTTGTTTGTAAACTAAGCTTACCATCCTCATATCTGTACATCTCATGTTCATCCACTAAATTGTAAAATGTGTATTTTCAGCTCATGAGGCTGCCATTCTTTAATAAACCGTTTATTATTATTATTATTATTATTATTATTACACATTAGTACATTATGATGTGGGATAGGAGGTAGTTAGATCTAAAG
>CM064491.1:34408248-34610748 GCA_032716605.1 Paralithodes platypus | reverse complement strand
GCTCATCCTCAAAAAACACACGTCACATACTTTGCCAAAGGACATCCCCGCCCAAGACCCTTATTCCAGAACTCCCGAGCACCTGTCCCAAACCGCACACAAATAAATGTCTCTCCCACAAACAAAGTACTCGGCCTCACATTCGACAAAAACATCCGATTCCACAAACAAGCACAAACTTCCATTGCCATCGCATCTAAATCACTACAAACCATCTATCGATTCAGAAATGCCTCAATAAAAACCAAGCTTCACTTATACAAAGCACTTATAAGACCTCTTTTGTGCTACGTCCCACTCAGCATTTCACTTTCGGCCCCTACCAACCAACTAAAATATCAAAAAATACAAAATAAAGCACTGAGGTGGATGTTCGGGACTCAGTGGTATGAGTTCCAGACGGCACAACATCTTCACAATCTAGCCCACATCCCCCCTCTAAATACTTATTGGCAGCAATTAGCAGAAAAACAAATTATAAAACTTGAGACCTTTCATGATAACTTCATCCAAATTTTCAGCAGAATTTTATATCCCCCCGCCCCTTGTCAAACCTCCTTCACCCCAACAACAGAGAGGCACCCATTCCAATATTCACTTAAAATCAGGATTGGTAGAGGAGGTGGGTCATGCCGGCTCGTCCACAGTCCAGCCTCCCTACCACTCTTGACCTAGATTCCTAGCTTCACTTCCCATTAAAATGTATAATTTCACAGACAAAGTACAAGACAACAACCTTTTAACGTAACTTCTAAAATAATAACAGTACAGCCTTCTTACAGGTTCTGCCACTGACAGACTTCCCCAGCAGTACCCCTTTTGAGTCCATGCCACCCAAAATTACCTCCCCTTTTATACCATTTTCGAATTACTACCACCCAAAAATACAACCCCAAAACATGCAAGCACTTTCGATCTTATACCATCCAAAATTAACTTGCTCCCCATCCCTTGCCCCCTTCTTGGCAAGCCATCCTGAATCACTAAAGTAACTTCTCCAACTAAATCAACTCAACCCCAGCTCAATTATTCAACTCACGCACGTTGGGTCAAGCCCCGACACCCTATTTCTCCCACTATTATCACTGTCTCTCCTACTTAACCAATAAAAACTTCCCTTTTTTCACCCTCACCCACCTTTTCTATATTCATTCATTCATTCAGTTAAAAGCAGTACATTTCTAGCTGGGGAACACGAGCAGTGTGGTGGGGTGACGAGACAGACTTCAAAGGCTTGTATATTATTATGTGTTAAGTTGTGTCCCATAGCGACCTCTTACACGTTAGTTAGGGATTATTTGTGACTATTAATTAAGCAGAGGTATGTCGAAAACATACACTCATTTGCTTTAAGATTTTGTGATTGGAGAAATAATTTGACTTTACTGTTTAATTTTTGGCGATGGGCTGGTCTATCAGAGTGAGACCTGAGTGATCTCTGCCATACCCATAGCTTACTCTGACTGTTCCTTTTACTTATATATTTTCTAAATCTCAAGTGACGGCGTCTCTTCCGTGGATTGACCTCCCAATCTACCAAGATTGGAAGCTAAAGCGTCACATTATTCCTTTGCCCCTCAACTTTCTCTTCATAATTGCTGAGGGGCACAGGGCCCTGGGTGGGGCTTTGGTTTCCCGGGCGTTTACGCACCCTCTCAGCTCCCCGCCATGGAGTGGCTTCGGTCACCCAGGCTTTATTGTGGTCGGCAGGGAGGGTTCTGTGGGGGCGCTCGTTTATGGCCTTGGCCTTACTCGGGGCCTTGGGGCTGTTCGGCCAGGCAGCTTGGGGAACAACAACAACAACAACTGTTTAATTTACTTGGAGAAATCATGTATGTTTAATTTACTTTGAGAAATCATATAGGTTGGATTGGAGAATCCTATATGTTTAATTTAATTGGAGAGATATATATTTTGAATTACTGTTTACTATTGGTGATTAGAATTAATGTTTGATTCAGAGATGATTTGTGATTGAATATTCTACTTTACATATTAACGATTAACTAACTTGATATAAAGCTATTGTCATTCATAATTAAGGATTAAGCCTTGTATAAGTTAAATACTTACCTGACTATTATTCTTTAATTTGTACTTTAGTGAAATCAGAACGTATGCAAAACGATCCTGAAACTCTATCATAACTTTCATTGCTTATTATTTTGATTAATTGTAAAATACCTTATTTTCGTTTATAAATATAATTCCCTTTTATATGTGACTATAATATTTCCTTACCATTTTTATTTAGTCAAATGTCTTTCAGTAATAAGAATAAATAAGATAAAATACTATCTATCTATCTATCTATTGCCTGACGCCGTGATCCCCGAAGGGGTGGCCACGAACGAACCGCCCCCATGCACCTCTGTCCCCAGTCAGTCGACGCCCCTCCCCCCAACCAGCACCGCCTTCGTTCATGTAGTTCCTCACTCCATCCTTCCACCTCATATTCGGTCTACCTCTCCCCCTCTGTCCCTCCACCTCGCTCTCGTACACCCTCTTAGTCATTCTCTCGCTTTCCATACGTTCCATATGGCCGAACCATCTCAAGTTGTTCCTTTTCACACTTTCAAGCACATCTACCTCCACACCACACCTCCTTCTTACTTCCTCATTAGTCTGTCTATCCCTCCATGTAACTCCGCACGCACTCCTTAAGTAATTCATTTCCACTGCTCTCACTCTTGGTCTGAGTCTCTCAACCAACGTCCATGCTTCGCTTCCGTAAGTCAGTGTCGGGATTACCACACTGTCATGCAAGGACTTCTTCACTTCCATACTGACCACCCTATTTCTTGTTACTGCTTTTAGCGTTCCTACAACCCTCTTCCCCTGTTGTACCCTCTCCCGCACCTCTTCCTCCATAGTCCCATCTTTACTCAACACACTGCCCAGATACTTAACCCTTATTTAGCGGCGAGCAACATAAGTCGAGTTAAAAAAAGCTGGACTATGTGGCGGCGCTCGACATAACTCGAGTGGCAATTTCAGCACGTAATGTGGCTGAGAGAGAGAGACAAGTGGTGGCAGGAGACTAGCGAGCGTATGACTGCTCCAGACCACCGCGGCGAACCTACTGACACAAATCTCAGCTCCCTCCTCCCTCTCTCACTCGCTACATACTCAATTATGTACTGAAAGTACCGAATTACCTGCTTTTTGCACTCGCGTTGCACGGTTATTGCAAGAAAACTATCCATCATACAAGGATCGTTATGGTGTCATTCGAAAGCTCTGTTTATGCCCTTTCAGGGATAGGTATTTGTTTTACGTTCTGGGTCTTATTTAGGCATGAAAATGATCACGTAAACAGCCCTATTTTGGCTAAAAACACCCCGCTGTGCGGTACACATAAATAAACCGCATAGGCCGCTCGTAAGGTGTTAAAAGAGTTGACGATCTCCATAGCCTGACCATTCAGCTTCACCTCACACTCTGTGACTTCACCCCTTTCGAAGACCATAACCTTGCTCTTCCCCATATTTACCTTCAAATTCCGTTTTTCGCACACTGTTCCAAACTCATTTACCAGACCCTGCAACTCCCATTCATTATCACTCATAAGAACTGTATCATCCGCAAACAGCAGTATAGGTAGCTTCCACTCAATTCCCTCCCTTTTCAGCGATACACCAACATCCACTGCTCTTGATAGTATTTCTTTCATAACTCCATCCATATATACAGTAAACAACCACGGGGACATCACACACCCCTGTTTCAAACCAACATTCAGGTCAAAGAACTCGCTCTGCTCACTCTCCACACGTACTGCCGCCTTTGCACCCTCATACATACTCTTCACTGCTTTCAGCAACTTGCCCTCTACTCCGTATATTCTAAGAACTTTCCACAAACCTTCTCTATCCACTCTGTCATAGGCCTTCTCCAAGTCCATAAAGGCAACATATACCTTTTGTTTCTTCTCCAGATACTTCTCCACAACACAATTCAGGGTAAAAATCTGATCTACACATCCTCTTCCCTTCCTAAAACCTCCCTGCTCGTCGCCTATCCATTTCTCCGTTCTCACTCTCACTCTCTCAATCACTACCCTACTGTATACCTTCCCTACTACGCTTAGAAGACATATTCCTCGGTGGTTACCACACACTCCTCTTTCCCCTTTGCCCTTATATAGGGGGACTATTATGCCAGTCTTCCAGTCATCGGGTGCACTCCCCTTCTCCCATGCTAGTTTGCACATTTTCCATACCCATTCTATCACTATCTCACCACCATACCTCAACATTTCCCCACACACTCCATCTGTTCCTGGTGCTTTCCCCAACTTCACTCTTTTCATGGCTTCCCACACTTCTGACCTCCTGATCCCCACCTCCTCCTCCACTACTTCTCTTCTTCTCCCTCCCATACCATATCAAGCTATGTTTGCTGGCTCTTCATTCCTTTCATTTAGCAACTCACTGAAGTACTCCCTCCATCTTTCGACTCTCTCTTGCTTCTCGGCTAGCATTCTCCCATTCTTATCTTTCACACCCTTACTGTTTCCCTTGCTACCTTCCCTAACTTTCTTGACTTCTTTCCAGAACAGTTTCTTACTCTCCCTCCATTTTACACTCAGATTCCTTCCAAATTCCTCATCTACTCTTCTCTTACTTTCCTTCACTACTCTCTTCACCACCCTCTTACTCTCCACGTACCTCGCTCGTTTCTGTCTCTCGGAATCTTCATTCCCTCTACTACCCAACCACTCTCTATATGCTTTTCTTTTCTTCCACAGCTATTCTTACCTCTTCTGTCCACCATGCTGTACCTTTCACTCCCCTCCCTCTTCTCCTCACTCCACACACCTCCTCACATGCTGCACAGATCTCCTCCTTAAACACCTTGCTCATCTCCTCCACTTCCTCCATAACTTCCAGGTCGAACCCACCTAGTCGTCTTTCCACTGCTCTCCTGTACTCCTCCCTGACTTCCTCCTCCTGCAACCTCTCCACCCTCCTCACCATTCCACCCTCCTCTCGCCTCCCTCCCGCTCTCCTCACCCACTTCTTTTGTATCCTAACCTTAGCTACCACTACATAATGATCAGACAGACCCCCTCCAATACCCCTATACACCCTAGCATCCATCACAGATTTCTTCATTCGTTCATCCACACATACATAATCAATCAATGACTTTCGTTCCACCACTGTCTTATCCTTCATCGTCAACATCCGTTTCCACGTGCACCTGTGGATCATTCTGTGTCGGAAGAAGGTGTTGGCTATCCACAGCCTCCTCCCCACACATACGTCCACAAGTGCACTACCATTCCCATTCACCTCTGATGGTACCCCCCACCCTCCCACCACTCCCTCAACTTTCCTATCACCCACCTTACCATTCATATCCCCAATCAGAAATATTCTTTCGTTCTTGTCAAACTTCTCCAGGCACGCCTCCACATTCATCCAGAACTCCTCTTTCTTTCTTTCAAGTATATCCTCTGTCGGGGCATACACGCATACAATCACCCACGTTTGTATTCCTACTTTCATTCTCACCCACACAATCCTTGAACCCACAGACCCATACTCTCTTACACATTCCTTTCATTTGCTACTTACAAACAAACATGCACCTTCTCTCGCTGTTCCTTCACTCACTCCAGCACACACACCCATTCCACACTCCCACTCTCGCACATCTGAACCTTTCCATTTGGTCTCTGTCATTCCACATACATCCAGCCTGGCATTCACTAACACTTCCAGAACCTAAATACTAAATACTAAATACTAAATACTAAAATACTAAAGGAGAATAATAATAATAAACTAAGAATAAAGAGATAATATAAATAGTAAAACAATCTTTAGAGGGTTAACAAACTTAAATTAATTATATATAAAAGATCTTAATACTTTGCTGATAATCAAGATTAATTGAGATATTCTAGTGTCTTAAAACTTTGCTTACATACCGAACTTTTGTATTCGTAATTAATAGCCTCTTTCATATTAAAACATTCAATGTAACTTTAAATAGTTTACTGACTAAATATAAGTGAAGTGTATCAGAGTATAAAGGATAACTGTCCTAACAACTGAGGGAAAGCAAGTGACAACAGAACTAACTTTAATATGTTACGTTCTTTTGGCCTTCAGCTGTTTTGCTACACTTTCACCTTAACTGTTCTGTCTTTATTTATTTAGTTAACCACTTCTAAATCAAGATACGTAACAGATTAACAGGCGACCTTGCCAGGATACGTTTTGTATAAGTTTCACTAAGTTTATATCATATCATAATCATGCCGGAAATTATTAATAAGGAATATGTTAAGAATTTCTTAGAATCGTCACCCGTTGCCGATGACATCAATCACTTGTCCAAGGCAGAGTTAATAGTACTAGCCTCGTATCTTGAGCTAACGGTCTCGGACATGTCAAAATCTGAAATAGCACAGATCATAAAGTCAGATTTTTTTTTTTTTTTTTTTTTTTTTTAAAGAGACAATGAACGGAGGAAGGAAAAACACAGATAAAACAAAAAGGTCCATGTGCCTAAAGGCATCCTCCATTCATAAAATGTTTGTAACAACTGGATTTAAACTTTTGTAGATTGTAAGTTTGTGGAAAGCAACTCGAGGGAAGTGAATTCCAAAGAGTAGTTGTTCTAGGGATAAATTAATTTTGATAAGCAGAAGTTCTGCATTGTGGAGGAGAAAGTGTAAATTCATGGGCGCTCTCAGCTGCCCTAGTTCTACGGGGAAAGATGTGGAGAGGCGGCACAATTGAAGCAAGTTCCTCGGAACAATTGCTGTAAAAATATCTGTAGAATAATGCAAGGGATGCAACGTTTCTTCTTATGGATAATGTAGGAAGGTCCTGTGTGATTGCAGGGTTATTGATTAATCTAATAGCTTTATTTTTAATTTTGTCCAACTGCCTCAATGCAACCACTCCACTTCCACTCCACAGAGGTGAACAGTAATCCATTGATTAGGGATTCACAAGGGCGGTGAGCATAACGGAGCCGAGGGTGATGAGCCAAACGGAGCGGCTGGTGGAGGACTTGGTAATGGGATACAGATGCGGTTTGGTGAGCATTTGCCAGAGGGATTTACCCCTGAGCAATATCTTGATTTAGCTAGGTTAAATGCTGCCCAGGCAGACGCTCAGATGCAAGCTCATACTCAAACTCAATTACAGGCACAACAAGCCCATCACAACAAGCCCATCACAACAAGCCCAGGCACAACAAGCCCAAACTCAGCTAGAGCTAGATCATCAATATCGCATGGCCCAATTAACTGCTCAAACTGAGGCCAAAAACCATGTGCCTCCCCCCCCCCCCTCTGGGATTAACCATGACTAGTGTAATTCCCCCATTCACCGAAGACAATGTTCAGGACTTGTTTGTGTTGTTTGAGGAGGTTGCTACAGGTATGGGGTGGACAAGGGATCGGTGGCCATTTATGTTGCAAACGGTGTTGACAGGACAAGGTCGGGAAACTTACATATCAGTAGAGTCTGAGGTTCGGCAAGACTATGACCGTCTCAAAGCAGCCATTCTTAAAACCTACAAACTGCTGCCTGAAGCATATGGACAGACTTTCAGAAAGACTCATAAAAAATTCGAGGAAACTCATACGGTGTTTGCCAGGACCATGAACAAAGCTTTAAATAACTGGCTAATAAGTAAGAATGTCAAAGAGTTAATCTTGCTTGAGAACTTCCTATGGAAACTAGGTTCATCAGTAGCCTATCATTTGAGAGGGAAAAAGGTAGAAACTCTTGCCGAAGCTGCAGACATGGCTGATACTTATGTTCTAAACAACAAATGTCGTGGGAAAAAGCCCTATGATAATAATAAGTTCTCCAATCACAAATCTGATAAATCTAGTCGCTCGCAAAAGCCTGTAACGTCTTCCCACGTAAGCCAAACTAAAAATGCTCCCCCAACTAAGAATGTGACTCCTGGTAATGGTAACAGAGGTGGGGCCCAAACCAATAATAATAATGCTTACAAGGGGAATTTATCCCCGAAAGTGTGTACCTATTGTGGCAAGAGAGGCCACTTAGCTTATCAGTGTTGGGCTAAGGAGAGAGCCGAGAGATCGGGGCCGACAGTAGCCGCAGTAACTGCCTCCCCAAACAACCAAAACCACCCAAATGTGCCTTTGATGCAGGCCTTCCGACAGAAGGAGTACCTAGCTACTAACTTAAATCAGACAGGAAATGGTGTAGTAGCGTGTGTGGTACAACCCGCAAGGGTTAAGCCTGTCTTAGTGTTTCCATCAGTTCAGGATAGCTACCGTCCCTTTATTTCATCTGGATGTGTGACAATAAATGGCTGTGTACATGAGGTAAAAATTCTAAGATATACTGGTTCTACTAGCACCCTCATGGTGAATCCTTATTCTGAATGCCCAACTGGCGAATCAGTAATAATGAGAGGTGCTGGAGGTCAGTTTTCTGCTAACTTGGTGAATGGTGAGATTGAGTGTAATTTGCTGAAGGGTGAAGCCTGTATAGCTTTGTGTAGGCCTCAGGACATCCCTGTGCCTGGGGTAACACTCCTTTTGGGGAATGATGTGGCTGGTGAGAGGGTCCGACCAGACCCCATTTTGTCACTTTCCCCTGTTGACGAGCCACTAACCGGTGAGCTCGAAAAGGAGATGCCAAAGATTTTCCCAGTGCGTGCGGTCACTCGATCTATGGCCCAAGTAGCAGTTCCCTCAGATATAATTGTACCACCTGTGAAGGTAGATAGAAGGGATGTAAGAGCAGTGAATGATACTCTAACTGTGCCTGAAGCGGAGACTGCAGTAGATCTGTCTGACACCTTTATGGCTAACCTTGAGCCGAATGATCATGAAACCCCTCCTAATTGACCTAGTGGCCTGGTAGAGTTGCAGCGAGATGACAGAGAGTGTAAGGAGTTATCTGCCAGTGCCGTGAGTGAAGAGGAGAGTGAAAAGGAGAAGGGTGAATGCTTCTATATGAAGAAAGGAGTTTTGTGGCATAGGTGGAGACCACCACATAGACCTATAGATGATGGGGCATGGGACGTATATCAAGTAGTAGTTCCTAAACCTTGCCGTAGAGATATACTAGAAATGGCCCATAGTATACCCTTAGCAGGGCACCTAGGTGTGAGGAAAACCTTAGATCGCATTAGAGCCCACTTTCACTGGCCAGGAATGCGTGCAGATGTAGTAGAGTTCTGTAGAGTGTGTCACACCTGCCAGATGACAGGTAAACCTAATCAAAAGGTGCCTGCACACCATCTGGTGCCCTTACCAGTGTTTGAGAACCCTTTCACTCGGGTGGTAGTGGATATCGTTGGCCTATTGCCAAAGACATCCCAGGGACATATATATTTGTCAACTATAATGGACATGGCAACTCGATACCCAGAAGCTATACCTTTAAGAAATACTTCAGCTCAAACAGTTATTAAGGAACTGCTCAAATTCTTCACCAGAATGGGTTTCCTCCATGAGGTGCAGAGTGATCAAGGTACTAATTTCACTTCAAATGTATTTCAGCAATCCCTGAAGGAATTGGGTATCGACCATGTGATGTCCAGCTCCTAACACCCAGAGAGTCAAGGGGTCCTCGAACGTTACCATCAAACCCTAAAGTCTATGTTAAGAAAATATTGTGAGGAAACTGGAGGTGATTGGGACAAGGGGGTATCTTTTCTGTTGTTTGCCACCCGTGAGGTTCCAACTGAATCTCTGGGTTTTTCACCTAATGAACTAGTTTTCGGTCACCAGGTACGTGGCCCTTTGCAGCTATTACAGGACAACCTAGTTGGTCAGGAAGGGAACCAAAATCTCCTCAGGTATGTGTCCGAGTTTAAAACCCGGCTGAGATCTTCGTGCGAGTTTGCAGCACAAAATCTAAGAGTAGCTAAAGATACCATGAAAGTATGGTACGATAAAAGAGCCCATGTGAGAGAGTTTCAGCCCAGTGATGAGGTCTTGGTTCTCATTCCCCTTTTCGGCCAACCTTTATCAGCAAAATTTAGAGGACCATATAAAGTACTAAAAAGGGTGAGTGTTACTGACTACTTAGTGGCTACCCCAGACAGGAGGAAGCCTAAGCAAGTATTTCACATAAATATGTTAAAACCCTATCATAGGTCCCCTGATTCCTCTCCTCCAGATTCTCCTACTGTGGCAGTAATAAGGACCTGTGGACATCCTGGTGCGGGTGATGTTTGTAGTCCTTACCCACAGATCCCGCAGCAGACTGTCCCAGATCCTGAAGGTATCGATTTTGACTTGTCTTGTGGTCTATCCAACTTTAAATATAATTCAGTAGCCTGGGGGGAATTACCAACTAAATTATGTCATCTTCCCTCAGAGAAAGCTAAAGAACTAATCAATGTTTTATCACAGTCTCCCAGTGTGTTCCGTGATACTCCAGGGCTCACCTCGTTGGCCGTGCATGAACAGCACAGGAGTATTCTGCAAGTTGAATGAGATTTCATGTTGTCCAATGCCATAATTACTAGAGCCTTAAGCCAGTGGAGTAGTCCGGTCACACTTGTGCCTAAGCCAGATGGGAGTTATAGATTTTGTATGGACTACAGACAAGTCAATGCTGTAACAAAGAATGATACTTATCCACTGCCACAGATTGATGATTGTATTGACCAGATTGGCACTGCCAGTTTTATAAGTAAAATTGACCTTATGAAAGGATATTGGCAAGTACCTCTAACACCCAGAGCAAGGGAGATTTCATGTTTTGTGGTAAACAATCAAGCCTTCTTCTGTGAAGTAATGCCTTATGGCCTGAAAAACGCTCCAGCTACCTTTCAGCGCCTCATGAATCAGGTGACTGAAGGGTTACCTGGGTGTGTGGTGTACATTGACGATATCCTTCTTTTTTCCCATACATGGGGAGAACATCTCAAACAAATCAGACTGCTTTTTGCTAACCTTGCTGAAGCAAATCTTGTAGTGAACTTAAAAAAGTGCACTTTCATTAAGAGTACTGTCCAATATCTTGGGTATATAGTAGGACAGGGTCAGGTTGCAGCTCCTCATGCTAAAGTAGAGTCAATTTCTAATTTCCCAACACCTACCAATGAGAAAGAAATCCAAAGATACTTAGGGATGATTGGATACTACAGGAGGTATATTTTAAATTGTTCAAAGTTAACAGCACCTTTAACAGATCTTCTCCAAAAGGATGTGAAGTTTGAGTGGTCCTCCGATTGTGAGGAGGCTTTCAGTGCTACTAAATACAGTCTCTCTAACTATCCTGTTCTCTGTGCCCCTGATTTCACCAATCTTTCTCCCTAGCTGTTGATGCAAGTAATACTGGGGTCGGAGCAGTGTTACTCCAGGAGGATGACTGTAATGTAGTGCATCCTGTTTGTTATTTTAGTAAAAAGTTAAATTCTGTTCAACGTAATTACTCTGTCATAGAAAAGGAGCTGTTAGCATTGATTTTGTCCCTCCAATACTTTAGTGTTTATGTTCAATCTGCCCCTGGTTCCATTACTGTATATACTGACCATCACCCATTAAAGTTTTTGCACAAGTTCCAAAACAAGAAGCAGAGACTGACACGGTGGAGCTTGTTGCTGCAGGAGTACGCCTTAGATGTCAAACACATAAAGGGGGTCCAGAATGTGTTGGCAGATTGTCTGTCAAGAGTTTGAAAATGTGTCCTATACTCTCCTCCTATTGAACTCTTTTCTAGCGGTGGAGGTGTAACATCCGTACCGACCGGATGTTATGTGGCCAAACCAACCTGTTGAATGTGACTTTACAATTACCTCGTGGCAACAATTCGCCTTGCTTACGTGACCAGAGAAAGAGAGAGAGAAACCAGCCAAGTTTGGGGGGGAACTACTGAACGAGGCGGAACCGGCCCCCTTCTCCCTACTGCCCCAACCACTCACGGGCCCTAGTTCACCTGCTTCTCGTCCGTGAATGGCTGACACCAGCAGCCTGTTTTATTGGTTTCGGCACCTGTTTCCTGCCTTCTGATTGGATAGCTTGGTCCGAGAAATGATATATAAGCCGGAGATTTGATAGTTAAAAGCAGTACATTTCTAGCTGGGGAACACGAGCAGTGTGGTGGGGAGACGAGACAGACTTCAAAGGCTTGTATATTATTATGTGTTAAGTTGTGTACCATAGCGACCTCTTATACGTTAGTAAGGGATTATTTGTGATTATTAATTAACCAGAGGTATGTCGAAAACATACACTCATTTGCTTTAAGATTTTGTGATTGGAGAAATAATTGTATTTTACTGTTTAATTTACTTGGAGAAATCATGTATGTTTAATTTAATTTGAGAAATCATATAGGTTGGATTGGAGAATCCTATATGTTTAATTTAATTGTAGAGATATATATTTTGAATTACTGTTTACTATTGGTGATTAGAATTAATGTTTGATTCAGAGATGATTTGTGATTGAATATTCTACTTTACATATTAACGATTAACTAACTTGATGTAAAGCTATTGTCATTCATAATTAAGGATTAAGCCTTGTATAAGTTAAATACTTACCTGACTATTATTCTTTAATTTGTACTTTAGTGAAATCAGAACGTATGCAAAACGATCCTGAAACTCTATCATAACTTTCATTGCTTATTATTTTGATTAATTGTAAAATACCTTATTTTCGTTTATAAATATAATTCCCTTTTATATGTGACTTTATAATACTTCCTTACCATTTTTATTTAGTCAAATGCCTTTCAGTAATAAGAATAAATAAGATAAAATACTAAAGGAGAATAATAATAATAAACTAAGAATAAAGAGATAATATAAATAGTAAAACAATCTTTAGAGGGTTAACAAACTTAAATTAATTATATATAAAAGATCTTAATACTTTGCTGATAATCAAGATTAATTGAGATATTCTAGTGTCTTAAAACCTTGCTTACATACCGAACTTTTGTATTCGTAATTAATAGCCTCTTTCATATTAAAACATTCAATGTAACTTTAAATAGTTTACTGATTAAATATAATTGAAGTGTATCAGAGTATAAAGGATAACTGTCCCAACAACTGAGGGAAAGCAAGTGACAACAGAACTAACTTTAATATTTTACGTTCTTTTGGCCATCAGATGTTTTGCTACACTTTCACCTTAACTGTTCTGTCTTTATTTATTTAGTTAACCACTTCTAAATCAAGATACGTAACAATATATATATATATATATATATATATATATATATACTGTATATATATATATATATATATATATATATATATATATGTATAGAGAGAGAGAGAGAGAGAGAGAGAGAGGTATGAAGGTAGGTCGGTATATAGATAGATACATAGACAGATACATAGATATATAGATAGAAAGATGAATATATATATATATATATATATATATATATATATATATATATATATATATATATATATATATACATATATATATATAGGTAGGTATGTATGAAGGTAGGTCGGTATATAGATAGATACATAGACAGATAAATAGATATATAGATAGAAAGATGTATATATATATATATATATATATATATATATATATATATATAGGTAGGTAGGTAGATAGATAGATACAGTAGATATATATATATACAATAGATACATAGATAGATACAGTAGATAGGTAGGTAGGTAGATAGATAGATAGATACAGTAGATAGATATATATAATAGATAGATACAGTAGATAGGTAGGTAGATAGATAGGTAGGTAGATAGATAGATTGATAGATACAGCAGATAGATATATACAATAGATAGATAGATAGATACAGTAGATAGGTAGGTAGATAGTTAGGTAGGTAGATAGATAGATATGATAGATAGTAATATCACGGAGTACTACAGTAATGTTATCAGTAATGTAACCAACCCTCAAGAGTAATGTTCCTACAACTGTCTCTGTTAGCTGACCATATATAGATAGATATATACAATAGATACAGTAGATAGGTAGGTAGATAGATAGGTAGGTAGATAGATAGGTAGGTAGATAGGTAGGTAGGTAGATAGATAGATATATATGATAGATAGTAATATCACGGAGTACTACAGTAATGTTATCAGTAATGTAACCAACCCTCAAGAGTAATGTTCCTACAACTGTCTCTGTTAGCTGACCATATATAGATAGATATATACAATAGA
The DNA here is from genome assembly GCA_032716605.1 of Paralithodes platypus. NCBI lineage: Eukaryota > Metazoa > Arthropoda > Malacostraca > Decapoda > Lithodidae > Paralithodes > Paralithodes platypus. The sequence goes on along the minus strand of CM064491.1, from coordinate 34,596,615 downwards.
TACAGTAGATAGGTAGGTAGATAGATAGATATATATGATAGATAGTAATATCACGGAGTACTACAGTAATGTTATCAGTAATGTAACCAACCCTCAAGAGTAATGTTCCTACAACTGTCTCTGTTATATGAGTATACTGTATATCACCAGCTGCTTAAGGGTGGATGGTTCGTTTATTTATTTTTTATTTTATTTTATTTTATTTTTGGGGGGGTCCCCCTTCTCCCTTATGCCTTGCCCCCTTAGTTTTGAGAAGTTAAGACATTCGCCCCATTAGTTTGACGATTTTAGATCTTTCGCCCAATTACAAGACTTTTTTCTACCATTTACTGTAGGTGTCAATTTTTTCGGGGAGAGCGATAACGAGACTGTAATTTTTGGAGGAAACGGCCTTCGGCCGGGACATTTGTTCTATCGAAAAATGTACAAATTTTTCTAGATGGTATATTCTTGGTGGTATATTTATAAGCTTGATGGAGGTCTAGGGAGCAAACTAAAAACCTCCCCTTAACCCCTTCTGTACCGGAGACGTCTTTAGTATCATCACCAAGTACTGTAGGATATATCTGTAATTATACAGTACGGTATATATATATATATATATATATATATATATATATATATATATATATACTGTATAATTTATATATATATAATAAAGTTATCAGTAGCCAGCTGCTTAACCCCTTCTGTACCGGTGCCGTTCTTTTAACTTTATTCTGGCTACTATTACACTATTTTATTCAGTTTAAAAAGGGCCTCCAGCAATTAACAGACTTCGAACTATCTCACTTAACCCTTTTCACTACCTCAGATCCTTCTTAACACCTTATGAGCGGCCTAGGCGGCATAAAATATTTAGCCACCAGCGTGGTGTTTTTAGCCAAAATAGGGCTGTTTTCGTGATCATTTTCATGCCTAAATAAGACCCAGAGCGTAAAACAAGTATCTATCCCTGAAAGGGCATAAACAGAGCTTTCCAATGACACCATAACGATCCTTTTATGACGGCTAGTTTTCTTGCAACAACCGCGCAACACGAGTGCAAAAAGCATGTAATTCGGTACTTTCCCCATACAATTCAGTATATAGCGAGTGAGAGAGGGAGGGAGGAGGTGGGATTCGTGTCAGTAGGTTCGCCGCGGTGGTCTGGAGCAGTCATATGCTCGCTACTCTCCTGCCACCACTTGTCTCTCTCTCTCAGCAACATTACGTGCTGAAATTGCCACACGACCTATGTCGCGCCCCGCCAGATAGTCCAGATTTATTATACGTGACTTATGTTGCGCACGGACATTTAGGGGTTAAACTGCACAACATGGTCTAATTATAGCAAGAATAAAATGAAAAAGACGTCTCCGGTACAGAAGGAGTTAATACATTATAATATAATTCAGTGTACCGATATAGGTCGCTACTTCATGAGTTACCGTAGTTAAGTGAGGGACATGCTGGTGGTTTAAGGAGGAAGGGTTTGTTTGGTAGTAGATTTATTTATTCATTTATGATTTCCTTTAGTTTCCTACCTAGACCTCCATCAAGCTTAAGAAAACATCCCCAAGAAAAATTTGATTTTTTTTCGATCGAGAAATGTCAAGGCCGATTCCTCTTAAATTACAGGCTCGCTATCGCTCGCCAGGAAACAAATCGACACCTAAATGGCACGAAAGTTCTCAAATTGACAAAGAAATGGGGAGAATGGTCTTAAAATCACAGAACTAATGGGGAGAACTTTTTAAAATTTCATAAGCAATGGGGCTAAGCATAAGGGAGAAAGGCGTGGAGGCCAGAAAAATAGACCGTCTCCCCTTAATACCATATATTATGATTCAGTTTATATAGGTGGCTACTAGACCGTCTCCCCTTAATACCATATATTATGATTCAGTTTATATAGGTGGCTACTAGACCGTCTCCCCTTAATACCATATATTATGATTCAGTTTATATAGGTGGCTACTAGACCGTCTCCCCTTAATACCATATATTATGATTCAGTTTATATAGGTGGCTACTAGACCGTCTCCCCTTAATACCATATATTATGATTCAGTTTATATAGGTGGCTACTAGACCGTCTCCCCTTAATACCATATATTATGATTCAGTTTATATAGGTGGCTACTAGACCGTCTCCCCTTAATACCATATATTATGATTCAGTTTATATAGGTGGCTACTAGACCGTCTCCTTAATACCATATATTATGATTCAGTTTATATAGGTGGCTACTAGACCGTCTCCCCTTAATACCATATATTATGATTCAGTTTATATAGGTGGCTACTAGACCGTCTCCCCTTAATACCATATATTATGATTCAGTTTATATAGGTGGCTACTTGACGAGTTAGTTATGTGAGGGACATGCTTGTGGTTGTTCGGGTCATTATTATTTCAGGGAATGGCGAATGATCTTAAAGTAGCCAAACTAATGGGGCAAACGTCTTAAAAGCTGAACATTATTCGGGCTATACCTAAGGAGCAATGGGGAGGCTATAAAAATAGACCATCTCCCCAACTCCCTCAGACATATGACGCGATCGCGTCATATGAATAAGTCCACCAAAAACTCATATTACGCAATCACGTCATATGGACTTATCTCTATACCTCTCCAATAAGTTTATGACGCGATTTTGCGTCATATGAGCTCAGTAAGTCCGATAAGTTACCATACGATAAAACCGTTGGTGGCAACCTCAGCCTCCTGCGATAATTCTAACGGCCGCAGTGTTGTTGTGAGTGTAGTGCGAGGCAGTGGCAATGATCCTGGGGATTCCGCCTCCTCGGACTTACTGGAACATAATATGTCTGAGGGAGTTAATACCTTATAATGTGATTGAGTTTATAGGTGGGTACTTGATGTGTTCGTTATGTGTTCGTTATTCAGTTTATATAGGTGGCTACTAGACCGTCTCCCCTTAATACCATATATTATGATTCAGTTTATATAGGTGGCTACTAGACCGTCTCCCCTTAATACCATATATTATGATTCAGTTTATATAGGTGGCTACTAGACCGTCTCCCCTTAATACCATATATTATGATTCAGTTTATATAGGTGGCTACTAGACCGTCTCCCCTTAATACCATATATTATGATTCAGTTTATATAGGTGGCTACTAGACCGTCTCCCCTTAATACCATATATTATGATTCAGTTTATATAGGTGGCTACTTGACGAGTTAGTTATGTGAGGGATATGCTTGTGGTTGTTCTGGTCATTATTATTTCAGGGAATGGCGAATGATCTTAAAGTAGCCAAACTAATGGGGCAAACGTCTTAAAAGCTGAACATTATTCGGGCTATACATAAGGAACAATGGGGAGGCTATAAAAATAGACCATCTCCCCAACTCCCTCAGACATATATGACGCGATCGCGTCATATGAATAAGTCCACCAAAAACTCATATTACGCAATCGTGTCATATGGACTTATCTCTATACCTCTCCAATAAGTTTATGACGCGATTTTGCGTCATATGAGCTCAGTAAGTCCGATAAGTTAGTATTTTAGCTGGTGGTTTATGAGCTCATTATTATTTACTGGAATGTTTGTGTTGGCTCATCATGGTTATACAATAGCTGTGTACAATAGCTACACTAACTGGTTAACCCCTTCCGACATATGACGCGATTTTGAGCCTATTAGGGATACTTTAAAGCCTTTGTTACCATCAGGGGTATTTAGAAACCTTTATTTTAGTTACTTCAACCTCTGCAGTTGTCTTTGAGTTAGCTGTGGGCAGAAAACTAATTTTGGAGAGGTAATTATAAGAGTGAGAGAACTCTATTTCTTATTGCTAATCTGGCAACCTCTGCGCCATATTAGTCTGAAGGGGTTAAGGGGACAGTGGCTTTTTTTTTGGTCTATTAATTCATTTATTCATATATATTTTAGTTTCCTCGATAGACCTTCTCAAACTTGGAAAAACACTCCCAAGATCCCCCCTCAAGCTAAAATTGTAAAAAAAATTTGTAGAAAAATGTACCGGCCGAAGGCCTGTTACTCGTGTAAATACAGGCTCGCTATCGCTCGCCAGCAAATAATCGAAATCTAAATGGCACAAAAATTATCAATATTGACAAAGAAATGGGGTGAATCATCTTAAAATCGCCAAAAATAATAGGGCAAACGTCAAAAATCTGAAAACTGATGGGGTCTAACATGAAGAAGAAGAAGGGGGGACCAGAAAAACCATCCAACCCCCTTATTTATTGTTCATTATTATTGATGGACTGTTATGGTGGCTCGTCATTATTATTTATTGTTCATTATTATTTGATGGACTGTTATGGTGGCTCGTCATTATTATTTATTGTTCATTATTATTTGATGGACTGTTATGGTGGCTCGTCATTATTATTTATTGTTCATTATTATTTGATGGACTGTTATGGTGGCTCGTCATTATTATTTATTGTTCATTATTATTTGATGGACTGTTATGGTGGCTCGTCATTATTGTCATTATTGTTTATTGTTCATTATTATTTGATGGACTGTTATGGTGGCTCGTCATTATTGTTTATTGTTCATTATTATTTGATGGACTGTTATGGTGGCTCGTCATTATTATTTATTGTTCATTATTATTGATGGACTGTTATGGTGGCTCGTCATTATTATTTATTGTTCATTATTATTTGATGGACTGTTATGGTGGCTCGTCATTATTATTTATTGTTCATTATTATTTGATGGACTGTTATGGTGGCTCATCATTATTGTCATTATTGTTTATTGTTCATTATTATTTGATGGACTGTTATGGTGGCTCGTCATTATTGTTTATTGTTCATTATTATTTGATGGACTGTTATGGTGGCTCGTCATTATTATTTATTGTTCATTATTATTTGATGGACTGTTATGGTGGCTCGTCATTATTATTTATTGTTCATTATTATTTGATGGACTGTTATGGTGGCTCGTCATTATTATTTATTGTTCATTATTATTAGATGGACTGTTATGGTGGCTCGTCATTATTATTTATTGTTCATTATTATTTGATGGACTGTTATGGTGGCTCGTCATTATTATTTATTGTTCATTATTATTTGATGGACTGTTATGGTGGCTCGTCATTATTATTTATTGTTCATTAGTATTTTATGGACTGTTATGGTGGCTCATCATGATTATTTATTGTTCATTATTATTTGATGGACTGTTTTGGTGGCTCGTCATTATTATTTATTGTTCATTATTATTTGATGGACTGTTATGGTGGCTCGTCATTATTATTTATTGTTCATTAGTATTTTATGGACTGTTATGGTGGCTCATCATGATTATTTATTGTTCATTATTATTTGATGGACTGTTTTGGTGGCTCGTCATGATTATTCTATATCTGTGGGCTACTTAAACTGGTAAAATACTTTTTATTTTCTTCTATGTGAATGAAGGAGACAAAAGGCATAACTACCTGCAGCGAGTGCCCTATGATAATATGATGTCCATATAAAGTCAGTTATATTTCAGTTGATGTTGAATTGAATCCCTTAGCGACTGTTTTATAGATCTATCTATCTATTATGAACCCCGAACGGGTAGCCACGAATGAATCGCCCCTAAGCCGAGTCTCTATCCCCTGTCAGCCAAGGGCCCTCCTCCCAACCAACACCGCTTTCTCTCATATACCTCTCAACTACCGTCTACACACCAACTCTCTGCAATCTCTCTCTCTTCGCCGCAATTTTGCATCTTTCTCGCTATTTTTTTGCTACTACAATAATTAGTGTTCCTCACAGCTCTCTCAGTGTAGGCTATACCACCTCCTCTACGTAGGGCACGTAGTACCCGTCTTGCAACAAAATCCCACCCCTACACTGTGCAACTCTCCAACTAAAGAGTGAAACGATGCTCCCTATCTTTCTTCTATTCAAGCTGAGCTCGGGAACTCTCTCCCTGAATCCACCTTTCCATTATACTATGACTTAAATTGCTTCAAACTCTGTGTGTCCAGACATTTTGGCTCCAACATTCCTTGATTTTCGCCCTGTCACTCCTTCAACTCTGGGGAAGACACTTGTTACAGGCAGTTATGACTTTTGTCTCCCTCATCCACATATAAAAAAAAAAATCCATCCTTCCACCTCACTTTCGATCTGCCTCTCCCTCTCTGTCCCTCCACTTCACTCTCATACACACTGTTATTAATTTTCTTGCTTCTCATATGTTCCACATGGCCGAACCATCTCAAGGTTTTCCCTCTCACACTTTCTAGCACATTCACATCCACTCCACACCGCTCTTTTACTTCCCAATTCATCTGTCTTTCCCTCCATATAACTCCACATGCACTTCTGAAGTAACTCATTTCCACCCCTCACACTCTTGGTTTGTGTCTCTCCTAACAACGTCAATGCTTGACTCCCGTACCTCAATGTCAGGATTACCACACTATCATGCAAGGACTTCTTTACTTCCATGATGACCACCCTATTCGTTGTCACTGCTTTCAGCGTTCCTACAACCTTCTTTCCCTGTTGCACCCTCTCCCACACTTTATTCTCCGTACTCCCATCTTTACTCGTCTCATAACCTGACCATGCAACCTCTCCTCACACTCTATGACTGCACCCCTCTCAAAGACCATAACCATATTCTATCTATCTATCTATCTATTGCCTGACGCCGTGATCCCCGAAGGGGTGGCCACGAACGAACCGCCCCCATGCACCTCTGTCCCCAGTCAGTCGACGCCCCTCCCCCCAACCAGCACCGCCTTCGTTCATGTACTTCCTCACTCCATCCTTCCACCTCATATTCGGTCTACCTCTCCCCTTCTGTCCCTCCACCTCGCTCTCGTACACCCTCTTAGTCATTCTCTCGCTTTCCATACGTTCCATATGGCCGAACCATCTCAAGTTGTTCCTTTTCACACTTTCCAGCACATCTACCTCCACACCACACCTCCTTCTTACTTCCTCATTAGTCTGTCTATCCCTCCATGTAACTCCGCACGCACTCCTTAAGTAATTAATTTCCACTGCTCTCACTCTTGGTCTGAGTCTCTCAACCAACGTCCATGCTTCGCTTCCGTCAGTGTCGGGATTACCACACTGTCATGCAAGGACTTCTTCACTTCCATACTGACCACCCTATTTCTTGTTACTGCTTTTAGCGTTCCTACAACCCTCTTCCCCTGTTGTACCCTCTCCCGCACCTCTTCATCCATAGTCCCATCTTTACTCAACACACTGCCCAGATACTTAAAAGAGTTGACGATCTCCATAGCCTGGCCGTTCAGCTTCACCTCACACTCTGTGACTTCACCCCTTTCGAAGACCATAACCTTGCTCTTCCCCGTATTTACCTTCAAATTCCGTTTTTCGCACACTGTTCCAAACTCATTTACCAGACCCTGCAACTCCCATTCATTATCACTCATCAGAACTGTATCATCCGCAAACAGCAGTATAGGTAGCTTCCACTCAATTCCCTCCCTTTTCAGCGATACACCAACATCCACTGCTCTTGATAGTATTTCTTTCATAACTCCATCCATATATACAGTAAACAACCACGGGGACATCACACACCCCTGTTTCAAACCAACATTCAGGTCAAAGAACTCGCTCTGCTCACTCTCCACACGTATTGCCGCCTTTGCACCCTCATACATGCTCTTCACTGCTTTCAGCAACTTGCCCTCTACTCCGTATATTCTAAGTACTTTCCACAAACCTTCTCTATCCACTCATATTCTGCCATATTCTGCCCCGCATTTACTTTCAGGTTCCTTTTCTCGTACACAGTTCCAAATACAGTATATTTACCCGATTCTGCAACTCCCTCTCATTATTGCTTATCAGAACTGTATTATCAGCAAACAGCAGTACAGGCAACTTCCACTTATTTACTTGCCTTATCCGGATTTTTTTTGTTCTATGTGAGTGAGACAGACAAAAGGCAGAACTGCCTATAGCGAGTGCCTCCCCCATAGTTGAAAGAGTGACAGGGCCAAAATCAAGGGACGTTCGAGGTAAAATGCCTGGACACGGAGTTTGAAGCAATTTAAGTCATAGGAGGAGGGAAAGACTGACTCTGAGAAAGAGTTCCAGAGATCAGCTGTTGAATAGAAGAAAGACTGAGGGTAATGTTTCACTCTTGGGTTGGAGAGTTGCACAGAGTAGGGCTGGGATTGTTTTGCAAGACGGGTACCACGTACCCTACGTAGAGGAAGTGGTATACACTGGGAGAACTCTGAAGAGCGCTGATTATTGAAGTAGCGATAGAATAGCGAGAGAGGTGCAACATTGCGGCGAAGAGAGAGAGTTTGCAGAGAGTTGGTGAGTGGGCGGGAATTAATGATACGAAAGGCCTTCCTTTCTACTTTGTCTAGGAGTGCCTTGTGAGAGGATCCTCCCCACAAATGCGAACAATACTCAATACAGGGACACACTGTGCCCCTGTACAGAGCAAGAAGCTGCGCAGGGGTAAAGAACCCCTTGAAGGGGTTGAGCACACCCAACTTCTGGGAGGCTGACTTAGCAAGACTGGTAATATGGTCCTTCCAAGTGAGAGCAGAAGAAAAAGAGACGCCAAGAATATTGATAAAAGATGAAGGATTGATTTTTGTATTGTTGAAGAATAAGGGATAGTCTTCTGGGAGTTCTGGACGGGTAGATAGATGGACAAATTGGGTTTTGGAAGCATTAAAGGCAACAAGGTTTTCTCTGCCCCAATTGGAAATAGTAGTTAGATCAGAAAATAAGTGTTCTATGGCCTCATTACGTTTGTCTTTGAGGGATTGCTGGCTTGGGTGTTCTGGAAAACTAATTGAGTAGTGCAAGGTTGAGTCATCTGCATATGAATGGATGGGACTGGAGGTACAGTTGAAAAGATAATTTATGAAAATTAGAAAGAGAATAGGAGATAGGACAGAGCCCTGAGGAACACCGGAGTTGATAGGATGAGGAAGCGAGCGATGGCCATCCACAACCGCAGCTATGGAAAGGCCGGAAAGGAAATTAGAGACAAAGTCACAGATAGAGGGATAGAAACCGAAGGAGGGTAGTTTAGAAATTAAAGATTTGTGCCAGACTCTATCGAAGGCCTTCGATATGTCTAGTGCAATAGAAAAGGTCTCACCGAAGTCCCAAAAGGAAGATGGCCAAGAGTTAGTAAGATATGAAAGAAGATCACCAGTAGAGCGACCCTTAACCTGACAAGCTCGAAATAGACCTAGGGGCTAGGGTAGTTATTTGTGCATTTCTAGCCTTGGATTCTGACAGAATTCGTTATATTTACAATATAGAGCATTATTTGTTTTCGGTATGCTTTTATTTTACATATATGATGTATATATGAACCTTCAAGAGTGCTAAAATAAGTGGGAAAAGCATTTGGGTGGTGAAAAACGAAGATATTGGCCACCCGGTCATAATCTCAGGCGAGAGAGAGCCACAGGCAACCCTCCCCTCTCGCTGTCTGTGAGGTAACTGAGACGAGCGGGGCGGTGTGGGCCGGTGTCTGGGTGTTACATAACGATCTTTTCTGCAACCCACTTGTGCTACATTATCGCGGGAGAGAAAAATAACCGATAAATGATGATAATAAGAGGAAAAATAGGTGATAATTGAGGAGGGGAGGGAGGGGGGAATAAGGTGGGGAAGGAGGGGAGGGGGGTGGGTGAGATTTACATGGATGAGTACTGGAGGGGAATTATCTCACCTAGAGACAAATTCCTTTGTTTTGATAGGCCCTTTTTTTTTTTTGGAAGGTTTTTTTTATGGTCTTGCTTCCGTGAGGCCCATCGCGTTCCCTTTAGGAAGCCTTCCGTGAGGCCTATCGCCCTTGCCGGGTTAAGGAAGCCATACTGGCGATCTGAGAGCATATTATGAGAAGAAAAATGCTTAAGATATTTGGAAGCAAGAATAGTTTCAAAAACTTAAGAGATAAGAGCAATTGGACGATAGTTGGAGGGTTGAGAGCGATCACCCTTCTTTGGGACAGGTTGAATGAGAGCAAACTTCCAGCATGAAGGGAAGATGTTAGAGGAGAGACAGAGACGGAAGAGTTTGCCTAGGCAGGGAGTCAGTACTGAAGCACAGTTTTTTAGTGCAACAGGAGGAACACTGTCCGGACTGTACGCTTTCTTATTATTAAGCCCTGAGAGGCTAGCAAGTACATTTTTAGAAGAAATTAGGATATTAGGCATAAGTAGGAGAGAGTGGGGTGGAGAGGGAGGAATAGCACCGGAATCATCCAAGGTGGAGTTTCTAGCAAAAGTTTGAGCGAAGAGTTCAGCTTTGTCAGAGGAAGAAGTGATGGTTGTGCCATCAGAGTGGAAAAGGGGAGGGAAAGACGAGGAAGAAAAACTGTTGGAGAGGTTTTTGGCTAGATGCCAGAAAGCTTTGGAAGAGCTAGAGTTGGATGGTTCAGTGCATTTATTATTGATGAAAGAGTGTTTGGCAAGTCGAAGAACAGATTTGGTTTGATTCTGGGCAGAAACATAGGAAGAATGAGATTCTTGAGTTTTAAGTCCCCCAACATCCACTGCTCTTCCTTGAATTTCTTTCATGACTTCATCCACATATATTGAGTAACCACGGTTATATCACACACCCTTGCTTTAACCCAACATTCATATCAAAGAACTCGCTCTGTTCGTTCTCCACACATACTGATGCCTTTGCACCCTCATACATGCTCTTCACTGCTTTCAGATATTTTCCAGCTACTCTGTATATTGTCAATACTTTCCACAGACCTTTTCTATCAACTCTGTCATAGACTTTCTCCAAGCCCATAAAGGCAGCTTACAACTGTTGTTCCTTCTCCAGATAATCCCCAGCAACACATTTCAATATCTGATCTACACATCCTCTACCCTTCCGAAACCCGCCCTGCTCCTCACCTATCCATTTATAGATACGCCATTTCCTCTTGACTAAGGAAAATATCTATAATAAATCCCTCAAGATTGAAGTAAATATGTATAGTATTTCCCTCTAGATAGAAGTAAATATCAATAGATCCAATATACTTATTTCCTCCATATCGAAGTAAATATTGATCTAACGATATAATATTATTTTTATTAATCTCACCACCACACCCCCAATGAAATTAATTAAAGTATATATGATTCACCGGGATTCGAACCCGGGTTATCACACACATATTTTTGCCACCTTAACCATTACACCACCAGGACGGTTAAAGGTTTATGCACACGCCTACGACTTATTATCCATTCTCGAATACTGGATATTAATCTAATCATGTTCATATTCCCAACCGCACTATGGTAGCCTACTGTTTAAGTGAGAGGAAAGAATATTCAGGGGCACAGATCATATAGACCGGCCTCTCGAAGAAATATCCCTAAACCTACTAATAATATTATTTTTATTAATCTCACCACCACACCCCCAATGAAATTAATTAAAGTATATATGATCCACCGGGATTCGAACCCGGGTTATCACACACATATTTTTGCCACCTTAACCATTACACCACCAGGACGGTTAAAGGTTTATAATATAACAAAATGAGCCTTAATGTGATTGAAATTGATTTTTTGTGTGTGTCTTTTGTTATTTGTCCACCCTGTTGAATTTTTAAAAAGATGGCTATTATTAGACGGTTTTATGTAAATTAGTATGGGTGTGTATAAGCACCGTTGCCCACATAAGTTCTACCGGTAGCTACATTGGAGTGAAGGGAGGCAGATGTGAGGCAGGATGGTTCTGACCACAACAATGAGAGAGAGAGAGAGAGAGAGAGAGCAGAGTGGTCGTATAAGTTCACAATTTACTGCCAAATTAATCTTGATTAGAACTGTCAACTTTAATAAACACACACACACACACGTACACACACACTCACACGCACAGACAGAGAGAGAGAGAGAGAGAGATAGAGGGAGAGAGATAGAGAGAACGAGAGAGAGTATCGATCGGAGAATATCAATTTATGGTAATATATGTTGGAAGAGAGTTGAGCAGAACTAATGTCTACCTGTGATAATGAAGTCATAATTAAGGTGAAGTACAGCTACTGGCAAATGTTCGTAGCTCTTGCGGTGTTCATTATACAAACGATACTCCCAATCTGTTTTATATTCAACATCTGAACTCTGGAACTCTCTCCCTGAATCCATCTTCCCTTCATCCTATGACTTAAATTGCTTCAAACTTCGTGAGATCAGGCATTTTGGCTCGAACATTTCATGATTTTGGTCCTGTCACTCTGTCAACTCTGATGGAGACAGTCGTCATAGGCAGTTCTGCCTTTTGTCTCCCTAATCCACATTGGAAAAACATATCCATTTAGATTAATTTTCAGATCAAATCATCTACATATAAATAAATACATATTATTATGTATTTATTAATATATGGATGGTTTGATCTCAACATCAATCTAAATGGATAAAGTTGAATACAGAAAATCGCAGGAGCTCCAGAAAAGTTGTCAGTCGCTGTACAGTGGCGCTAATAAGTCTTTGCTCAGCTGCCATTACGTTTTGTTCGTTCTGTGCTGTAGTATTGTCTGTCAGATGTTGATTAGGGTATGTAAGTGTAGGAACATGTATATATATCTCACTCAACACTAATTTAGCCATTTTTAGACTTCTCTGGTACCAACTATATTGATCAAAATATACTTGGTGCCAAGATATCACTTATTTGGCCGACTGTACACATATTACAATATACTTGGTGCCAAGATATCACTTATTTGGCCGACTGTACACATATTACAATATACTTGGTGCCAAGATATCACTTATTTGGCCGACTGTACACATATTACAATATACTTGGTGCCAAGATATCACTTATTTGGCCGACTGTACACATATTACAATATACTTGGTGCCAAGATATAACTTATTTGGCCGACTGTACACATATTACAATTACCACACGAGCCCCATCATCCCTGGTCCTGTCATCACCAACTCTCTCCCTCAATCAGTTTGTCCTTCATCCTATGACTTAGACTGCTTTAAACTTCGTATGTCCAGGAATTTTGACACAAACGTCCCTTGAATTTGGCTCTCTGTCACTCTTTTGGCTTTGGGGGAGACACTCGTTACAGGCAGTCTTCCGTTTGTCTCATTAATAAATCTTATTTTTATTAATTCCACCAAACACCTCCCAATGAAGTTAATGAAAGCATGTGAACGTCCCGGGATTCGAACCTGGGTTACCACATACAGATCTTAAACACTCAAATCATTACACCATCAACCAAAAGAGTTAAAAATAGTTAAAAAATATATATATATTAATACAAAACAAAATTACACCTGCTTCGTGGGACATTTTCTATTCATTCAGAGAGAGAGAGAGATAATATCAATTTATCGTAATATATAATTGAGAGTTGAACGGAACTACAAGAATAGCTGGCGGTGATTATATAGTCATTATAATCTGTTTATTTTAAACTGACGGTAAATTGCAAAGTTCCCATCAATATTTATCAGATATTTTGAAGATTTTGTAGGGATATATGGTACTAATTATATAAACTTGGTCATTAGTGGTGATGGGCTGGTCTATCAGAATGAGAGCTGAGCGATCTCTGCCATACCCATAGCTTACTCTGACTGTTTCTCTTACTTATATATCTTCTAGATCTCAAGTGACGGCGTCTTTTCCGTGGATTGACCTCCCTACTGCCAACCTAAAGTTGGCAGATTGGGAGCCAAAGTGTCACATTTTTCCCTTGCCCCTCAACTTTCCCTTCATAATTGCTGAGGGGCACAGGGCTTTGGGTGGGGCTTTGGTGTCCTGGGCGTTTCTGCGCCCTCCTCAGCTCCCTGCCTTGGAGTGGCTTCGGTCACCCTGGCTTTGTTAGTGGTAAGCAGGGAGGGTTTTATGGGGGCGTTCATATGTGGCCTTGGCCTTGCTCGGGACCTTGGGGCTGTTCGGCCAGGCAGCCTGGGGAACAACAACAACAACAACAACTTGGTCTTAATATGCTGCAGAGACATAGTTTCATATTTTTCCATTATGTATCAATAAATTCGCTGCTAAGGGATTAAATTTACAGTCAAATTAAATGAAACTGAGTATTGTGTTGGTGAAAAGGGTGTACAGTATATTACAATGACCACAAGCGCCCCACCATCACCCCTGGTTCTGTCATCACCAACTCAGACAGCTGCTCCGTGGGGGACATATTATAATAGTCCTCCCTGTGATATACTTGACAGATCCATTTTCTAGCTAGGTAATCATTCTGTTTCGCACTATAATTAAATTAGTCACCGCTACAGTCGAATGTACAGGAAAATATGAAGGAAAATTGGTAACGATTATGACAATAATTCCGGTCCGAGTGTGATGTGATGAAATCCTGACCACCGGAAGGGTTATAGGTATTGTGTGTTAGGTGGGTGGGGAGAGAGCCTTTTTTTTTTTTTTTTTTTTTTTTTAATTATGTGGGTGAGGGAGACAAAAGGCAAAACTGCCCGTGATGAGTGCCTCTCCCAGAGTTAAAAGAGTGACAGCTTCAAAATCAAGGCATGTTCGAGCCAAACTTTCTGGACACACGGAGTTTGAAGCAATTTAAGTAATAGGATGAGGGAAAGATAGATTCAGGGAGAGGGTTCCAGAGCTCAGCAGCTGAATAGAAGAAAGATTGGGAGCATCGTTTCACTCTTGAGCTTGAGAGTTGCACAGAGTAGGGGTGGGATTGTGTTGCAAGATGAGTACTACTGTACGTACGTACCCTACATAGTGGAGGTGGTATACACTGACAGAGCTCTGAGGAACACTGATTATTGTAGTAGCGAGAGAGTTTGCAGAGAGTCTGTGAGTGGACGGGAGTTAATGATACGAAAGGCTTTCCTTTCTACTTTGTCTAGGAGTGCTGTGTGAGAGGATCCTCCCCACACATGTGAACAATACTCAATACGATGACGCACTGTTTCCCCTGTACTGAGCAAGAAGCTGTGCAGGGGTAAAGAACCCCTTGAGACAGTTCAGCACTCCCAGATTCTGGGAGGTCACCTTAGCAATAGGGGTAATATGGTCCTAAGAGAGAGCAGAAGAAAAAGAGACACCGAGAATACTGAGAGAAGATGAAGGGTTGATTTTTGAATTGTTGAAGTATGAGGGATTGTCCGCTGGGAGTTCATGACGGGTAGATAGGTGGAGAAATTGGGTTTTGGAAGCATTAAATGTAACAAGGTTTTTTCAGTCCCAACTGGAAATGATAGTTAGATCAGAAGATATGTGTTGTATGGCTTCATTATGTTTGTTTTTGAGGGATTGCAGGGTGGGGCGTTCTGGAAAACTAATTGAGTAGTGTAAGATAGAGTCTTCTGCGTATAAATGGATGGGGCTGGAGGTACAGTTGAGAAGATCATATATGAAAATTAGAAAAAGAATTAGAGATAGGACAGAACCCTGAGGAACACCGGTGTTGATAGGATGAGGAAGAGAGCGATGGCCATCCACAACCGCAGCTATGGAACTGCAGGAAAAGAAATTTGAGACAAAGCCACAGATGGAGGTATATCAACCGAAGGAGGGAAGTTTAGAAATTTGGGTCAGACTATATCGAAGGCCTTCGATGTGTCTAACGCAATAGAAAAGGTGTCACCTAAGTCCAAGAGTTAGTAAGGTATAAAAGAAGATCATCAGTAGAGCAACCCTTAAGGAAGCCATACTGGCGATCTGAGAGTAGATTATGAGAAGAGAAATGCTTAAGAAATTTGGAAGTAAGAATAGTTTTAAAAACTTTAGAGATACAAGAAATGAGAGCAATTGAACGATAGTTGGAGGGTTGAGAGCGGTCACCCTTCTTTGGGACAGTATGAATGAGAGCAAACTTCCAACAAGAAGGGAAGACGTTAGAGGAGAGAACGAGAGAGAAGAAAGAGTTTGCCTAGGCAGGGAGTCAGCACGGAAGCACAGTTTTTGAGTACAACAGGAGGAACACCGTCCGGACCGTATGCCTTCTTAGTACTTAGCCCAGATAAGAGAGGGTAGAACTTACATCATTAGAAAATATTAGCATATTAGGCATAAGTAGGAGAGAGGGGGGGGGGGGGAGGAGAGAGGGAGGAATAGCACCGGAATCATCCAAGGTGGAGTTTTTAGCGAAAGTTTGAGCGAAGCCTTTACCTTCCACTTACTATATATTTTGCTAGAATTAAGTTCGGACTGCCTTGTAAGAACCGCAAGGTCGTTACAGTAGATATTACAGTAACACTAATCAGTGAGATTGCTGGTGTGTGTGGTGTATCTGTGTACCTAGGGTGGTGGTGGGGTGTACTGGAGGCTAGGGTGAACCACACTAAATATACAACACTCAGGAGTGCTTGGGTTGGTGTGAGCTTCTGTGAGGTTGTAATAGTGTCTATGTTTGTGGAGAGTATAAAAATACTGAACGAGTAGAACAAAATAGTTACTCAAACCAAATTAGTTACACATAAATTAGTACTTAAGCAGCTATATTTCCTCATGAAATTTAATAAAACCCAGTGTTTAAAAAAATATGACATAATGAGAAAGAAAATGAACGCGAGTAAACACTAAAGACGAATCAATAATCGACCGTCATTATACAGTATAATTATAGTTTGCTTGTTTTGGTTTGTTTTGTTTTTATGTCTACGTGGACGAGGGAGACAAAAGGCAATACTGCCTGTGACGAGTGCCTCTTCCAAAGTTGAAAGAGTGACAGGGCTAAAATCAAGGTATGTTCCAGCCAAAATGCAGGGACACACGGAGTTTGAAGCGATTTAACCCCTTCTGTACCGGGGACGTCATTTATATTTCATTCTAGCTATATTTAGTCGATTTTGTGCAGTTTAGGAAGGATCCGTGGTAGTAAAAAGGGTTAAGTGAGATAGTTCGATGCCTGATAATTGCTGGAGGCCCATTTTAAACTGAATATACTCATCTAACAGTAGCCAGAAGGAAGTTAAAAAAATGTCGCCGGTACAGAAGGGGTTAAGTCATAGGACAAGTACATATGTTTAGAGTACAACAACAGAGTCAACATATTCGTTAACCCCTTCTGTACCGATGACTTAACTTGCAGTGTATTCTGGTTACTATTAGGCGATTTTATTCAGTTAAGGAAGGATCTCTAGTAATTAACAGGCTTTAAACTATCTCACTTAACCCTTTTTACTACCACATATTCTTCTTAAACTGCAGAAAATCGTCTAAATTGAGCTAGATAGAATTAAAAAGACGTCGCCGGTAGAGCAAGGGTTAACCAACGTTCTCCGCCCTGTCCATTTCCTGGCCGTCACCCCTTTACTGGTGTAGTGTGTGTGTACCCTGTGTAGGGTTAAGTGGGGGTGGAGGGTGTGTGGACAATGATAAAGAGAGGTGAGTGTGTAAGAGAGAGGGAGAGAGAGAGAGAGAGAGTGAGAGTGAGGAGGGAGGGTAGAGTAGGAGGGAACAGTGATTTAGAAGTTTGCATGTGTGTTTTGGTGTTTGCACAATTTACACCCATTTACGCTTATAAGTCGACGGTAGCAGTCATAAGCCTCCGTCACACACAGGACCGTCAACACGTCTTTGGCCGATTTTACGGAATTCTGGGTTGGAACCAAATGTGGGGGATCTGGCTAAAGAATATCATCTAATGGTAACCAGAATAAGATTAAATATAAGTCATTGAGCTGAAGGGGTTGCAGAACTTTGCGAAACACACGGTCATATTAAAGTCTGGAAGGGTATGGATGCCAGTGTGATAGTCCCATTACAATTTGGCTTATCATGGATTTTTTTGTTTTTTTGCCTCCAGTTTAATTTGTCATGAAGTGGTTTAATCAACAACCTGTAACCATCTTCAACAGCTTCCATTGTCTTTCGAGCCTCACCAAAGGGACTGGAGCTCCAGTCCTGACGCTATTACTGACTTACAGTGTGCTGGATTAATAATCCAGAAGGGCTGATAGCCTCTGAAGTCCTATTTTAACTAACTAACCAACTAGCTAGTTTCACCGACTAACAGACTAACAACATATTCAATGAATAGAGTCGAGTCTTTTCTGAACTGTAGATATGAGTCTTTCATAGTCATTCGAATACATTGTAATTATTCCACTAAACTTCGGAGGTTCTAAAGATTTGACATGCACATCAGTCGACTTTTCTTTCTCACTCTCACTGTCTTTGTATTAAATTATTTTCACTAATGACTTTTTAAGGGGGAATTACTCGCTTTTTCTGGACTCCCTTCTCCCTCATGTTTAGACCCATTACTTTTGCGATTATAAGACGTTCGATCAATACTTTGGCGATGTTGAGACCTTTCGCCCCATTACTTTGTCAATATTAAGACCTTATGAGCCGTTTAGGTGTCCATTTTTCTCTGACGAGCGATAGCGAGCCTATAGTTTTTGAAGAACCGGCCTTCAGCCGGGACATTCTTCTACCGAAAAATGTACAAATATATCTTAAAAGGGGGTATAAGGGATGTTTTTTTAAGCTTGATGGATGTCTAACAAGGCAACTCGACATTTAAAACAAATATATTAAAAAGTAGCCCAAAAGACAAACACTAGCCCCTTAAATAATTGTTCACTCTTTTTAGTTCATATCTATATTCATCAGTTTCGTCAAGAACACTTTCATCCAGGTTTTCCTTTGATCACATTTCAACGTATGATTCTAGCTAAAATTAGATGATTTTATTGAGTTTAAGAAGGACCTATGTTACTAATTAAGAGAGTTTAGTGAGATCGTACATACCCACTAGAGTCGTATATTTTTCAACTTCTGCCAAGCCAAGCTCCATGAAAGACATCCAGCAAACAAACGAGACATACAATTTTTTCTCTCTCTCTAGATTGTATCCATTCGGCCCCATTCAGTCTACTGTTTTTAGACGTTTATCCCCATTCAGATGGTGATTTTTTCCTGGTGAGCGATAGCGTGCAGCATATTCGTTTATAGTTTTTGACAGCAGGCTTAATTTGTAAATTTGTCGATAGAAAATGTCTCCGGCTAAACCGGATTTCTTCATACAATGCTGGCTCGCTATCGCTCGTCAGGAAGAAATCGACAGCTGGATGGGGAAAAACGTCTTTAAACAGTAGGCTGAATGGGGCCGAATGAATACAAGCCAGAGAAAGAGAGAAAAGACATCTAGCAAACAAAGGAGACGTACCAGAAGAACCCGTTAATTAAGGGGAGTTGGCCCATTTTCTGGACCACTTTCGCCCTCGTATTTAGCCCCATTAGTTTTGAGATATTACGACGTTCGACCCTTTAGTTTGACGATTTTAACACCTTTCGCCCCATTTCGTTGTCAATTTTAAGAACTTTCATGCCATTTAGGTGTCAATTATTTCCTGGCGAGCGATAGCGAGCCTGTAATTTTAAGAGGATTCGGCCTTCGACCGGGAAATTTGTCTACCGAAAAATGTACAAATTTATCTTTATCTTTATCTAGGGGGTGTTTGATTAAGCTTGATGGAGGTGTAGCGAGGAAACTAAAACCAAATATGAATAACTGAATAAATATATCAAAATACCAGCCACACTCCCGTAAATACCAGCCACACTCCCGTAAATACCAGCCACACTCCCGTAAAGGATGAATGTTGGGAGCTTCACCTTGACAAAGCTTAAGGGGAGACTGACTGTTTGCTTGGTCTATTAATTCATTTATTCATATATATTTTTTAGTTTCCTCCCTAGACCTCCATTAATCTTAGAAAAACATCCCCTAGATCCCCCTTCAGGGTAAATTTGTAAATTTTTCGGTAGAAAAATGTCCCGGCCGAAGGCTGATTCCTTTTAAAACTGCAGGCTCGCTATCGCTCGCCAGGAAATAATCGACACCTAAATGGCACGAAAGATCTTAAAATTGACAATGAAATGGGGCGAAAGGTGTTAAAATCGCCAAACTAATGGGTCGAACGTCTTATAATCTCAAAACTCGAGGGGCTGAACATTAGGGAGAAGGGGGTCCCGAAAAAGGGTCTGCCTCCCCTTTAATGATAATAATCAAAGTCCCTGGGCATAACGAACGAACTCCTTGCTCTGCTGATTGTGCTTTGGTTAATATAAGAAGTGGTGGTCACATGTTTAACTCTCACTTGATCACTCGGGTTCAAATCCCGATATGTCAATGGGAAGATATGATTGGGATGGAATTTGTGATGTACCTAATATCAGTGCATTACCACAAAGCCCACCGAAACGTCAACAAAATACCCTCATTGTTTTCTGATTAAATAGCATTGTATGAATATTCCCATACTCAAAATATGCTACAGGGGGATAATGCCTAGTGAGTTACTTGCTCAATAGGTGACATTCTGAGAGTGAGGGTCCGAGTCTAGGGGATGAGACAGTGAAGCACTGGGGAGAGGCAGCTTCAGAGATGTGGCTGCTTCGAGCCATGGGTGGGCAACCAGGCCCCCATGCATCTTGTGAAGGCAAGATAGTGGGGGTTGGTTGCATCTCAAAGTGTTTCACATGTTTCACTCCCTAGACTGGAACGAGACCTCACAGACGTCACCATTGAATGTACGGTTGAATGGACAGGCTCTCATCCGAGAGGAAGTAGTTGGAATATAGAAGAAAACAAAAATGCTTACACACCGAGGAAGAAATCGACAAAGATAATTCCATGATAGGTTGTGCAGTGCCTTTTAGTTTAGCTTTTGTCCTGCTCATGGGCTTTAAACTTCATGTGGAGGAGGCTGTAGGCACCAGCCGAACAGGGCGTTGCTCCCGGGGACTATCACATAAAATTACTCTACGTTTTTTATCTTCTATAAAATCACAATCTAGTCTGCAGCGAGCTATGTTCCCAACAGTTGGTATTAATTGAGTCCATTACTTTATACCGTGGTGATGGTCACTGATGTTGTCTGTGTCAATAACCAGTTCCGCTCCTCCTGGGTAAACAATTATGACTTTCCCAACATAATTTATACCGTCGTTGGGGCTAAACATGAGGGAGAAGGAGGTATGAGTCCATTACTTTATACCGTGGTGGTGGTGGTCACTGATGTTGTCTGTGTCAATAGACAGTTCCCCTCCTCCTGACAATGATGACTTTCCCGGGCTTAATTTTGTATCTTCAATGGTATTTGCTAATTAGACCAGACCACCCGGCTCTACCCATAATACTACAACTCTCCTAAGGATAAGTTGACAGTAGGATGTGATGATCCTTACTAAGATTGTTGTAGAATGTTAATAATATAATGGTAAAGGAAAGTCTGCCATAAATGCATAGATATACAGACAGTATAACATAAAGTACAACCATTGCTGTAAATATATTTAATAACGGAAAAAGTGTCTATAAATTGATTAGTAATGGGAATGAGACTAAAGACTATCTCAATGAACTCTCTGACTTCCTTATAACCTTCCTTATCTGAATAAAATCGCCTAATAATAGCCAGAAAACAGAGAAAAAGAAATGCGTTATTGACCCTCAGAGGGTTAAGCCTGATCATTGAGTACATTACTTTATGCCATGGTGGTGGTCAGTGATGTTGTCTCTGTCAATAATACAAGGCCCCGATCCTCCTGGGTAAACACCACAACCTTTTCCTTCCCTACATTTTTACCGACAGTCATATTTGTAAATTAATCCTGATTCCCTTGCCAAATTTTGATATGATATATATATATATATATATATATATATATATATATATATATATATATATATATATATATATATATATATATATATATTACATAGAGTACATAGCTTAAAAATGCAGAAAAGGTTGATAATGAAAAAAAAGGCTAGAATATGCAATTAATCCTTTGAAAATTGTAACAAATTTTGGCAGTATATTTGTAAACTAGCATGGGAAGAAGGGAGTGCACCTGATGACTGGGAGACAGGCATAATAGTCCCCCTATATAAGGGTAAAGGTGAAGGAGGAGTGTGTGGTAACCACCGAGGAATATGTCTTCTAAGCGTAGTAGGGAAGGTGTACAGTAGGGTAGTGATTGAGAGAGTGAGAGTGAGAACGGAGAAATGGATAGGTGGCGAGCAGGGCGGGTTTAGGAAGGGAAGAGGATGTGTAGAACAGACTTTTGCCCTGAAATTTTGTTGTGGAAAAATATCTGGAGAAGGGACACAAGTTGTATGCTGCCTTTATGGACTTGGAGAAGGCCAATGACAGAGTTGATAGAGGAGGTATGTGGAAAGTACTGAGAATAATTATACAGAGTAGCTGGCAAGTTGCTTAAAGCAGTGAAGAGCATGTATGAGGGTGCATGTATGAGAGACTTTCTTCTATTCAACTGCTGAGCTCTGGAACTCTCTCCCAGAATCAGTCTTTCCCTCTTCCTATGACTTAAATTGCTTCAAACTCTGTGTCTCCAGGCATTTTAGCTCGAACGTCCCTTGATTGCGGCCCTGTCACTCTTTGAAATCTTGAGGAGGCACTTGCTGTAGGCAGTTATGCCTTTTGTCTCCCTCATTCACATAGAAAAAAAAATGTGTTAGTATGTGTGGAGAATGAACAGAATGAGTTCTTTGATATGAATGTTGAGTTAAAGCAAGGGTGTGTGATGTCCCCATGGTTGTTCAATATATTAATAGATGGAGTCATGAAAGAAATACAAAGAAGAGCAGTGAATGATGGTGTACCGCTGATAAGGGAGGGAAACGAGTGGAAGTTGCCTGTACTGCTGTTTGCTGATGATACAGTTCTGAAGAGCGATAGTGAATGGGAGTTGCAGGGTCTGGTAGTTAAATTATTTGGAACAGTGTCTGAAAAAAGGAATATGAAGGTAAATGTGCGTAAGAGCAAGGTTATAGTCTTTGAAAGGGGTGCACTCACAGAGTGTGAGGTGAAGTTGAACGGTCAGGTGATGGAGAATGTCCGCTTATTTAAGTATCTGGGCAGTGTGACTTCGATGACCCGACGCTATGACGTATGATCGACGCCAGGAGACTCTATTGGACCACGCACCTGCTACGCAACTCGAGGAGCTGTGATTGGGGCGCGCACCATCAACCGCCTCCTGATTCGTTCCTACACCATCATTGTTTAGTATATAAGACCCGAGTAGTGGGCATTCAAATCAGTCTCATTTGGAGTTGGGGAAGGTGAACTTGCAGCTGGAGGAAGACGGGGTGAAGTATTATAATGGGTTTGTGACTGTCAGTCAGATTATATAAGTGTGTGTTAAGTGTGTTCGGTGTAAACACTTACGTTATGTTGGTTAGTGAGATATGTGATTGGGACGTTAACGCTACTATTATGTACTTAACTATTTGATTGGGAATTAACGTTAACGCTACTATTATGTACTTAACTATTTGATTGGGAATTAACGTTAATGCTACTATTATGTACTTACATATTTGATTGGGAATTAACGTTAACGCTACTATTATGTACTTAACTATTTGATTGGGAATTAACGTTAACACTACTATTATGTACTTAACTATTTTAGTTGACTGACTTGTGGACTAAAGCAACTTTTTAAGTAATTGGGTTATGTGAAAGTAATACTATTGTTTTATATTAATATTTACGAATTCTTTCATTTTCTTTTAATTAAGCTTACATTGCTTAACGGTGCTTAGTACGGTGATGCTATTGTCTCATATTAGTAATATCGCCTTAGACTAACATGGCTGTTGTAATGTTACTTCTAGTGATTTCCTAAGCTGAACATAATTCTTTTAGCTTCAAAATATTATTTTGCTTTTCATATTATTTGAGTGAGACCTGAATCGAATCTATGAAGCGATCCTGTAACTTAATTTACTCATAATCAAACCTCAATGTTACGTGGTTAAGAAATACATTTAACTAATTATTAAATATATATCTAACTTTTTATGTGACTTTGATATTACTCATGATGATAATAATAATATAATACTATTAACGTAAGACAAGAACCAAGAATAATAACTACATTAAATATAAATAAAAGGACGTATAAGAAAACTATCTATTAATTTCAAAAAGGGGTAAGAGACAGAAATATTCTTACTTTAATATTTATCTTTCAAGACTTTTTATAGAATTAATAGTCCTTCTTTAGATATAACTTATTCGGTTCATAACCATAGCCTACTAAGCTTCGGTTAAATAATAATTCTTTATAAATACTACATGACTTTAATTAGTTTCAGTATTTTTCATAATTAAAGAGTATCAGT
The DNA here is from genome assembly GCA_032716605.1 of Paralithodes platypus. Classification (NCBI taxonomy): domain Eukaryota; kingdom Metazoa; phylum Arthropoda; class Malacostraca; order Decapoda; family Lithodidae; genus Paralithodes; species Paralithodes platypus. Next base: position 34,572,488 of record CM064491.1, on the reverse strand, counting down.
CAATAAAGGATACCAAGTCCTAAGATCCAAAAGGAAAGGAAGCAACAACAGGAAATAATTTGATTAGATTTTACTTTTATTTTGCCTTCAGCTGACTGATACCTTAATATATATCTCTGTGCTATCTAGATTCATCAAGTTAACCACTTGAGGATCAAGATACGTAACAGAAGAGTGGCGACCTCGCCAGGATTCGTTTCATACAGTTTCACTCAGTTTCATTACCGTTTCACTACTTAAAAATCAAATATTAATCATGCCTCATCTAATTAATGACGAAGATGCTCGAGTTTTCATAGAATCAGACCCCACAGCCCCTGATATTGACTGTCTGTCAAAATCCGAACTGAAAGTGCTTGCCTCACATCTCCAATTAACTGTCTCAAACATGTCCAAAGTAGAGGTGGCTCAGACCATAAAAACCCACCTGTTCCCTGTAGAAGGCGGGGAGGGTGATGGAGCAGTTGGTGGGATCCCGAGTAAATCTAGCCAACTTGATGAACAATTGCCACCTGGTTTGACCGGTGATCAAGTACTGGAACTAGCCAGAATAAAGACCGAACAAGCCAGACTAAATGTCGAACTAGAACTAGCCAGAATAAATGCCGAAGCAAATACCGAAGAAGCCAGAATAAAAGCAAATATCGAAGAAGCCAGCATAAAAGCCAGAGCAACGACCGAACAATGTGAATATCAATATCGTACGGCTCAACTAAATGTCAATACAAATGCTCCCGTAATTGCTCCCCCTCTGGGATTGACTATGACTAGTGTCATTCCACCTTTCACTGAGGATAATGTGCAGGATTTCTTTGTTTTGTTTGAGGAAGTTGCTGGAGGTATGAAGTGGACAAGAGATCAATGGCCTTTTATGTTACAAACCGTTTTGACAGGGCAGGCTCGAGCCACGTATTTGTCAGAAGTAGCAGACGTTAGGCAGGATTATGACAATCTCAAAGAAGCTATCCTAAAAACCTATCAATTGCAGCCTGAGGCTTACAGGCAATCTTTCCGTACCAACCAGAAGAAAGTAGAAGAAACCCATAAGGTATTTGCCAGGATCATGACTAAAACTTTCAATCATTGGGTCAAGAGTAAGAAAGTCACAAGCTACAACGATCTGAAGGAGTTGGTCCTGTTAGAAAATTTCCTATGAAAAATTGATTCTTCTGTATCCTATGGTGAATCTATTTATGTACTATGTTTAATATTGTCGGGAATAGGGTAATGATCCCGACAGGTTTTGGTCCAATAGGACATTTGAATTTGGCGGTATCGTATCGCTTGTACGATTTCGGCTGGTTCTTTGTGTATTGTAGTTTATTCTTAAGTTAAGTTAAATATTAACTGTAATGTATAAATATCTACATCAGCTCTAGATGTATTATGAAACCAAGTTATGGGTTATAATTATTATGAGCCGGCAGCCATATGTAATTTCGCGAAGCGATCGGAGGCCGGCCCTTTAGTCTCTCAAACAACACCGTACAGTCAACATCTCCTCCCCCGGCCCTGACTCAACCCACAGTTCACCATGTGCTACAACTAATAACAATATTAACAACAGTCTTACATCACCAGTCCTCACTCCTCTAAGCTAAGTTCATTGTATCGATATTGTATTATGTGAACATTCCTACATGTCATGCAATTGAATTAGCCGCGTGTGGGGGACTGGATTACACCCATCGAATACCTCGTTGGTAATTATATTATAACTATTTGTTGGGATATTTCATGTACCAGTGATATGTAATTTAACCTCTTTATCTAAATTCCCGATAAATATTGGTCCTTCGTGCCCTAAACCTTCCGTACCGTAGTCCCGTTTTGTTTACTTCCTAGACGCTTGTGGTCTTACAAATGGCTGCCGCCTCGCGCGTTATTGGCCGACTGCCATTTCCCTAGTTTAGGTCCAGCTTCTTCCCTCGTGTTTTTTACCGTCTAGGCGCCGTCTCTATCTTTTTTGGGACTAGTTTCCAGGTTTTTTTTGGGCGTGTGTTCCTTGGCGTTTTTTGGTGGGTTAGCTGGGCTGGAAATTGGGGTAGGGGTAGTTTCGTCGGTCCCCATTTTGCGCTCATAGGCTAGGCTAGGCAGTCTAGGCCTGCAGGTGTCTGTGGTGGCTATTCATTCGCTTTGGTGGTGTGCCTGTGGTGTTAGTTGTGTTGTATCATTGTGGGACTCTTTATTAATTTTGCTGCTGGGGAGGGTTCTCATGTGACCTTTTATATTTAAATTTCATAATAGCCTAGGCCTAGTTGCTTAAAGTGGCGGTCATGAGTGTCGGTCTTTGTTAATTCCTAAGCGATTGACGGTTAATAGTCAGACCTCATATGATTGTAGCTTAACCAACTAGGCTTACCTATAAAGGGCTTACAATAATTAGTGCTTCACCTTACCCTTTCTTTTAATGGATTTAGTATTTAATTCTTTTGTCTAGTCAGATAATTTCCTTTCGTTAGTTTATATTAAGGGGACTGTAGGTATTATGTAATTCTTTTTGAGTAATTTATTAAGTAATGGGGGTTTGCCGCTGTTGATTCCTAAGCGATTAACGGTTTGTAGTCTGACCTCATTGTAGTTTAAGTTGCTTAAAATTAGACCTTAACGATGACAGATTTAAAGAAACTTAAGATTCTTAAGGGAGGGATGAAGGGAAGTTTAAATAGATGTTTAAGAGATCTTGATGAATTTTTAATAAGTGCCACGGCTGATCAAATAAAGGGTAAATTTGCTACTGTTACTAAATCGCTAGCTACTTATGATAGTTATGCTCAGCAGGTATATGGTTTACTGACAGTTACTGACGATGTGGAAGAAGAAATGTCGGCAGATCTTGAGTACTTTGAGAATGTTAATACAGCCTTAGCCAGACTATCTTCCACCCAAGAATCAACCTCTGTTAAGGATACCGGTACACCAAAGGCGACTGGTTTTAACCTGCCGAAGCTTACTTTGCCTACCTTTTCCGGGGATTCGGCTACCTGGACTGGATTTTGGGATATTTTTGAGTGTTCCGTCCATCATAATCAAACACTCATGTCACGGTATCGTGCCTGAGATATAGATAGCTAGACATATTAGAGAGTCGAGGGGGGTGCGGGGAGAGTATAGAGAGAGAGAGAAGAGGGGGTGGGGACGTGCGGTCAGTAATTTGGTCAAGAAGGTTCTCGGACCTTCGAGAAGGTTCGAGAAGGTCCTAGATGTTCTTTCCTTTTCCCGCCAATTCTCCAAGCATACGCTTGTTCCAAACCGAGGGTATAAATAAAGCAGGAGAGGGGAACGCAGGCCTCAGTCCCCAGTTGGTGCCAGCGAGTGAAGTGCTTGTGAGTGTGGAGTGGCGACCAGGGTGACGCGGCACCCTCCTTCGACCATGTGTAAAGGTTAGTATACAGTGTTATTATATAAGTAATCTGATGTGCTAGACGCGGTCATTAATATGCGATAAGGGAAATTCAAGGGAGGGATAATTGTTTTGCCTGGTGTATAGGACTCCGTTAGGCTAGTGGTATCAGATTAGTGACGGGTAATTTTAGGAGTGAGTTTGACTGAGTGTGGCTCAGTTAAGGCTCTAGTTAATTAAATTAGAGGGGTTAATTAAGTTAGTTAACATTTGGATAGAAGGAGCGAGTGGTGTGTGAACGTAATCTCCGATTCATTTCATCAATTTGTGTCTCTTATTCAATAAACCGTTTTAATAGAATGTTTGTTTAATTTATCATTGTTAATTGTTAAATAACAGTTTTCTAATAACATAGTCCCATCGCGTTAACAATTGAACAGCCTTTTTATATCTATATAAATCTATATATATACACACCGTTAATCCTGTAAGCTGGCCGAACAACAAAATATACTGTATCGATCGGTATAAATATATTGGATAGACGTGTCTTTGATTTGTATCCCGGGTAATTAATTAAGGAATATTTTCCTACGAGATCCTTTATCTTAGTGGCCCAATTTATATACAAATCAGGGAGGCGACCTATTACAACTGGCGACCGTGATCAGGACCAGTTTCCGATGCGGATGTGTTAGATAAAAATAGATAGGCATAGGCTAGGATAGCATTGTTGTTGTGTTAGAAAGAAGGTGAGCCGTGGGGGAATTTTTCCCTCCCTCCTTCTTCTTCCACCCGCGTGGTCACTTCTGACCGTGGGCTTGGGAAAATTCTAAACATCTTTTCTCATCGCTGGCGTATAATAATAATATTTATAGATTATACAATTTAGGCTATCGAGAAATAATTGTGTTCCATCAATTTTGTTTCGCTTGTATGATAATTGATCTCTGCTTGTTTTTTTTTTTTCGTTAAGAATTTCGTCCGTGTGATTTTTTTCTTTCGCCATTCGTGCGTCGTACGCAAGTGCTGCGATCGTCCGATTAAATGGAGGGAAGGGGATTGTAATCTAATTAACTGTTGTCGGTTTTCATAGTTTTTTTTTTGGTTCGAAATTCTTGCGCAGTTGCAGTTATAGGGGTCATTTTTTTTGTAGAGCGTAAACATATTTTTCTCCTTGTCTTATATCCGTTGTTCCTCTTTATCAATTCCTTCCTTTATTCCTCCCTCACATAACTCGTTCCAGGGGTAACGGAACCGTGCTATCTTAACTTTCTTTTGTCGTTCGTTGTTCATCTCAGATTAGGCTGATAGGATAGGGCTGGCTAGTTTTTTTTGTTCCTTTCGGTGCTATTTGATTAGGCAGATAGGATAGGACTTGCTTTTCCTAGTTCCTTTCACTCTTCGAGGGTACAATGGCGTCAATAAAAACCATCTACGAGGAAGCTGTAGAGCTAGGCCTCACTGAGGAGAACCGAGAAGGCTACATAGATAGTAGAAAGGCTGAGGAGGAAGAAAAGAGGGAGAGGGAGAAACGAGCACAGGATAGGGAGGAGGCTAAGGCAGCGAGGGAACACGAGGTGGCTATGGCTGAGAGGGCTAGGGAGGCTCACAGGGAAGAGGTGGCTATGGCTGAGAGGGCTAGGGAGGCTCAAAGGGAAAAGGCGGCTGAGGCAGAGAGAGAGCATCAGAGGAAGCTCGATCTTGTTAAAGCTAAACCAGGGGATACGGGGGTCAACGGTCATGTGGATGCTCCTAAGGGGTTGCCACGCATCAAGCAGCCCATGTATAAGGTGGGTGATGATATAGAACCTTTCATAAGGAGGTTCGAAAGAACCGCAACGGCATATGCTCTTGACGAGACAGCCAAGGAAATACAATTCCTTTCACTCTTTGAGGGCCCGGCGCTCACACTGTTGAATCGCTTAGGGTCCGACAAGTCCGGTTATGGTGATATGAAGGCTGCGTTGGTCGAGGCATACGGGCTCACGGCACAGGCTGCCCGGCGGCAATACGTATCTGCTAGGTTAGCTGAAAAAGAAACCGCTACCCAGTTCCTGGCTAGGCTTGAGGGTTATCTGGATGTCTGGGTAAACAAGGATAAGACTCCTGACAGTAGGGATGGGTTACGTGATCTCTTCCTGCGAACGCAGTTTGAGCTGTCGGCTCCGAATGACCTCGTGGCCCAGTTCAAACTGAGCAAGGTTACCTCGGCTAAGAGTATGGCGGCTGAGGCAGACGCATATTTTGAGGCCCACGGGTACCAGCGGCGGAGAATGTTGAACGAGGGCGGTAACAAAGGCAAAGGCAACCCTGACCCGGGCCCCAAACAGGCCCAAGCAGGGGCACACGGGAAATGGAAGGGTCAGGGACCTCACAAGCCGAAATATTACTCCAACTTAAAGGGTCAACAGGGTCAACGGTGGTCTGGAGATAACCGTCAACAAAGTTCGGCCGCTGCTTCTCAGACTGTGCAGGCAGACAGCAAGAATGGGGTGCCGACTAAATCACAAGGCACGGCCCACGACTTGTGACTTATAGCAGGGGGTGCTGGGATGGGAAAACAAAACACAGGATTCCTAGTGCAGCCAGGTAGAGTAGGGGGGGTATCCGTAGAGGCGCTTAGAGACAATGGGTCGTCTGGGTGTATCGTGCGGGACACTCTGGTCAAGCACCACCAATTCACGGGGCGAGGAATCAACGTTCGCATGATCGATGGTTCCACCACCACAGTTCCTGAGGCGAGGGTGGAAATTGAATCTCCGTTTCTTTCTGGTAGCATCACAGCAGCCGTAATGCATGATCCAATTTATGACTTGATAGTGGGGAACGTCCGGGGTGCCAAGTACGGACCCACGAGCGAGATAGCCACCCAGACGGGGGCCGCAGCAGTCACTAGGGGCGTAGCCAAGGCACGGAAAGACCCGAAGCCGCTGGCGGTCACGACTTCCTCAGAGCTCGCGGAGAGTCAGGATGTTGTCCATGAGCAGCAGCAAGACGCATCCTTGGCAAGTGTTAGGGCAAAGCTTGGTGAGGCTGTCGTTGAAGGTGATAAGGGGCGTAAGTCGTGGATTGCAGAGAAGGGAGGTCGGATCTACCGTGTAGTGCAGTACCCTCACTCTGAGGAGCAGTGGCAGTTTGTGGTTCCCTTGAAGTATAGGACAGCCATCCTCAGGATGGGCCATGAGGGTAGCCTTGGAGGTCACATGGGTAGGCAGAAGACGCAGGATAGGGTTCAGGCGCAGTTTTATTGGCCTGGGATCGCGAGCGACGTCCGCAGATGGATTCGCTCCTGTGACGTGTGCCAGAAGACCTGCGACCGAGGTCGAGTCAAGCCCGCACCGTTGAGTCCGTTGCCTGTCATCACAACACCCTTTGAGCAGTTAGGGGTGGACATTGTGGGTCCAATTCACCCTAGAGCCAGTGATGGGTCCCGATTCATCCTCACGCTAGTCGATTTCGGAACGAGGTGGCCAGAGGCGGTCGCTCTGAAGAATATCGAGACTACAACTGTTGCCGAGGCAATGTTGGAGGTCTTCTGTCGAGTAGGGATCCCCAAGCAAATACTGTCTGACAGAGGGACGCAGTTCACCTCTGCAATGATGGGGGAAGTACTCAGGCTGTTGTCTGTGAAGGGTCTGAAGACGACACCATACCACCCACAATGCAACGGGCTGGTCGAGCGTTTCAACGGGACACTCAAGAAGATGCTGCGGCGGATGACAGCCGACCAACCAAAGGAGTGGCCTAGGTTCATTGCTCCGTTGCTCTTTGCATACCGGGAGGCTCCCCAGAGTTCGCTGAAGTTCTCTCCTTTCGAGCTTGTGTATGGTAGGACAGTCCGGGGTCCATTGCAGGTGTTGCGAGAGCTTTGGGACGGTGACGAGCCCAGCGAGGAAGTGAAGACCACTTACACCTATGTTCTCGATCTGGCTGAAAGGTTGAAGTCAACATGTGAACTAGCCAAAGTCGAGCTGACAAAGGCGAGAGAGGTGCAGAAGTCTTACTTCGATAAGAAGGCGAAGGTGCGCAGATTGGAGCCAGGTAGCAAGTGCTTGCTCCTTCTGCCCACTGCTCATAACAAACTGCTGGCCCAATGGAAGGGTCCATATACGGTCATAGACAGAATGTCGGATGTAAACTACATTGTTCAGGTCGGGAATCACAAGAAGAGATTCCACATCAACATGCTTAAGGAGTACCACACGAGAGAAGTGAGTGGAGCTGCGATGATGGAAGGCTCGTGGAGGCGGCAGGTTGCTACTCCCGAGATGGCGGAAGCCATAGATCTAGTGAGGGGCCACTATACTAGTGGGGAGGGTCATATCACAGCAGCAGCGGCAGTAATCTCCGAAGTTGATGGTGATGGTCCCGAGACAGTCCAGCTAGGGCAAGAGGAAGATCTCTCGCAGGTTCGTCGGGGCGCTGAGTTGTCAAGTCATGAGGGGCGGGAATTGGATTCGCTCCTTGGTAAGTACAGGGGCGTTTTCTCGGATAGGCCCGGAATCGCACGAGTCGAGAGTCACGCAATCGAGCTGACCAGTTCGGTTCCGGTACGAGTAAAGCCGTATCCCATTCCGCTCCGTCTGCACGACCAAGTCCAGAAGGAGATCAGGGAAATGGAGTTAGCAGGTATCATCGAGAAATCCTCTTCTCAATATTGTAGTCCGATGGTGGTTGTCAAGAAGAAGGAGGGCGGTGTACGCATCTGTGGGGATTACCGTCGGCTGAATGCTTTGACAAGGGTTGATGCGGAGCCTATGTGCGACCTCCGTGCCATCTTTGCCAGGCTTGCAGGTTCAACGATCTTTTCCAAACTAGATCTCACCAAGGGGTTCTTCCAGATACCTCTGGATCCAGCTAGCCGCAAGATCACCGCTTTTGGTACGCCAGACGGGCTGTACCAGTACACTGTGTTGCCTTTCGGTCTTATGAATTCGCCGGCGGTGTTTAACCGTATGATGCGTCAGGTCCTGCGAGACATACCTGGTGTGGAGGTCTTCGTTGATGATGTTCTTGTTCACTCACAGTCTTTCAGAGAGCATATGTCAATTCTGGAGAAGGTCTTGTCTAGGTTGCAGGAGTACAACTTGAAGGTGAAACCTAGCAAGTGTGAAGTGGGCCAGAAACAGGTGCACTACCTAGGACATGTGGTTGGGGATGGTCAATGCGGCTGTCAGGGTGATAAGATCTCTAAGATTCGCGATGCTCCTAGGCCCACTACAAAGAAGCAGGTTCGGTCATTCTTGGGACTTGCCGGCTACTACAGGGAGTTCATTCCACATTTTGCTGCGTTGGCTACTCCGTTGTACGACTTACTAAAGAAGCATGCTCAAAACAGAATTCCGTGGGGTACGGAACAGCAAGAGGCTTTCAACGCACTAAAGACTCAACTCTGCAAGGAACCTATCCTGAAGTTGGCAGACTTCAAGAAACCATTCATTCTAAGGACTGATGCTTCCCAGGATGCAGTGGGGGCGGTCCTGATGCAGGAGGAAGATGGAGAGTTATTCCCCGTTGCATACCACAGTAGGCGACTCAAGGGAGCTGAGCTGAATTACAGCACGGTGGAGCTGGAATTGTTGGCGGTGGTCGAAGGGGTCAAGAAATACTACTTCTATTTGTTCGGAGGGGAGTTCACGCTCGAGACTGATCATATGCCTCTGACAAGCCTCAAGACCTCGAGGAATGCCAATTCCAGACTCATGAGGTGGACGCTTTTCCTGCAGCAGTTCAGCTTCGTTGTAAGGTACATTAAGGGTAGTAACAATGTCGGTGCTGATTGGTTGTCACGGTTGACTAATGATGCAGAGGATCGGGAGTAAGTAGCTTGTAGGTGCATATGAGAGGGTTGGAAATTTTTTTAGAACAATGATCTGCCGCCCACTTATATTACAGGAATGAGTTGTCCAGGCGAGCTGGCGAGACGCGACGCTGAGCCGACCAAGAATCAGACCAAGCAGCTACAACCAAGGATCCCCACATCAAATCCCGGATAACCGGGAAAATCACCGTATTCAGATAAGACATTACTACTTCCCATTACCCACGAATATCCCAAGTACACCATGTATTCAGACATCTCCTCACATAACAGTAGCTCAGCTAGTTTGTCATTGTAAATGAGTGGGTTTGCCACTAGAGTTAAACCTCACTAGGTGCATTGCCACCAGGACCTTGTCGCTGGCCAAAAATGCGAACTCAGGAGTTTTCCCCTTTCAGTGTAAGTTTAACGTAAATGTAGAGGGGTTTTTCTACTCAAGGGGGACCATTGCATGCGCCAGTGATTGTTAGACTCACACTACAGTATGGAAGACACTGTGAATGACGCTAGGTGATTTTAACGGAGTAAAATCAATTTTAGTGGGGAGGGATGTCACGGTATCGTGCCTGAGATATAGATAGCTAGACATATTAGAGAGTCGAGGGGGGTGCGGGGAGAGTATAGAGAGAGAGAGAAGAGGGGGTGGGGACGTGCGGTCAGTAATTTGGTCAAGAAGGTTCTCGGACCTTCGAGAAGGTTCGAGAAGGTCCTAGATGTTCTTTCCTTTTCCCGCCAATTCTCCAAGCATACACTTGTTCCAAACCGAGGGTATAAATAAAGCAGGAGAGGGGAACGCAGGCCTCAGTCCCCAGTTGGTGCCAGCGAGTGAAGTGCTTGTGAGTGTGGAGTGGCGACCAGGGTGACGCGGCACCCTCCTTCGACCATGTGTAAAGGTTAGTATACAGTGTTATTATATAAGTAATCTGATGTGCTAGACGCGGTCATTAATATGCGATAAGGGTAAATTCAAGGGAGGGTTAATTGTTTTGCCTGGTGTATAGGACTCCGTTAGGCTAGTGGTATCAGATTAGTGACGGGTAATTTTAGGAGTGAGTTTGACTGAGTGTGGCTCAGTTAAGGCTCTAGTTAATTAAATTAGAGGGGTTAATTAAGTTAGTTAACATTTGGATAGAAGGAGCGAGTGGTGTGTGAACGTAATCTCCGATTCATTTTCATCAATTTGTGTCTCTTATTCAATAAACCGTTTTAATAGAATGTTTGTTTAATTTATCATTGTTAATTGTTAAATAACAGTTTTCTAATAACATAGTCCCATCGCGTTAACAATTGAACAGCCTTTTTATATCTATATAAATCTATATATATACATACACACCGTTAATCCTGTAAGCTGGCCGAACAACAAAATATACTGTATCGATCGGTATAAATATATTGGATAGACGTGTCTTTGATTTGTATCCCGGGTAATTAATTAAGGAATATTTTCCTACGAGATCCTTTATCTTAGTGGCCCAATTTATATACAAATCAGGGAGGCGACCTATTACAACTCACATCCATCCAAAGGTTCACATATCTCCGTGGTCAATTGAAAGGGGAGGCATTGAAGTTAGTCGATGGGTACAAGCTAGAAGCTACCAGCTACGAGTCTGCAGTGGAGTTGCTGAAGAGAACTTACGGGAGAGTGGAAGTCATCAAGACCGCTTTAATTACCAAATTCTTCACACTAGATCCTCCATCCTATGATGTGGCGGACCTAAAGGAGTACTATGCCTCCTTTGAGAGCCTCCTCCGATCTATGGAGACAATGGCCGTCACCAAGGAGGAGATATTTAGTGTGAATATCTTGAATAAGATACCCTCTCCCTTAAGGGAAATCTTACGACGACAACTAAGCGACTCTCCACTAAACTTGGAAGCGTTGGTGCAGGTGTACCAGACTGAAGTCTTCAATATGGAGAGTACTGGACACTACCGACAAGTGGAGATGTCGCCATCTACTGCAGCATTCCCGGTACAGACTTCTCCTAAACAGAAAAGGCCAATACCATTAGGTTGCAAGTTGTGCAGTGTCCACGGTCATCTGTGGTATCAGTGTCCTAAGTATCCTAAGGCTACACAGAAGATTGGCCAGGCTAAATCGCTTAAGTTATGTACCAGCTGTCTGGCAAGAGACCACTTCAACAGTACTTGCACCAATTCCTACATCAAACCTTGTAAGTATTGCAAGGGGAAACATTGGTTTTCCCTTTGCACCCAGTCTGATTGGCACGACGGCAAAGAAAAGGGGAGAACCCCCAAAGAGTCACATGAGAAAGGTAAGAGCGAGGGTGATAAAGTATCTGCCATGTCCATTGCTTCTCGAGAATGTCAATTGCTTCCTACTATGATGCTGCCAGTAGTTGGGAGTAATAATAATACTATAATGACGCGCACCTTACTTGACCAGTGCTCACAGAGGTCATTCGTTCTGCGGTCATCAATACCCCAGCTCAAGTGTACCAGCAAGGGTCAAGAGAATTTGCGTCTCCATGGTTTCACTGGTGAAATAGATTCCAGTGACTATGATATTGTGGAGATTTCATATGTTTATAGAAAAAAGGTATGTCCCATCAAGGCTGTTGTGGTCGACACACTACCCAGTTTCTATATAGCATCAGATATTCAACCACATTTGAAATATCTCAGAAGCAAGGGGTATAAACTGGCTGATGATCAACTCTCTGCTAACAATGGTATTATGCTACTGGTCGGAGCTGATTATTACTACGACCTGGTTCACCCTGGATATCGGCGGGTAGATAAGCTAATAATGCTCCCCACGATCCAAGGTTATGCCATTTCTGGATCCTATGCCACTTCCTCTCAAGACACACAGGTGGAGGTGGTTACGGTTCTCAAGGTAGCAGTAAGCCCCATAGATAAATATATTAGGCCAAATGTGCCTGATAATACATGTACTGATATAGATAAGCTATGGGACTTGGACAATATTGGAATTGACCCACATGAACTTGATCGTGAGTCCAAGCTAGCGTTAAGCTCGTATGAAGAGACTGTAACGTATGACTCTGGCAGAGGTCAGTATGTGGTAGGGCTCCCTTGGAATGATAACAAGAGTAAATTACCTACTAATTTCCATCTAGCACTTGGTAGGTTACGTGGCCTTCAGAAGCAGTTTGTCAAGGATCCAAGTTATTGCGAGACTTATGCAGCAGTTTTAGCCGAGCAGGTACAACGTGGATTTGTGGAGAGAGTAGATCTCAGTGAGTATGGGGATAACATCCATTACCTTGCTCACCATGGGATTAAAAAGGACAGTTCCACCACTCCTGTTCGTATTGTGTATGACTGCTCTGCTAAATCCAGTGTTCGCTCCTATAGCCTGAATGATTGTCTGTACACGGGTCCGTCCCTGGTCTCTGATCTAGCGCAAATTATGTTGCGCTTCAGATGTCATAAGTTTGCATGGGTCGCCGATATTGAGAAGGCCTTCCTGATGCTTCAACTCCATCGTGAAGACAGGGACTCGACAAGATTTTTATGGCCACGGGACCCAATGGATCTAGATTCGGAGTACCTGGTCTACAGGTTCAGAGTCGTCTTATTCGGGGCGACCTGTTCCCAGTTCCTTCTCAACGCTACTATCTTGCGTCATCTTGAGGAGGCTGGACTAGATCCTGACTTCAAGAATGAGATCAAGCAGGGGATCTATGTGGACAATCTTCAAGGCACCGGAGACAATGAAGATTTATTGCTCAAGAGATGCTGGGAGATCCGTGATATATTTGCCAAGGCTCATTTATACTTAAAAGAATGGGCCACTAATAGTGATCTTTTGAAAGGTCAATTTGCTTCTGACGGTGTAGCTACTGAGAATAGTGAGGTGAAGTTTTTAGGCCACAAATGGGACACTACCACAGATTGTATATCCTTCTGTCACATCCCATGCGGCAGTGAGCTTATGACCAAGCGAAACTGCTTAAGCTTGTCAGCGAGGTTGTTTGATCCCCTAGGTTTTTTGCTGCCTGTTACAATCCGTGCTCGTATGTTTTTACAGCAACTGTGGCGGTTAAAACTAGATTGGGACACGCCCCTCCCGATTGAGTTGCAGGATACTTGGCGGTTGATTCGGTCGGACCTTTCCACATGTTGCAAGGTCCAACTTATTCGTCAGGTTATTAGTGGTCAACAGGGGGATCTACATCCCTTTTCTGATGCTAGTAATAGTGCGTACGGTACTGCCATATACATATGCAATGGTAGTGAAGCGACGCTGGCTATAGCGAAGGCCAAAGTAGCCCCTATAAAGAAGATTACAGTTCCTAAATTAGAACTTACTGCATTGCTTCTGTCTGCTCGTCTAATAAAGTTTACACTGGATGCTTATACAGACATACTACAGATTAATAACGTCTATGTCTGGAGCGACAGTTAAATAGCACTTTCATGGGTACACAGCCAGAAAGTGTTACCTGTTTATGTTTCTAATCGCACTGATGAGATTCATAACTTAGTTCCTACAGCTACATTTCGCTATGTGAGCACCAGGGATAACCCCAGTGACATAATTTCCCGGGGGATCTCAGCACAGCAGTTTATGTCTTCCTCTATTTGGTGGCATGGACCTCCATGGCTTACATCTCCAACTGAATGGCCTCAGGATTTCAGGGGATACATATCTGCTCCTTCAGGTCGGCCCCAAGATGATGTGTTAAGTAGTTCGAATGTGAGTACTACACATCAGGATAACAAGTTGGTAGAGTGGGAACGTTACGGCAGCTATGATCAGGTAATACGGGTATTTGCATGGATATACCGTTTCATTAACAACATGAGAAGTCGGGCTCACGGGTCTTTCCTTAGTGAAGATTCGAAGCATATCAGACTCCATGAATTGAGATCAGCAGAAGCAAAACTAATATGTTTAGTACAAAAGGAATCTTATCCTACTGAACATCAAATCCTGAGCAAGGAGTCAAAGACCAAACCCTCAAACTTAATGAGGCAGCTAGGATTATATATGGAAGGAGGCATTATTAAGTGTAGAGGCAGGATACAAAAAGCGGACATTATTGATTCTGCGAAATATCCTGTCCTCCTTAGCTCCTCTCATTTGATTACCAACTGTTGATTCGCCAATGCCATCGGACCTGCCTACATTTTGGCGTAAATTATGTTCTGGCGTATATGCGACAACGTTGGTGGATCCCTAAGATGCGACAAGCAATTAAAGGGATCCACAATAGCTGTACGATCTGTAAAAGATTACAGGGTAAGCCTTACTCCCCAGTTGATCTACCTCCCTTGCCTGAGTTCAGGGTACAAAGGACTGAACCATTTCAGGTAACCGGGGTAGACTACACCGGAGCGATTCATGTTAGAGAATCGCCCGGTAATATCATAAAGGTATATGCCGTCCTATTCACATGTGCGGTAACCAGAGCGATTCATATTGAATTGATTGACGACCTATCCAGTGAGGGGTTTTTGCATACTCTACGACGCTTTGCAGGCCGCAATGGTTTCCCTCAAATTATTATGAGCGATAATGCGACTTGTTTTGTCGGGGCCTCTAAATATCTCCAGAGTTTAATGGATGACCCGCAGGTTGTGGCTACCCTCACTGGAAAGGGTTGTCAATGGAGATTTATACCAGCACGTGCACCATGGTTCGGGGCGATTTGGGAGAGAACTATCGGTATCGTCAAATCTGCCATGAGGAAGGTATTAGGAAGGGCACTGGTGACCAGCCGGGAGTTGCAAACCATCTTAATAGAAATTGAGATGTTAGTCAACGACAGGCCCTTGACCTATACCTCGGCAGATGTTGCTGACCTCTTACCCATTTCGCCTTCCATGATGACACGTGGACGAACCCTTAATACCTTTCCTAGATCGTCCGTAAATGACGAAGATCTGCATGACCCTACGTTCGGCAATGCTGACGCCACACGTCGTCGCTTCCAGTATGTAAACAAGGTGTCCGACGATCTATGGAAACGGTGGACCCAAGAATATTTGCTGTCTCTTCGCGGGCGTCACTCTCATAAGATCAAAGGGACGAATCAACGATGGCCTCGTATCGGGGATATCGTCCTGATTCATGATGAGCGTCCTAGGTTATTTTGGAAGCTTGGGAGGATTATCGATTTGTTCCAGGGCATTGATGGTCTTATAAGGGTTGCTAAAATACGAACTTCGACTAGGGTTACTACTCGCCCAGTCGTGAGGTTATATCCCTTGGAGCAGGATGTAGAACTGCCGGATTATCCTGGCGTCTCTACTGATACCCCTCCGCGGGAGAGTGCTGGTGACAGTGCTCCTCAAGGTGGGGCAGCAGATGATGAGAAGGATGATCCTCCTCAGGCTTCAGGTGGCGCTCGTCCCAAAAGGAGGACGGCTATGAGTTCCGTGGATCTTTGGAGATCAAAGATCCAACAAGGTGATCTTTGACTTCGATGTCCTTTTTTTGTTCCTGTATATCATTTTTGGTGGCGGGCAATATGTCGGGAATAGGGTAATGATCCCGACAGGTTTTGGTCCAATAGGACATTTGAATTTGGCGGTATCGTATCGCTTGTACGATTTCGGCTGGTTCTTTGTGTATTGTAGTTTATTCTTAAGTTAGGTTAAATATTAACTGTAATGTATAAATATCTACATCAGCTCTAGATGTATTATGAAACCAAGTTATGGGTTATAATTATTATGAGCCGGCAGCCATATATAATTTCGCGAAGCGATCGGAGGCCGGCCCTTTAGTCTCTCAAACAACACCGTACAGTCAACATCTCCTCCCCCGGCCCTGACTCAACCCACAGTTCACCATGTGCTACAACTAATAACAATATTAACAACAGTCTTACATCACCAGTCCTCACTCCTCTAAGCTAAGTTCATTGTATCGATATTGTATTATGTGAACATTCCTACATGTTATGCAATTGAATTAGCCGCGTGTGGGGGACTGGATTACACCCATCGAATACCTCGTTGGTAATTATATTATAACTATTTGTTGGGATATTTCATGTACCAGTGATATGTAATTTAACCTCTTTATCTAAATTCCCGATAAATATTATGTACCATACTCCTTAAACTCTTTTCTAGGGGGGAGGTCTGACATACGGAGCCCTGTATGGTAATTTAAGAGTTAGAATTAGAGTTGAAGGAGTGCCAACTACCCAGGCGGCGAAGCAGACCAGCGAGCGAACTAGCGAGTGGGAAACCAGCTCGTCCGCATACCAGCAAACAAGCCTTCACACCTGCGTGCGTCATAGGGGACCCTGCAAACTACTTCGATGACCCGACGCTATGACGTATGATCGACGCCAGGAGACTCTATTGGACCACGCACCTGCTACGCAACTCGAGGAGCTGTGATTGGGGCGCGCACCATCAACCGCCTCCTGATTCGTTCCTACACCATCATTGTTTAGTATATAAGACCCGAGTAGTGGGCATTCAAATCAGTCTCATTTGGAGTTGGGGAAGGTGAACTTGCAGCTGGAGGAAGACGGGGTGAAGTATTATAATGGGTTTGTGACTGTCAGTCAGATTATATAAGTGTGTGTTAAGTGTGTTCGGTGTAAACACTTACGTTATGTTGGTTAGTGAGATATGTGATTGGGACGTTAACACTACTATTATGTACTTACCTATTTGATTGGGAATTAACGTTAACGCTACTATTATATACTTAACTATTTCATTGGGAATTAACGTTAACGCTACTATTATGTACTTAACTATTTGATTGGGAATTAACGTTAACGCTACTATTATGTACTTAACTATATTAGTTGACTGACTTGTGGACTAAAGCAACTCTTTAAGTAATTGGGTTATGTGAAAGTAATACTATTGTTTTATATTAATACTTACGAGTTCTTTCATTTTCTTTTAATTAAGCTTACATTGCTTAACGGTGCTTAGTACGGTGATGCTATTGTCTCATATTAGTAATATCGCCTTAGACTAACATGGCTGTTGTAATGTTACTTCTGTCAGTCCTGGCCGACCGGGGAAAGATTTAATCTCCTATAATATCTCTCTCTCTCTCTCTCTCTCTCTCTCTATATATATATATATATATATATATATATATATATATATATATATATATATATACGGTCCAGACGGTATTCCTCCTGTTGTACTCAAAAACTGTGCTTTCGTGCTGACTTCCTGCCTAGGCAAACTCTATCGTCTGTCTCTCCTCTAACGTCTTCCATTCATGCTGGAAGTTTGCTCTCCTTCAACCTGTCCCAAAGAAGGGTGACCGCTCTCAACCCTCCAACTATCATCTAATTGCTCTCATCTCTTGTATCTCTAAAGATTTGTAAACTATTCTTGCTTCCAAATTTCTTAAACATTTCTCTTCCCATAATCTACTCTCAGATCGCCAGTATGGCTTCCTGAAGGGTCGTCGCTCTACTGGTGATCTGCTTTCATATCTTGCTAACTCTTGGTCATCCTCCTTTTGGGACTTCGGTGAGACCTTTTCTATTGCACTAGATATATCGAAGGGCTTCGATAGCGTCTGGCACAAATCTTTAATTTCTAAACTACCCTCCTTCGCTTTCTATCCCTCTATCTGTGCCTTTGTCTCTAATTTCCTTTCCGGCCATTCCATAGCTTCGGTTGTGGACGGCCATTGCTCACTTCCTCATCCTATCAACTCCGGTGTTCCTCAGGGCTCTGTCCTATCTCCAATTCTCTTTCTAATTTTCATAAATGATCTTCTCAACTGTACCTCCAGTCCCATTCTTTCATACGCAAACGACTCTACCTTACACTACTCATTTAGTTTTCCAGAATGCCCCAGCCAGCAGTCCCTCAATGACAAACGTAATGAAGCCATAGAACACTTATCTTCTGATCTAACTACTATTTCCAATTGGGGCAGAGAAAACCTTATTGCTTTTAATGCTTCCAAAACCCAATTTCTCCATCTATCTACCTGTCCGGAACTCCCAGCGGACTATCCCTTATTCTTTAACAATACATAAATCAATCCTTTATCGTCTCTCAATATTCTTGGTGTCTCTTTTTCTTCTGCCCTCACTTGGAAGGACCATATTATCAGTCTTGCTAAGGCAGCTTCCCAGAAGCTGGGTGTGCTCAACCGCCTCAAGGGATTCTTTACCCCTGCACAGCTTTTTGCTCTGTACATGGGCACGGTGCATCCTTGTATTGAGTATTGGTCACATGTGTGGGGAGGATCCTCTCACACCGCACTCCTAAGCAAAGTAGAAAGGCAGGCCTTTCGTATCATTAACTCCCGTCCACTCACCAACACTCTGCAATCTCTCGCTCTCCGCCGCAATGTTGCATCTCTCTCGCTATTCTATCGCTACTATAATAATCAGTGTTCCTTAGTGCTCTCCCAGTGTATACCACCTCCTCTCTGTAGGGTATGTGGTACCCGCCTTGCAACACAATCCCACCCCTACTCTGTGCAACTCTTTAACCCAAGAGTGAAACTTTACTCTCAGACTTTCTTCTATTCAACAGCTGTGCTCTGAAATTTTCTCCCAGAATCAGTCTTTCCCTCTTCCTATGACTTAAATTGCTTCAAACTTTGCGTGTCCAGGCATTTTGGCTTGAACGTCCCTTGATTTTGGCCCTGTCACTCTTTCAACTCTGGGGGAGGCACTCGCTGCAGGCAGTTCTGCCTTTTAGAAGAACAAAAAACAAAATATGTATACACTGTATATATGCTATCAACGTACTATTGCAATATTAGTTATACGCATACTATAAAATTCTAGCCATTACAATTACTTACAAATGTGGCAAATATTGGTTTGTGGCCCATATATGGTTGAAGCATTAATATGAATAAACATGTTTTATTATTTATTTGCAATATTATACGATGAATCTTTGACGCTGTGTACATTAAGGGGACATTTTCACTTGAGGGCTTTTTTCTGGAACCCTTTCTACCTTTGGTTTAGCCTCATTGCTTTGATATTTTAAGACGCTTGCCCATTAGTTTGTCGATCTTAAGAACTTTCGCCCCATTTCTGTCAATGCTAAGACCTTTCGTGCCATTTAGGTGTCGATTTTTTCCTGGCGAGAGATAGCGAGCCTGAAATTTAAGAGGAACCTGCCTTCGGTCGGGACAATTTTCTAGCGATAAATTTACAAATTCATCTCGAAAGGGAGTCTAAGTGGTGTAATTTTAAGCTTGATGGAGGTCTAGGAAATAAACTAAAAACCTTCCCTTAAGAACTAATTAGTAGTTATAAGATAAATGTCCTTACATTTCCAAAATACTCTATAGTCATCTGCCAATGAGCATCTTCATTGGGAATAATTCATAAAAGTTTAAATCAACATTGTTATATTATCCCCTGCACTAATTGTTTGGGTGTTGCCACTTTAGTACCAACCAGCCAAACTACGTTAATGATGAGATCTCGTGTCGTATAGCAATCCTACCCCCTCCCCCTTCTCTCTCTCTCTCTCTCTCTCTCTCTCTCTCTCTCTCTCTCTCTCTCTCTCTCTCTCTCTCTCTCTCGCTCTCTCTCTCTCTCTCTCGTCATCGTTGGCTGGTCAGGGTAATATCTTCATCACGGAAGGGCGGGGATGAGGAGGGGGGGGGGAGGGGGGGCAGGGATAGGAGGGGGGGGGGGGGGGTTTCAGTCACATTCAGATGTACTCTCATGGGTTCGAATCCTGGGAGAACCCCACATGCTTTCATTAACCCGTTCAGTACCGGTGTCGTCCTTTCATCTTTATTCTGGCTACTATTAGACGACTGTATTCAGCTTAAAGAGGGCCTCCAGCAATTAACAGGCTTCGAACTATATCACTTAACCGTTTTTACTACCACAGATACTTCCTAAGCTGCACAAAATCGTCTAAATATAGAAACAATAAAATTAATACGACGTCACCGGTACAGAAGGGGTTAATTTCTCTTGAGAGGTTATTGGTGTTAAGAACGATGTAAAAATATAATGCCCTGTTCCAAGAAGGCCAGAAATCGTGAGCCCTAACCTCTGTAACTCCAAAAGGGCTAGAGCAAATGGGCTGTAACTTTCCACACCTATTCCCTGACTGACCCTTCCCAAATGATAGAAATATTTGCTGGAATACTGTTGTTGTTTGTGAGCGCAGACATGAGTTTTGAAAGGGGCTGCTTGCAGTCTATGTTGATCTCAAGAAGGCATTTGACTCAGTGCATCGAGAGTCACTCTGGGAGCTGCTACGGTTACGTGGGATCCCCACGGCGATCATCGACCTGGTGTCTAGACTCTATATAGGAACAGAGAATGCTGTCAAGTGTGGTGGGGGAACATCCTCCTTCTTTCCTATGAGCTCATGTGTAAGACAGGGGTGTGTTTTAGCACCTACACTTTTCAACACTTGTATGGACTGGTTACTGGGCCGGACAGTTGAGCCGAGTCGCTGCGGAGCTGACATAGTCAATTTCTGTGTCACAGATTTTGATTTTACAGATGATGCAGTGATCCTAGCGGAGACGTTGGATGTTCTCAGATTGGCCCTGGAGGCACTCCATGAGGAGTCGGAACCACTGGGTCTAAAGGTCTCTTGGGCTAAGACCAAAGTCCAAGCATTTGGCGATGTATTGGTTATACATACATACATAACATTTTAAGACCATGTACTCCACACATACGTGCAGTTTCAGTCTCTTGTCATAATGGCAGCGTTCCAGGCAACCCTGTTAAGGGCTGCTTCACTTGTCAAGTTTTTGGATTTGAGATCGGCACGTATAGTCCAATCCCAAGTCTTCCTCGGTCCACCCCTTGGTGCAGCTCCTTCCACAATCACAGGCCTGGTTCATGCTGTTCAATCTGTTCATGCATGTGGTGAGGACTTAGAGATCTTGGAAAAGTTTACCTATCTTGGCAGCGTGATCCACAACAGTGGTGAGCCTGGCTACGATGTAAATCGTCGCCTTGGCTTAGCATGGGGTGTTATGGATTCACTAAACAAAAGTATATGGCATTGTCGATACCTATGCGGAAGGACGAAGTTGCTCCTTGTCTTACTGTATGGCTGTGAGACAGTGTTTTGAAGAGGCGTATCAACTCCTTTGGTACTAAATGTCTCCGCAGGATCCTGGGTTATCGTTGATACGATCGCGTATCAAACCAGCGACTGCTCCGTGAAACTGACTCGAGACATATTAGATGCATAATCCGTGAACGCCAACTTCGGCTATATGGGCATGTGATTCGCCTCCCCGAGACTGATCCTGCTCACCAGGTGGTCTCTACAGAAGAAAAGCCTGAGTGGAGGAGGCTGGTGGGAAGACCAGGGAACTCATGGCTGAAGGAAGTCGATAAATGACTAAGAAACGGACAAGGTTACCGTGGCGAACCTGTGAAAACACCAAACCATTATTGCTCCTCCATCAAACACGGTAGTTATCACCCACCATGACAAATGCGTGTTTACAGCCACGCGGACAATGACGTAACATGGTCGCCATAATTTGCATTACTGAAGCCACGTCACGTATGGCTGACGGTATAAGACTGCTGCCGTAAGCCCGTGGCACACAACGAAAACTCGCAACACCCGGAAACCACCAAACCATTGCTCTTCCATCAAACACGGTCGTTATCACCCACCAACCTACCCTACTCTTGTCCTTAAGTTCAGGTTATGTCACTATCAAATATAAATATAAAATTAACACATAATGCATGCCTCACTTTTATATGTATAATGAATGCGCCAGTGGCCATAGTTTCCATGTGTGTGTGTGAGAGAGAGAGAGAGAGAGAGAGAGAGAGAAAGAGAGAAAGAGAGAGATGGGGGTGCCTAACCTTGTTTGTTTCCTCATCATTCAAGTGTGATTTTAACCTCATGACACAGGGACAACTAGCTTAATTCTACACTTTTGGTAATGCACTATATTGACGACAATTAGGGGACGGTGTGAAAAAAGCTGTGTCAAAATATCATACTGATTCAACTGTTTGTTAATAAGTTATTCCCGAAAAACGATGTAACACGGCCTCTGAAACCCATAGTAGTATGGACCGGAAGGTCTTTGTGGTCTGAGTATCTGTGTAACTCTCTCTCTCTCTCTCTCTCTCTCTCTCTCTCTCTCTCTCTCTCTCTCTCTCTCTCTCTCTCTCTCTCTCTCTCTCTCTCTCTCACACACACACACACACACACTGTTAAAGTAGTACCTGCCCCTCACTATCTTAACACCATCCAATTATAGCTACCCCAGAAGATTGTTACACAAAGATGTTGGAGGGAGGGGTCCCTAATATGGCAAGGACTGCTATCAAAATGGGTTACTACGCTATAATATGGGCGGGTCTCATTGGGTGTGGCCAGAATCTCCGTAAAATTATGAGTGTACTCATTAATTTCAAAGATGTTTGCTTAACCCTAACGAGGTATTGTTAAAAATGCTGAAAGAAATTCGTATTTAATGATTAGTTTGGTTACCTCATGTGAGATAGATCACTTGTATGTTCCCCAAAAATTTACATTATATTCTGGCAACTATTAAAGGATTCTGTTCAACTTAGGAAGGACGTCTACCAATCCTTTTCGTTATATCTTAGCAAATATTAGACGCTTATGTTCAGCTTAGGAAGGACGTCTACCCATGAAAAAGCTACCGACCATCTCAATTCATCCTTTTAGCTACCATATATCCTTCCTAAAGTTCGTAAAATCGGATAAATGTAACTTAAATTAAATAAGAAAAGACGTCGCCGGTACAGAAGGGGTTAATTATATATCCGAGGTTACTAAGGCGCATCAGCAACAAATAACTGAAGGAATTTAGATGCAATTAAGATGTTGGGATTCTTAACGTACTAAACTAATGGATCATTTTAAACCTTCGGCCTAATTTATACAATCATCAGAATGTAATAACTGTTATTAACGAATTTAAGACGATTATTACGTATTTTGACAGTTTATTCTGGCTATCATTAGACAATGTTATACAGCTTAGGAAGGATCTGTTGGAATATAAGGGTAAAGACTCTCTCAATTAACCCTCTGACTTCCATATACCATTCCTAATCTGAACACAAATATCTAATAACAGCCAGATACCAGAAATGAAGTTAGGGAGTCAGATCCTCAGAGGGTTATACCTTCGGACTAATGAAGTTAGTGAGTCAGATCCTCAGAGGGTTATACCTTCGGACTAATGAAGTTAGTGAGTCAGATCCTCAGAGGGTTATACCTTCGGACTAATGAAGTTAGTGAGTCAGATCCTCAGAGGGTTATACCTTCGGACTAATGAAGTTAGCGAGTCAGATCCTCAGAGGGTTATACCTTCGGACTAATGAAGTTAGTGAGTCAGATCCTCAGAGGGTTATACCTTCGGACTAATGAAGTTAGCGAGTCAGATCCTCAGAGGGTTATACCTTCGGACTAATGAAGTTAGTGAGTCAGATCCTCAGAGGGTTATACCTTCGGACTAATGAAGTTAGTGAGTCAGATCCTCAGAGGGTTATACCTTCGGACTAATGAAGTTAGTGAGTCAGATCCTCAGAGGGTTATACCTTCGGACTAATGAAGTTAGTGAGTCAGATCCTCAGAGGGTTATACCTTCGGACTAATGAAGTTAGTGAGTCAGATCCTCAGAGGGTTATACCTTCGGACTAATGAAGTTAGTGAGTCAGATCCTCAGAGGGTTATACCTTCGGACTAATGAAGTTAGTGAGTCAGATCCTCAGAGGGCTATACCTTCGGACTAATTTATACTATCATCATAATGTAATACCTGTTATTAACGCATTCATTACTGAGACGGTTTAATTAACTTCTCCAAGGATGTGTGTGTCATTATCATGATGTAATATCAACTACAAAAGTTCGTTCCCCCAACCAGCCACTGAGTGAATCCGAATCACCTGGGGTCGACAAACGAAGCATTTATTGGGTGTAAATGGCACTTGTTTCAGATGCTTCGTTTGTCGACCCCAGGTGTTTCGGATTCACTCAGTGGCTGGTTGGGGGAACGAACTTTTGTCGTTGATATTATGCCGGTTAATTAGTTAATTAAAATAGGACTTCAGAGGCTATCAACCTTCTTGGATTATTAAGCCAGCACACTGTAAGTCAAGATTAGCGTCAGGACTGGAGCCCCTTTTCGAGAACTCCAGTCCCTTGAGTATGTCGGATGTTCTACCCGAGCATATCGATCCAGAATCTTGGAACATGTTGGGAGAAGTGTTCGTACGGGACAGATCCTTCGTAAGCAGCAAATTTCGGCATTTAAGGCGAGATTTTCACTAATATATGTTTTTCTGGACCCCCTTCTCCCTCATGTTTAACCCCATTATGTTTTTAGATTTAAAAAAACATTTGTCCCATTAGTTTGGCGATTTTAGGACCTTTTGCTCCATTTCTATCAATTTTATGACCTTTCGTGCCATTGAAGTGTCGATTTGTTTTCCTGGCGAGCGATAACGAGCATGTTATTTAGGAGCAACCGGACGTCGGCCTGGACATTTTTCTATGGAAAAATGTATACATTTATTTTAAAGGGGAGTCTTGGGGTATTTTTTAAAGCTTGATGGAGGTCTAGGGAGCAAACTAAATACCTCCCCTTAAAGATCACTATCATGAATGTGATCACAAGTTTGGTGAAACATATTTTGAAATCATAGGTAGATTTTCTAATAGAACAGAGACCCTTATCGGTGAAAAGTATTATATAAATAACATCAAACCTGAACTGAACACAGGCATGTTAATTATAGCTATAGTCTATTCGCTGTAAGTAGGCGAGATATCATGACCTTTATCCTCTGTAACTCAAAAAAGGGCTAGAGCATAATTATTGGCTGTAAATTTTCACATCTATTCCTCGACTGACTTTTCCCAAATGGTAGAAATATTAGCTCGATTACTCTTGTTGTTTGTGAGTTACAGAGGATAGAGGTCATGATTTATCTCCTACTTACAGCGAATAGACTATAGTATTCAGTGTTTTCATTAAGCGTCAGTATCATAGTGTTTCATTTATTATCGTTCGATGTATATCCCTTTCATCATATTAGGGGTAGGTTTAATTCGCTTGCGCTTAGTGACAGAAGAGTCATTTTTGCATTCAGTGTAAGTTATTACAGATTTGTTGTTATACCCTATTCCAAGTAAGTAGGCCAACACTCCGGAACCTAACTCACTATAACTCACAAACGACTAGAGTAATCGAGCTAGTGTTTCTACCGTTTGGGAAGGGTTAGCCAGGGAATAGGTGTGGAAGTTTACAGCCCATTTGCTCTAGCCTAGCCCTTTTTGAGATACAGAGGTTAGAAGTCACGACATCTGGACTGCCTACCTAGAAGAGGGTATATATGATACTCAAGCCATTATGAAACGCTGATTGGTGAATAGTTGTTCATTGAGACATCGAGACCTGAGCTAAAGGCTTCACTCAATGCTTCACCCGTTCTATACCGGTGACGTCTTTTTCATTATATTCTAGCTATGTTTAGATTTTGTGGAGCTTAAGAAGGAGCTCTGGTAGATAAAAGAGTCAATTAGGATGGTTTGAAATCTCTTAATTACTGAATAAAATTGTCTAATACTACCCAGCATAACATTAAAAGGACGTCACCGGTACTGAATTGGTTAACCCCTTCATTACCGGTGCTGTACTTTCAACTTTATTTTGGCTACTATTATACGATTGTATTCAGTGTAAAACGGCCCTCCAGCAATTAACAGGTTTCAAACTATCTCGCTTAACCCTTTTTACTACCACAAATCCTTCTTAAACTGCACAAAATCGTCTAAATATACTTAGAATACAAAACAAAAAAAAGCACGCCGGTATAGGAGTTAACAGGGTGAGCGATACTTTGATTGGGGTTTTCCTTTATATTTCGGTTTTCTGTTTTGGCCGTCTAAAGTTTCAAGATGTAAGGTGTGGGCATTTTGGAAAGATTTCGTATTTTGTTGTTTAGTTTAGTCTTCCTGCTAAGTGCTTTGAGGTTGGACGTTACTGAGGTGAGAGGGGTTCAACTTTATATATATTATTTTCTATATATTATGTATATATTATCTATATGTCTTGATGGTGCAATGTTTAGAGCGTGTAAGTTCTGTATGTGATATCCTAGGTTCGAATTCTTGGTGAATCACAGTCATGTTTTCATTAAATATTAATTTGGGGTGTTATTGGTGTTAAGGACGATGTTCAAAATTATTTATATCGTGCTGGTTTATATTAGTAGTTTTCAATATTTAACTATTTCGATCCGCTTATTTAGTTACAACATTATGCTTATTTCTGTGTTTAGGATCGATATGTACACTCTTAAAAGCTGCTCATGGTTGGGTCCTCCACTCTCTCCCCCTTCCACCCTGGGCAGGTGAGGGGGGGGGTAGTTCAAGTCTACCCTACTTTCCACCCTCTACTATCCCCAACTCTTCCACTTTCGCGTTCCCTCGTCCCTTTCTGTCACGTATAGTCCTGTAGGTGAATTTTACAAGGGGAGGAGGATTCCTAGCCCCTGGTATTATATAATTAAATCACATTAAATCTTGGTCGTAGAGAGAGAGAGAGAGAGAGAGAGAGAGAGAGAGAGAGAGAGAGAGAAAGAAGAAGAAGAAGAAGAAGAAGACTACTATAGCCGAGATTCCTGTACCCCACGTTTTTTGTATAGAGACTCACTTTGATAATACGGTAGCATTCAAGGAGACTACTGCAGGACTCTTCTTCTTCTTACCTCTGACCGGGTATAGGCCTAGGCTATCCTAGTGTTTACTACCCTATACCCCTTTGAAAGGACATTAGCCTAACCTAACAACCTTACCTAACCTAACCAAGTATTAGGTAATTCTGCATAACTACTACTCCTGTTATTTTAGGTTTTATTTATTTTATTTGTGTATTTTAATGGTTAGTAAGTGTGAATTATATTGTTAGAACGTGAGGAAAGCACTATTTATCAGCATTTGCATTGTTAATTGAAATTCAGATACCCAAACAATCTAAGAGTTTACTCGATATAGTCAACTTTAAAAAGACATTAGCCTAACCTAACAACCTTACCTAACCTATCCTAGTATTATGGGTGGGGGCTGCCGCCCCCACACCCCCGCTAATTGTGTATTAAAACTATAATAATATTGATGGGATAAAGTCTATGGTGTTTACTCTGCAATCTTCAGGTTTGGCTGTCGATAACAGGAAAATACCAATAAAAATTTACTGACTTTTTGTAGGTGAAGCTCCACTCTAATTGGCTACTAAATATCAGGGAGGAGCCTCCAAGGAGGCTAGAATGTAAACATAGTGTCCTGGACTGGCAGTACAAAAATAACTCTGATAATGTTATAGGGGAGTGAAAATCAAATTGACAAAATAAGAAAAGTAGCCCTTATCCGCACATCAGTAAGGTCCCCTGAGTAAGGTAAGAGCGAAAAAAAATAATTCCACGAGACAGGAATCCCGTAATCGAGGAGTAGTTGTTCTGCAGAATACCCAATGAATCAAATAAATCAATCTAAATGAAAACTATTCCATATCTAAATTGAATTCAATCTGAAACAAGCTAATTTATATCCAAAGGTCTCACATAATAAATGTATATATAGGGTAAGGTTATAAGGGTTAATATTAGCCAGGAATTAACTCACCAATAGTTCCACGTGGCAATGAGGCAAGGGAGAACGTTTTACCCAATATGGTGGTGGACAATGGGGAACGAGACTTCGGTCCCAAGACACGAGTCAAGTTAAAGAAAGAATAAATGATTACATGGGAATGGACATGATTATTATGCTTATCTGTCAGTCAGTCATGGTGTCGATGAGAGCGTCGTGATGGTGTAGCTGTGTGTATTGCTGTATGTGTATTGTGATTAGAGGCACAAAAGCTCTATCAACTGAGGGCGGAAATTTAGATGTTAACTGGTTGGTGTTCGTGAAGGCTCTGGCGTTCCTCGAAAGCACACCTTGCTGCCTTGGCAAACCGCCAGGAGCCCAAATTATCGTACCGCATCTAGGTTGCTCTATACGATAAATTATATTAATATATACGCTAAATTCATATATACTACATAAGACCATAGCAATATTGCTTAATAGCATATTAGGCCTTTTATAACTTAACTTATTTACAATCTTATAATATACGATCTACTCGTCCTACGTCGTGCTGTAGGAGCGATCGTGACGTCACAGAGACATACGAGATCACAAAAGAGTCATAGCCTATCGTAAAATACGATACACTCCCCCCACAAAAAAGACCTGAACCCCACCTTAACCCTTCTCTAGCTGGTGCTCTGTGGCCGTTTTGGACCTTTCTGGGCCGTTCTGACTGCTATATCAACCATCAGTATGAAAGGAACTGTATTGCGCCGAAAACTAGGTGGAAATCGCTACACAATGACGCCACATACAGCTACGTAGCACTCGTGGAGCACTGACAGTGTTACCTCGAAGATGGAAGTTTAGCTGATTTTGCTACCTTGCTCACTATTAGCGAACTATTAGTTACACTGTCATCCTCACGCGCGGTGGGGGATCTGGAGTTAGTGTGGGCCGGGAGGCCACAGATGTCGGACGTATGGATCATTACTATCCCACCCATTTTCACTCTATTTCCACCCTTTTTTCACCCTTTTTTTGCCAGTTTTTTCAACTCTACTTATGTGGTGAGCCGCTTTTTAAGGGTTAAACCTAAAGTTGCCCAGAGGCTATCTTCTGACGCCACAAGTCGACGGCGCCAGCAGCAGCGCGTCTGGGACGCGTCCCGGTCCGAGAATGATCACCATCAGTAAAGGCCGCGTCCCATACAGTACGTCAAGACACGACAACGGCCGATGTTAGCCGATTTAACAACTTTTTGCCGAATCGATACGTTTGACACGAGGCTCGCCAGACAAGGGCAGCCGCACATCACTCACACGTCACTCACACGTCAGTCACACGTCACTCACGACACATTTACGTCTGCCACACGTTAACTCGTGACCCTATTAAGATGTCAGTACGACACACACGTCCGCGCAACACGTTCACAGTACGCTAAGTTGGATGTTGATAGGATGTTAGTCGTTTGCCAGACGAGCAGCATATGGGCTGCGCAAGTGTGTCGCACGATACATACCTGTGTCATCCGACAGGGTCGACTCCTACGACAGAAGCACGACCAAGTACCCAATCCTATATAAAGGTCGGGGGCCGTAGACCCCCACACAGTCTACCCATAGGTGGGCACTAACGCGATAATGTAACGCGTTACGGGTTAACGTTTATCGGATAAATTTTTTTCCAGCTTTAACGAATTAACTAACGGTAATGGTAACGTCATACTTTTTGTTCCAAAATAGCGATAATCGTTAATATAATTAACCCGCTGAGTGCCAGGGAGGCATATATACGTCCTCGCCGGAAAAAAAATCGTAGCAGCGAAACGCCTGCACCTATGGCTTTCATATTTTTACCACATGTACCTTACCCTTTAGGCTACCCACCACAAAAATCCCAAATCCCTCCTCCCACCCACTCGCTGACTGTCGGTCCCGTCAGAAGGAAAAAAAATGAAAATCTGTGGCGGCGAAACGACTGCACCAATCGGTTCCATATTTGTGTGACAAGTCCCTTACCCTTCTGCCTTCCCCCCACCACACCCCCAACCGCCTCCCACCACCTACTTCTAGCGTATCCGTACGAAGAAAAGGAAAAAAAGGAAAATCCGTGATGGCGAAACTACCTCACCAATCAGCTTCATAACACAAGTCAATTACCCTTCTACCTTCCCCCCACCAACCCCAAAACTACCCTCCCACCCATACATTCCGATACCATAAAAGTCTCTGTAGTCTATAGTGTCTTTTCAGCTACTTTCGGGACCATCGGGGACCTGATTTCTGGCGAGGGGAGTGTTTTTTTTTACCATTATCCTTCCTTTCTCTCCCAACTTGATAGATTTAGCCAAAAAAAAAAAAAAAAAATCTGGCACTGGCAGAAGCACACCATCAAAATTGGCTGGCACTCAGCGGGTTAATTGCCAAACAGGCAGAAATCCGCAGAATAGTCAATAAATAGGTAAACTAAAAGCCGAACCGAACCCTCGTAATGGCAGGTGTTTTTTTTTCTAATACAATAATGATAGCATTGCTGCATTTAAGATTTTTTATTTAAAATATGATAAATATCCATATCTTCGATAAATAACGATACAACAAAGTAACGATATCGTTATCGAAAGGATCGGATTGGTTGTCTGTTTTTAGTCGGGCGTTTGTCATGTCATGGTCGTGTCGAGCTTACTATAGTCTGGTTCGAACATTTTGCCCGATTAATTCCCGATTATTGTACGTCAAAAACGATTGCTGCACGTCCGAAAACCGATCGACATACGTCAGCAGCACGTCCAAAATTTAACGTTTTTTTTCCCCGACCATCAAAAACAGTTGGCTGAAAAATAGTGCATACACTAATTATTGGCCGACTTCACGGACCTGTCGGCGGGCACCCCGTCCAGTTCCAGATGAACTCGAGTAGAGCCGATTTATTTACACGATGTTGCTCGATCATGCACGATTTTTGAAAAATTCAAATATTTTGAAAAGATCGGCTCTTGTCGGGTCTTTACGTACTGTATGGGACGCAGCCTTAAGAGGTGAGTCGTTCCTTTGAGAATCCTCGGACCCAACAATAACAGGTGGAGCATCAGATTGCAATGCGGAATCGAGCTCCAAAGCGTACAAACGTGCGATAGGACGAACAGTAGTTCCAGTGGCTGTCTTCAATAGCGCCACCTGCTCTACAGAGTCTGCCCCCTTGTATACCTCCATCACGCGGCCCAATTTCCAGTATAAACGAGGACTATCTTCTTTAATTAAAACAACGTCACCAACAGTAGGTGCCGTTGGTCTACCAGAGGGAGTAGCATTCCTTTCCCTCAATGCTAGCAGATATTCACTAATCCACCGTTTCCTAAAATCCTCTATTATCCTGGATATATACTGGTATCTCTTAGACACCGCTACCTCAGAGTACAACGAGGGATCCTCTAACTCTACTATGGACTGAAAATCAGATGGAAATGCAGTCAATGGTTTTCCATATAGCAAGTGAGCTGGCGTTAATGGTAGTGGTTCTTGCAGGTCGGTGTAAACATATGTTAGCGGGCGATCATTCACGACTGCCTTTATCTCTGTGAGGACTGTCGTCAACTCACTCTTCTTTAACAGAGTACGTCCTACAACCGCTCTTAGTCCTGACTTTACTATGCCGACACACCGTTCCCACATTCCACCAAACCAAGGTGCCTTAACTGGAATGAACCTCCTTTCGCACTTCTTCTCTCCCAAAAAAGTTATGATAGTAGGATCACTACTCATATCCTTTAGATATTTTGATGCTTGGACATAAGTGGGAGCATTGTCGCTAAGAATGAGTTGAGGGAATGAACGACGGGCACAAAACCGTCTAAACGCCAGCATAAATTCTTCGCTAGACATATTATCACATAGTTCTAGGTGTACCGCTCGAGATGTTGCACAGGTAAACAATAATATATAAACCTTCTCACTCTCCCTCGTCTTCAATGCCCCTGTGTAATCTAATCCTACCGCTTGGAAAGGTTCTACGTGCTTTACACGGCATTCAGGTAGGGGTGGAGCTGGTCCAGTTGCATATGGTTTACCCTTTAGTCTCTGGCATATTACACACTTTCTTACTACGCGTCGAGCTACTTGTCGAACTCTGGGTATCCACCATGTGAGACGTAAATTTGATATAATATGACATACCCCGTAGTGTTTTACTTCCCTATGTGCACGTATGATCAATAGATCAGTAACGTGATGTCTTGTTGG
The DNA here is from genome assembly GCA_032716605.1 of Paralithodes platypus. Taxonomy (NCBI): domain Eukaryota; kingdom Metazoa; phylum Arthropoda; class Malacostraca; order Decapoda; family Lithodidae; genus Paralithodes; species Paralithodes platypus. The sequence continues at coordinate 34,540,537 of CM064491.1, read as the reverse complement.
CATAAGTATAGGGCTGTTTGTGCCGTCTAGTACACCCGACCACTTCAGGTGACCCTCACACCTGATGAGACCATTGTCTAGGTGCAACCTTAGTTGATGCACTATATTAGGCATTAATGTCTTATTAGAGCCTTTCAAGGATTCTAATTCATTGGAAAAGGTTTCTACTTGAACCCATTTGATCAAAGTTACTTCACCTGCTTTAAATTCACGAGCATCAATGTTGTGACCCCTGTTGCAGAGTTGGCCCGTTACTTTAAACTTGAGATTGGATACATATCGCAATACCCAAGCTACAACTCTGACTAGTTTATTATAGTCACCGAATCTTGCCCACTCTATGATGGACCCGGTGGCTCATTTGGTTGGGCTGTAACTGCCGCTGTTTCCAGTGGCAGAAGTCCCTCACCAACAGCATACCAAATTGTCCATTCACTTTCATGGAGCAGCCACTTTGGACCATGCCACCACAATTCGGACTTCATTAACTGGCTAGCCGTTATACCCCTAGTTATGAGATCACTATTTTTTTTTTTTTTTATTTACATAATGATAAGCAACGTCTGGCAAAAGGGCTCTAATCTCATCTACCCTATTCCGCACATAAACTGGCAGAGACTTCTTGCTATGTATCCAGTTGAGTGCGACCTGACTATCGCACCATACATGAACGATTTCAATATTTAATTCGCTCTCGTATGCTGCGCGTACATGTTGCACCAGACGTGCTAATAGCAGCATGGCAGTCAATTCCATTTTAGGGATAGTTACCTTTTTAACCGGGGCTACCTTGGCCCGGGCTGTAACTAAATGTGCCCCAAATGAAGTAACGACATATATGGCTACCCCGTATGCCGTGGCACTAGCATCGCAAAACGTGTGTAACGTAACGTCACTGAACGTCGCCACTTTACGAGGTATACGTTTAGTACATAGGATGGCATATTCATTCAACAACAATGTCCCTTGGTCATTCAGGTCCTCGGGCAAACTGTCATCCCATCCTAATTTACGTCTGCAAACTTCCTGCATTAGAATCCTAGCTCTTATGGTAACAGGTAATGCTAGACCCAAAGGATAAAAAAATTGCGCAACTTTGCTCAACAGACTTCTTTTTGTGTGCGCTCCTGTCTGCTGAGCAAAAGACCTTGTTTGAAAAGTTAGTATGTCATGTTTAGGTTGCCAGATCATCCCCAAATTTCTGGACTTTTCCTGGTTAAGAGATGCCGTACCGTCCACCTGTATCAAACTCTGAAGATCTTTACTATTAGTAACCCACTCGCGGAGAAATAGATGTGCATCCGCAAACAATCTGCGTGCTTGCCAGTATGCATATAACAAATCATCCTGACTATCGCTAGTACCCTGCAAATTGTCAATGTATAATCCGCGAGATAGTTTATTTGTGTCCTCATGAGTATCAGCTAGATGTTTTCTGATTGTGGCATTTAACAAAAACTGCGAGCACGTGGCCCCAAAGAGTACAACCCGAAAACGGTATATTATGATTGGACTTTCAGAGTCGCTAATGTCGCCGAACCAAAGAAAGCGGGTAACATCTCTATCTTCCTCCTTTAGCTTGACCATCAAGAATGCTTTCTCGATGTCACTGGTATAGGCGTACTTCCTCAGCCTAAACCGCAATAGATGTTGGGACAGGTCCGACACCATGGACGGACCTGTCAACAGGCAGTCATTTAGACTGGGTTGTTGACCTTGGTGGGAAGAGCAGTCATACACCACCCGTATTGGTGTGGTGATGCTGTCTTTCCTTACCCCATGATGGGCCAGATAGTGAACCCTACCTTTCTTAACCCTTTCATGCATTTATGACGCAGAGGTTGCCAGATTAGCAATAAGAAGTAGAGTTCTCTCACTCTTTTAATTACCTCTCCAAAATTAGTTTTCTGCCCACAGCTAACTCAAAGACAACTGCAGAGGTTGAAGTAACTAAACTAAAGGTTTCTAAATACCCCTGATGGTAACAAAGGCCTTAAAGTATCCCTAATAGGCTCAAAATCGCGTCATATGTCGGAGAGGGTTAAACGGTTCCTTGACATCGACTCTCTCAATAAAGCCCCTATCCTCATAACTCCGAAATACATCGTCATACGCCTGGCGCGTGCTCGGTTCGTTACACAATTTACGCTGTAATGCGCGCAAGCGACCTAATGCCAAACCATAGTTGGTAGGCAGGCTTATCTCACTGTTCTTCCAGGGTAAACTAACTTTATATTGCTTGTCTGAGGCACAGTAGCACACAGACTCGTCAAACCTTTGTAGCGCAACTTCCGAGTCATAATCAGTCTCCATAGGATTAATGCTTATGTGATCCAATCTCCACAGTCGTTCCAGGTCGAACTCGGCAGCCATCTTAAGGTCACTAGGTTGGGAATCCTCCCTTCCCAACTCCTCTGCCGCGGTTACATTGACTCTATATATCGAGACCGTGTCGACCAGGACCTTTGACTGTGTAGTATGCACCTTTCCGCTCATGCAATATCCAAATTTAGTGGGGATTAAAATTACACCACACATCTATTTAAATCCAGGGTATACTACTTCATAATAATGATCCACACCAAGTAGAACATGCACCTCACTCTGATTTCCCATGGGATCTGACAAGTTAACCCCTTTGCTACGTAATGTGTTCCACCTTCTTCACACCCACAGATACATATTCTGGTAGGGTGTCTACTACGATACAAGTCATAAAGTACCGGTTTTTACAGTAGAAATATGAAATCTCCGCTATCTCGTAGTCTTGCTTATCAGTAACCCCTGTGAAGCCCTGTAATCGAAGAGTCTCAGCCCCTACGATTCGGTGCTTCAGTCCCACTAGTACGGACCTCTTTATAAAGGAACGTTGAGACCCTTGATCTAGAAGTACCCGACAAACTTTGTTACTGTCATTACCTTCCATGGGGATCTGTATTGTGGGCAATATAGTGGTGTCTTGCGTGCTACCTAGTGCCACAGTTGTAGTACCCTCTTTTGTTATGTCTTTGACTTTATCTGCTGTAGGACACAACTTATCAAAGTGATGTCCTGTGCAGTGGTGACAGGGCCTTAAATATGTAGCAGTACATTGTCCCTGCTTACCATGTTCTTTACTTAGACAACCTACACATAGCTTCAATCTTTTTGCCTGTGCTAGTTTTGTCTCATTTGTTGGGTATTTTATGCAGAAACTCCATTTATGTTTGTTGTTACATAGCTTACATAGAATCTGAGCAGGTTTCTTATACGCACCCTCTTTCTTTTCTTTAGTCCCCACTGTCATGCTTATTGTTCCCCTCTTCTCCACATTCTCACTCCCTCCTGACACATACATTCTCCCTTTGTTCAACTGTAGGTTATTGATCTCCTTACTGAACTGAGTTTTGAACTCCCCCAGCTCAAATGATCTTACCTTATCAAGTATTGCCATAGGAAGCTTCTGACGCAAGATAATGACTATCATTTCCTGCGTGGTAAGCCCTAGGGTGTCTAGCGATCGAGTATGGCACTCCATATTTGCCCTGAAGTTTGTCAACTCATCAACCTTATACTGTGGTTCTGTGAGCCCCAACAAAGCAACGACATGGGCCATCTTCAACTGCTCTCTATCCCCGTATGTGGATTCTAATAAGTGTACCGCTTCAAGATAACTACCACCCACTACTGCAAAACCCTCTATCAAATGTAAGGCCTCTCCTTCCATTTGCCCCTTCAGATAGTGAAACTTGCGGACATTATCCAAAGAGGATTCATGAACCGTAGATCGAAATACGTCCCAAAAAGCTAACCACTCGGTCAACTTGCCCCCAAATGTAGGAAGATTGAGCTTTGGGAGGTGTACAGTATGTTTTGGGTCAGCCCTTCTATGGGCCTCATTATCGCCTCCCTTCTTACTTGCGACAGCATGCTGTAATAGGTACTTCGCTCTAAAGACAGGTTCGTCATAAAGGGCGCGATTATCACACTCTGTAACTATCTCTTCCTCCTCTATCATGTCAGCCACAATCACCTCACTCAGAGCCGTAATACGACCGTGGGTAGCTTGAACGTTTTCTAATCTAGCCTCCAATTCCTCTAGTTCGGCAGTAGTGATGAAAGTGCTGACGTCCACAATTAGCCTATTTAATACTCCCCGAAGTCCCGCCCTTTGATTTTTAGGGGCTTTGATCAGCACCCCACTAGACGGTGTCTCTTTATCGTTTTTATTCATTTTGCATGTGAGCCTATAGGCTATGTATCTAAATGCTACGTTACAAAGACAACGGCCAAATAATAGTTTAATTAAGAGACGCCGACCGGCGGACTTCTATGTTATGGAGAAAAAATAGTACACTAAATAGCAATACCTACTAATGGATCATATTGAACAAGAAAAAATGTTAGGTCAGGTCATATGTCAGAGGAAGTCTGAAACGGAAAAGAAAATTATTGGGGAAAGATGATGGGTGGGATGCAGGACTTAGGCAGGCGCAATGATACAACCCTGCATTCCGGCTCTAACCATCGCTTGGCTAGCCTTGCCAGTTTATCATAGAGTTGTTCCTGCATCCTGTTATATGTCCCCTTGTTCATTGCCATAAAATCCCTTACTGGTAGCTAATTCCCGAGGTCTGGGCACCAATGTGGTAAACTATCAATGGAAGTTAAATATTACTAAGCTATAATGAATCAAATAAATAAATCTAAATGAAAACTATTCCATACCTAAATTGAATTCAATCTGAAACAAGCTAATTTATATCCAAAGGTCTCGCATAATAAATTTATATATAGGGTAAGGTTATAAGGGTTAATATTAGCCAGGAATTAACTCACCAATAGTTCCCCGTGGCAATGAGGCAAGGGAGAACGTTTTACTCAATATGGCGGTGGACAATGGGGATCGAGACTTCGGTCCCGAGACACGAGTCAAGTTAAAGAAAGAATAAATTATTACATGGGAATGGACATGATTATTATGCTTATCTGTCAGTCGATCATGGTGTCGATGAGAGCGTCGTGATGGTGTAGATGAGTGTATTGCTGTATGTGTATTGTGATTAGTGGCACAAAAGCTCGATCAACTGAGGGCGGAAATTTAGATGTTAACTGCTTGGTGTTCGTGAAGGCTCTGGCGTTCCTCGAAAGCACACCTTGCTGCCTTGGCAAACCGCCAGGAGCCCAAATTATCGTACCGCATCTAGGTTGCTCTATACGATAAATTATATTAATATATACGATAAATTCATATATACTACATAACACCATAGCAATATTGCTTAACCCCTTCAGATTCATATGACGCAGAGGTTGCCAGATTAGCAATAAGAAATAGAGTTCTCTCACTCTTATAATTACCTCTCCAAAATTAGTTTTCTGCCCACAGCTAACTCAAAAGACAACTGCAGAGGTTGAAGTAACTAAACTAAAGGTTTCTAAATACCCCTGATGGTAACAAAGGCTTTAAAGTATCCCTAATCGGCTCAAAATCGCGTCATATGTCGGAGAGGGTTAATAGCATATTAGGCCTTTTATAACTTAACTTATTTACAATCTTATAATATACGATCTACTCGTCCTACGTCGTGCTGTCACGATCGCTCCGATCGTGACATCACAGAGACATACGAGATCACAAAAGAGTCATAGCCTATCGTATTTACGATAGTTATTTTTCAATTTGTTGATAACGAAAATCCTCCATGCGGACTACATGGAGAAAAATATGGCGAATCTATTGGTGCCTATTTTCCCTAATAAATTGTTTCTCATAACGTCGCACTAGTGTCCTTGAATATTATCGATAATACAATTACATATAGTGTTAATAAATTCCTGATAAGTATTTAATGTTGGTCATTATAAGAGTGGGCAATGATGTTTTAGCAATAACTTACAAGACATGAGAACAAGAGTGGCTAATCACTAACTGGCAGCTAGAGGAGGAAGGTGGGGGAGTTGGGGATAGTTTGGGGGTGGAAGGTGGGGTAGATGTGGACCTGACTCCCCCCCCTCCTCCCCCCAAGGTCGAAGGGAGGGAGGGTGGGACCAAACTCTGAGCAGCTTTTAGTACTGTTAAGCCACTTTCACACATTCACGATGTTGGTCCCGATGTACCCCGAGGTACACAAATTAGTACATCGACAGAGACAGTGACACGATGTACGCGTTTGACGACGAAGCCTCGACGGTGACACGTCGAAGCCACGACGGGCCAGATAGTACCACGGTTGCAACAGGAGGGCGCCACGTCAATGCCCTAACGGTCCAAATTCCGGTCAAAACCGTACCTCGACCGGTCAAAACCGTACCCCGATGTGGCACGAGGGGAAGACGAAGAGGAGGGATGAACTTACGATGGTGTTACGTGTGTGACACGGCGAACACGACGCCACAACAACGACAGACGGGGTGACAGACACAATTCGATATAAAGGGGCCAGTTCTAGTACCTGTACCACACTCTTGTTACGTCCTGGGATATATAAACACTGGGCTCTTTCTATTGGACTAGGTATGCGACAACAAGCAACAACGGAAAACGCTAGATCCAACCCTTATCTATAAACCCAGGCAACAAACCACCCTAAACCGTCAAGAGTCCTGCCTGGACAACGAGGTATCCTATGACTCGGTTACAGGGTGCACGCACTATAGACTGCTGATAGTCAAGCAGGCTATATAAAAGATTACACAATTAAGTTGACTTAAAGCTTAAAGGAAAAGATAGATAACGGAATTAAATTGCAGAAACAATTTAATAACAAACTAGAAGAAAGTACATTTAACGTTACGTTAATTAATACAACTAATCACCCCTGCGTGAAAGAAGGTGAAAGCAAACAGTCCTCAAAACATCGTACTGGTAGACAAGATGCGGGTTTCTAAACTGCATGCGGCTACTGTAGGATCTGATGCTTAGCAAAGAAAGTACGTTACGGATTTAGAGAACTCTTAACTCATAAGCAGGAAGAAATACTAGTGATAGGCCATACAGTGTATAATGGCATAGGTATAATTAAATAAAGGCAGCAACTCGCAACATAACCACATACAGGTGTGCTTCTCACTCTTAGTCAGGCAAGCCTGCTCGGACAGAGTCTCTAAGCCACACCCTGACTCACAATGCTCACAAACACGGTAAACTGTGGCACAATAACAAGCATACAGAGATCATAAACCCCTAGCTGTTAATCTGCCAGGTGGCAGAGGTCTAGCCGGAAGGATATAGGCTTCGGATACCCGGGCTGAGCCACCTGCTCTAGCCTAGGGACGTTCCCAAGTCTGTGCGCCAAATTACTCTAATTGAAAGGGTGCTCTCTTGAGAGACTCAGATCGCAAGTATCTGACTCTCTCCTGGCGACCCTAAAACAAAAGCAAGACGTGCTAGCGCAGTGCTGAGTGGACTAGGCAAGGGCCCTCACACAACACAACACTAGACACACAGGGACACAGACAAGAAAATGCCCCCAGACTCCCACGGGTATCCTAGTAAAGTCGTGCGGGTCCACGGGACTCGCACCAGCAGACTTTACTTAAAGGATCGCAAAAAGCCTCCCCTCCGGTCTAGCCCCTGCTAACCTGACACAAGAACACACTAGCAAGCATGAAACCACCAAATATGAGACAACAAAAAAGCTTCCTAGGTCTCATTAACAATTAAATCTCTGCATAAGGCCCAAAATCCTATCTAGTTATCTGAGAGCTCGTCGTTAATACAATAATAGATATAAGGTCTATCAAGGGGATGGGATAATTAAATAGATTGGTGAAGTAGTGGAAGGAAGGTATACAAAGTAAGAGAGAAAGTTTCTAAGTGGGGTTGAGAGGGATAGATATCAAGGGGGTCCAAAGGGTACGACAGTGAGGTGAGCTCTGAGTCTTGAATCTGTCTGGACCCCGTCCTAGGCATGCAGAATACATCCCAGGCTTGGCAACACTCAACACAGTTGCCGGGTCAAAATCGTCTACCCCGTGCGTGAGTCGAAACTAAGCCTAACGTTGCAATCAAATGCATATGGCAACGCTTCTGGCTCGTCCCAAGCTGGCAAGCGAAGCAACGTCCCAAGCCGGTCTCTCTCTCCCGCTCGTCTCCTCCCGCCCTCACTAGACTTACATCTTATATATTATAATGAAACAATCAACTATCGAGAATAAAATATACTAAGATGCGTTGGTTAAGAATAAGGGCAGCTACAAGCTGTGAAACAACATTAGAATATCCCAGACATTAGTTACGTTGTCGTAGGATATATACTAAGGAAAAGCCTGCCGGCCTGCTGCCACCAGCCGGTTTCTAAACGGCTGGGCAGCCGACGCGCACGCATGCCCGCACGTGGCTACTATGCAGAAGCGTCACACTCTACACACCTCCCAAGCCACGGCCACACGTCAGCACCACTCGCCCTACGCTACACCATGGATGAACTCGAGGTCCTGCAGCTGCAGGTAGATCTGGCAGCACATCAGGCAAGACTAGATGTTGCCCTGTACAGAGCCTTGCAGGATGTGCAGGATGCCCAGGTGCCACCCAGGATACGGAGAAGGCAGGTCTGGACCCGGAAGTGGCTGTTGAGGCGAGGGCAGTACGGCCACTATGACAACCTGCTGAAGGAGTTGGCTGTGAAGACACCACCTCCTACAAAAATGTCCTGCGGGTGGATAAAGACTTGTTCGGAGAGCTGCTTGAACGTGTTGGCCCACTGGTGGAGAAGCACGACACGTTTTGGAGGAAAGCCGTCCCACCTGGTATGCGCCTGGCTATCACCCTACGTTACCTGGCTACAGGGAGTCACCGCCATCATGTTCAGCGGAAAACATAGCTGTGATTTAGTATGGAAATAAAAATAACGATAAAAAAATCTATATACCGGTACCGGTATATCTCATATAGTTTATAATATAACAGTGCGTTTAATCTCCACAGGTAGGCTACACTTCGTGATGAATCATATTTTCTCTAATAGTGGAAGGTAAAATGTATTGATATAAACCTATCTTGTGCGGATATGGTACCTGCACGTCACTCTACACCAGGGGTGTCAAACTTATTTGATCTGGCGGGCCATGTTTGACACCGTACAATATTGTAGGGCCGCATTAACCCCTTCTGTACCGGCGACGTCTTTTATATTTTATTGTAGCTATGTTTAGACCCTTGCCTGTGGAGATTAAACGCACTGTTATATTATAAACTACAGTATATGAGATATACCGGTATCGCTATATCGTTTTTTAATTTTACTTTTTATACTAAATCACAGCTATTATTTCCGCTGAACATGATGGCGGTGTTTAGAATATGCTATCATCAATATTGGACTTTATAGAAATAAATCTATAACAATAGTTTTTCGCTTTTTTTAGAATCCCAACCGCACCAAAATATTCGGTCTTAGTTGGTTTTCACCCATAATAATTGTTTTTTTATTTCAATTTGTTTATGAACGGCAAGAGGAAAGGTTATTATATTAGATTTAAAAAAAAAAAATTGGAATGTGGAATTTCACCGTAGGAGAAGGTTACTGTTCAGTCCGCCCACCCGTACTTTCCCTCCCCATTTTTACCGATAAAAAATAGATAGGGTAAGACGGGGTAATTTCGCCGCGGCGCTAATAATTTGCATTCAAACGCCGATGTATCCGAAACTATTGCATGGATTCAGCTGCAGTTTGGCTTAGGCAGCATGACCAAAACATTATATTTTGTTTTTTTGGGGGGGGAGATTAAAAACAACCATTTCATGTTCCCATGCATCCAGATTCCAACACATGTATACCAATGAAACCCGGTGCCGTCCAAACGTCAACAACACGATGTACCCGATGGTACCACGCCAAAAGTCCATCGTGCGAAATTTTTCAACAAATCGAAAACTTTGGTGGCCAAGCCCGGTTTGCCACGTCCCACACCGTGGGTAAAGCCACTTTCACACATTCACGATGTTGGTCCCGATGTACCCCGAGGTACACAAATTGGTACATCGGCAGAGACAGTCACAGGATGTACACGTTTGCCGACGAAGCCTCGACGGTGACACGTCGTAGCCACGCCGGGCCAGATGGTACCACGGTTGCAACACGACGGCGCCACGTCAATGCTGTAAGGTCAAAATTCCGGTCAAAACCGTACCCCGACGTATCCCGACGTGGCACGTGGGGAACACGACGAGGGGCGATGGACTTATGATGGTGACACGTGGCCGACCCGACGAGGACGACGCCACAACGTTAGGCAGCCTGACAGATATCATCAATATATATGGTGTTAAAGGTATTACGTTCAACGGTCAAGTTTAAGGTAAGATAAGGTCGAATTATTTCTTTGTAAGGTATAGGCGTATGATTTTTTTTATATAAAATCAAGTTTTTGTCGTAGAGAGCTGGTTCTTCGTAAATAACAATCTGTATTCATTGCCGGTATACGAAATTAATATCTAAAAACTGTATCGAACGTTAAATTATATGAAAATAGACCATGAAGTGAAGCGAAAATATTTACCAGTGGGTGACAGCGGCGACGGACAAAAAAATTCTGGAAAAATTAAAGTTTTGATCGTACATAGGCCATATATGTACCATTAGAAAGCTAATGAAAAATCCAATATATCACTTGGTTACAGAATATTCATTGTCCCATATTTTATCGGTGAAAATGGGGAGGGAAAGTATGGGCGGACTGAACAGTAACCTTCACCTACGGTGAAATTCCACATATTATTTTAATTTATTTTGTTGTTGAAATCTTATATAATAACCTTTCCTCTTGCCGTTCATAATTGTTTTTAACACCTTACGAGCGGCCTATGCGGTTTATTTATGTGTACCGCACAGCGGGGTGTTTTTAGCCAAAATAGGGCTGTTTACGTGATAATTTTCATGCCTAAATAAGACCCAGAACGTAAAACAAGTACCTATCCCTGAAAGGGCATAAACAGAGCTTTCGAATGACACCATAACGATCCTTGTATGATGGATAGTTTTCTTGCAATAACCGTGCAACGCGAGTGCAAAAAGCAGGTAATTCGGTACTTTCAGTACATAATTGAGTATGTAGCGAGTGAGAGAGGGAGGAGGGAGCTGAGATTTGTGTCAGTAGGTTCGCCGCGGTGGTCTGGAGCAGTCATACGCTCGCTAGTCTCCTGCCACCACTTGTCTCTCTCTCTCAGCCACATTACGTGCTGAAATTGCCACTCGACCTATGTCGAGCGCCGCCACATAGTCCAGCTTTATTTAACTCGACTTATGTTGCTCGCCGCTAATTAAGGGTTAAATAACAACAAACAATTATTATGGGTGAAAACCAACTGAGATGGGGAGGGAAAGTACGGGCGGACTGAACAGTAACCTTCACCTACGGTGAAATTACACATATTATTATTTATATTTATTGTTTTGTTGAAATCTTATATACTAACCTTTCCTCTTGCCGTTCATAAAAAATGTAATTAAAAAAAAACAATTATTATGGGTGAAAACCAATTGAGAGCGAATATTTTGGTGCGGCTGGGATTCTATAAAAACAAAAACTATCGTTATAGATTTATTTCTATAAAATACAATATTGATGATAGCATATTCTAAACACCGCCATCATGTTCAGCGGAAAAAATTGTTGTGATTTATTATGCAAATAAAAATAACGATAAAAAAACGATATACCGGTACCGGTATATCTCATATAGTATATAATATAACAGTGCGTTTAATCTCCACAGGTAGGCTACACTTCGTGATGAATCATATTTTCTCTAATTGTGGAAGGTAAAATGTATTGATATAAACCTATCTTGTGCAAAAGGATCGATATAAACATAGCTTGTGTAAGGATGGAATCGTCGAAAACACAGGAACAATCTCCTCTATCTAAACCCATCCACCCACACAAACACTACCGGTATATTATAATATACGGTATAGGCCTACCGTATACCATATCAGGTCTTTATTTATTCATCATGTGCGTATTTATAGTGTTGTCAGAACACTCCACTAATCCGAAGCACTGTCCGTCCGCTGCCATTCGGATTACATGACTTTTACTGTAATATATTATAACTATTTATACCCCGACGCCGCCACGTCGATGCCGATGCAACCGGATGCAGACACGCGAGACCCACGCCATCGACACGTTGTACCCGACGTTACCGTTACCCGATGAAACCACGCTAAAAGTACATCGTGTGAAATTTTTGAACAAATCCAAACCTTTGGTGGTCAAGCCAGATTTTCCACGTCACGCACCTCGGGTAACACGACGCTCCCCGATGACCCCGACACACGTTGGGGATTGCACCACGTTGTGTCCCGATATTCAAATCGGGGTACATCGGGACCAACATCGTGAATGTGTGAAAGTGGCTTAACACACCGCTCCCCGATGACCCCGACACACGTTGGGGATTGCACCACGTTGTGTCCCGATATTCAAATGAAATCGGGGCACATCGGGACCAACATTGTGAAAGTGGCTAAGTGTACACTTAACCTCAATTCCGCGTGGGCCACCTGTTTCTTTTTTTTTTAACTGACGGTAAATTGCAAAGTTCCCATCAAGATTTCTCGGTTATTTTGAAGACTTTTTAGTGAATTATGGTGTTAATTTTATACAGTACACTTGGTCTTAATATGATAAAGAGAAATATTAGTTATATATTTTTCCATTACGTATCGATAATTTAGCTGCTAAGGGATTCAATTTACCGTTAGCTGAAATTGAATAGACTACTGTATACTGTCGTAAGGTTTGGGTAAATTCGTTTTGCAGTTTGTTTGCTTTGAATATAGTAAGATCTCACCACTCCCCTACCTGAATCAGTCAAAGATTTTGTTCCATAGATGGCTCAGCTTGATACGGGGGTTTCAGCAGTCCTTCAGTTTTTATTCATTTTAACCCCTTCAGTACAGGTGACGTCCTTTTCATTACAATCTGGGAACTATTAGGCGAGTTTGTGCAGTTTAGGAAGGACGTCTACCCATTGAAAGGCTACGAACTATCACAATTAATCCTTTTAGCTACCCTATATATTTCCTAGGCTTCATAAAATTGTTTAAATGTAGCTGAAGGCAAATATAGACTTCGCCGGCACAGAAGGGGTTAAAATACCCCCTCCTAATACTCCGAATCCATGTTGACTATTATCATTGAAAATATAATTCTAGATAAATTAAGATTTCAGTATATATATACCGGTATATATAATAGAATGGCTACGTGGAATGTTAGTGGCATGAATGATGGCACAAAAGAGAGAGAGGTTCTGGAAGTGTTAGTGAATGCCAGGCTGGATGTATGTGGAATGACAGAGACCAAATGGAAAGGTTCAGATGTGAGAGAGTGGGAGTGTGGAATGGGTGTGTGTGCTGGAGTGAGTGAAGGAACAGCGAGAGAAGGTGCATGTTTGTTTGTAAGTAGCAAATGGAAGGAATGTGTAAGAGAGTATGGGTCTGTGGGTTCAAGGATTGTGTGGGTGAGAATGAAAGTAGGAATACAAACGTGGGTGATTGTATGCGTGTATGCCCCGACAGAGGATATACTTGAAAGAAAGAAAGAGGAGTTCTGGATGAATGTGGAGGCGTGCCTGGAGAAGTTTGACAAGAACGAAAGAATATTTCTGATTGGGGATATGAATGGTAAGGTGGGTGATAGGAAAGTTGAGGGAGTGGTGGGAGGGTGGGGGGTACCATCAGAGGTGAATGGGAATGGTAGTGCACTTGTGGACGTATGTGTGGGGAGGAGGCTGTGGATAGCCAACACCTTCTTCCGACACAGAATGATCCACAGGTACACGTGGAAACGGATGTTGACGATGAAGGATAAGACAGTGGTGGAACGAAAGTAATTGATTGATTATGTATGTGTGGATGAACGAATGAAGAAATCTGTGATGGATGCTAGGGTGTATAGGGGTATTGGAGGGGGTCTGTCTGATCATTATGTAGTGGTAGCTAACGTTAGGATACAAAAGAAGTGGGTGAGGAGAGCGGGAGGGAGGCGAGAGGAGGGTGGAATGGTGAGGAGGGTGGAGAGGTTGCAGGAGGAGGAAATCAGGGAGGAGTACAGGAGAGCAGTGGAAAGACGACTAGGTGGGTTCGACCTGGAAGTTATGGAGGAAGTGGAGGAGATGAGCAAGGTGTTTAAGGATGAGATCTGTGCAGCATGTGAGGAGGTGTGTGGAGTGAGGAGAAGAGGGAGGGGAGTGAAAGGTACAGCATGGTGGCCAGAAGAGGTACGAATAGCTGTGGAAGAAAAGAAGAAAGCATATAGAGAGTGGTTGGGTAGCAGAGTGAATGAAGATTCCGAGAGACAGAAACGAGCGAGGTACGTGGAGAGTAAGAGGGTGGTGAAGGAAAGTAAGAGAAGAGTAGATGAGGAATTTGGAAGGAATCTGAGTGTAAAATGGAGGGAGAGTAAGAAACTGTTCTGGAAAGAAGTCAAGAAAGTTAGGGAAGGTAGCAAGGGAAACAGTAAGGGTGTGAAAGATAAGAATGGGAGAATGCTAGCCGAGAAGCAAGAGAGAGTCGAAAGATGGAGGGAGTACTTCAGTGAGTTGCTAAATGAAAGGAATGAAGAGCCAGCAAACATAGCTGGATATGGTATGGGAGGGAGAAGAAGAGAAGTAGTGGAGGAGGAGGTGGGGATCAGGAGGTCAGAAGTGTGGGAAGCCATGAAAAGAGTGAAGTTGGGGAAAGCACCAGGAACAGATGGAGTGTGTGGGGAAATGTTGAGGTATGGTGGTGAGATAGTGATAGAATGGGTATGGAAAATGTGCAAACTAGCATGGGAGAAGGGGAGTGCACCCGATGACTGGAAGACTGGCATAATAGTCCCCCTATATAAGGGCAAAGGGGAAAGAGGAGTGTGTGGTAACCACCGAGGAATATGTCTTCTAAGCGTAGTAGGGAAGGTATACAGTAGGGTAGTGATTGAGAGAGTGAGAGTGAGAACGGAGAAATGGATAGGCGACGAGCAGGGAGGTTTTAGGAAGGGAAGAGGATGTGTAGATCAGATTTTTACCCTGAATTGTGTTGTGGAGAAGTATCTGGAGAAGAAACAAAAGGTGTATGTTGCCTTTATGGACTTGGAGAAGGCCTATGACAGAGTGGATAGAGAAGGTTTGTGGAAAGTACTTAGAATATACGGAGTAGAGGGCAAGTTGCTGAAAGCAGTGAAGAGCATGTATGAGGGTGCAAAGGCGGCAGTATGTGTGGAGAGTGAGCAGAGCGAGTTCTTTGACCTGAATGTTGGTTTGAAACAGGGGTGTGTGATGTCCCCGTGGTTGTTTACTGTATATATGGATGGAGTTATGAAAGAAATACTATCAAGAGCAGTGGATGTTGGTGTATCGCTGAAAAGGGAGGGAATTGAGTGGAAGCTACCTATACTGCTGTTTGCGGATGATACAGTTCTGATGAGTGATAATGAATGGGAGTTGCAGGGTCTGGTAAATGAGTTTGGAACAGTGTGCGAAAAACGGAATTTGAAGGTAAATACGGGGAAGAGCAAGGTTATGGTCTTCGAAAGGGGTGAAGTCACAGAGTGTGAGGTGAAGCTGAACGGTCAGGCTATGGAGATCGTCAACTCTTTTAAGTATCTGGGCAGTGTGTTGAGTAAAGATGGGACTATGGATGAAGAGGTGCGGGAGAGGGTACAACAGGGGAAGAGGGTTGTAGGAACGCTAAAAGCAGTAACAAGAAATAGGGTGGTCAGTATGGAAGTGAAGAAGTCCTTGCATGACAGTGTGGTAATCCCGACACTGACTTACGGAAGCGAAGCATGGACGTTGGTTGAGAGACTCAGACCAAGAGTGAGAGCAGTGGAAATGAATTACTTAAGGAGTGCGTGCGGAGTTACATAGAGGGATAGACAGACTAATGAGGAAGTAAGAAGGAGGTGTGGTGTGGAGGTAGATGTGCTGGAAAGTGTGAAAAGGAACAACTTGAGATGGTTCGGCCATATGGAACGTATGGAAAGCGAGAGAATGACTAAGAGGGTGTATGAGAGCGAGGTGGAGGGACAGAGGGGGAGAGGTAGACCGAATATGAGGTGGAAGGATGGAGTGAGGAAGTACATGAACGAAGGTGGTGCTGGTTGGGGGGAGGGGCGTCGACTGACTGGGGACAGGTGCATGGGGGCGGTTCGTTCGTGGCCACCCCTTCGGGGATCACGGCGTCAGACAATAGATAGATAGATAGATATATAATATTTTTTCCTTTTTTTGTTTGTTTAGGTGCTTGAAGGAAACAAAGGCAAAGCTACCTGGAAGGTTGAAAGAAGGACAGAGCCAAAATAAAGGTACGTTGGAGGTTATTTTGGTTTGGTTGGTGTGTTGTTACTGTTTATGTATCTATAGAAAATGTTTAGGATTTGTTTTACCATCTTAAGCTATGTTGATTTTGTATTTCCTCTGTCATTTTATTAGTGTTATTACTTTACCTCTGGCAACCAATTACTGATTATGGTTATACTGATGTTTTGGACCGACAGTTAGCCCATCGATCTTTTTAGGCCTAATAGGTCCGGTAGAGCATATACATCATTGCTATATATGTCATTAACCCGTACAGCCCCAGCGACACGTCTGACGCGTCGGCGATGTATGTAACGCACAGCCCCAGAGACACGTCTGATGCGTCACCCTAATTGCGCCGACCGTAACCTCAGGTGTAGCCACTCAAGAGGGCTCAGATTTGTATGGGAACTGTGTACGTATCCCACGCAACCGTGCCGATGGTTGAAAACTCTCAAAGTCCACGTGCGTGCGCGTGAGCACGCAATAACCTGTTTTTTTGGGGTAATTGCCTTCAATTTTTTACTCTTGTAAAATACGTTTTCGGGGGCTCTGTAGGACCATTCTTTAAGCTTTTTGAGCGGTTTTTCGTGGTTTTTCCTTCATTCCAAACCCATTCGCTATTGTTTCTGGAATAAAACCATTTTTTGAAAACCGGCCGGGTTCTGGTGAACAAACATTACAAAACTAGCCGGGGCTCCACGGGTTAAGAGCTGAAATGTGTTATAAGGGAGAAAACAAAACAAAACGCTAAAATACAGTATAGCCTACTGTAAAACAATAGTTTTTCAGCCAGTACCCAACCAGCGGGGGTGTGGGGGCGGCAGCCCCCACCCATATACTAGGTTAGGTTAGGTAAGGTTGTTTGGTTAGGCTAGGCCTAGCACATTAAAACAAAATAAAAAAATAATAGCCTAACCCAATCAGCGGGGGTGTGGGGGCGGCAGCCCCCACCCATAATACTAGGATAGGTTAGGTAAGGTTGTTAGGTTAGGCTAATGTCTTCCCAAAGTTGACTATTTTTATAACATAAGATATTAGGCTACCCACTCCACCCCGTGAAATCCGAGCCAGCTTTTGTCAAAAGTTGGCTCGGGTATTCACAAAATTGGGTTTTATGGGTTTGTAATTTGGGAAAACCCGAGCCAAGTTTTGATACAAAACGCTATATTATTGTATTTTTACGCTTTTAACCCCTCATTTCCCCTTAACTTCATAGCCCTCCCCACTAGTGGGGGGCGTGTTTTTAGATTGTTGGATAATGGGAAAATACTCATTTCAGCTCCTCTTCAGTATAAAACCACACTATATCTGAAGGAAAAATTAAAAAATACAAACTAAAACTTACTGAAATCGCTGTCTGTCCAAAAAGTCAGGTTTACCCTGATTATAATTACAGTATATGGTATTACTTTCCCTTTTTACTTTTAATCAAGTTTATTTCTCATATTGCTCTACTGATATTTTTAGCATACTAAATGGGCTTCTGTACATTTTGTATCGTTTGTGTATATCCTTATATTTTATTTTAGGCACTCACTATTATTTCTTTGAATTTGATCCATACTTGTACGATGCTGGTGACTCTTTTAATTTACATATTGATGTCTTTTAGTTAAATATTTAGGCCATTAACTCTTACACTGCGGCCAACGTATATTTACACCCTATATACTGTATAATAGGCTCATACTGTGAGCGACACTATGTACAGTTGTTCACATAAGTTCTGTTCCTCACTGTGATCAAACACATAGAAATACAATGTGCATGATTGAATTAAGAGCGTAGTTTCTCATGCAGTGGTTAACTCATCCGATTAGTCATATGATAATTAGAAGAAACCACACTGGCATTCATACTATTTTCCTTTCATACATACTACCAGGAATGGAAATTATGTGAGCAACTGTACGTATTGTTAGTACCGGCTGCACCGACCCGCCTCGCGTGTTGCCAGACGTTTTCAGGAGGTTTTCAGTTTGCCACTCATAGTATAATCATGGTGCTTTATGCATTGGGTGTGGGAGGGTGTGTATCCAAGCTAGAGGTGTTTTAGAAGCTGAAATACAACAAAATCATTGCTAACTTAAAAGATTTTGTGATGGCTATGTACAGTTTGCCGCACATATTCTATTTCATTGGGGTCGTGATATGGCAGTGCTGCACCCACCTCCTCGGTCCACCTCCTACCTTCCACCCAACCTTTCCTCCTTCCCTTCCACTATTGGTAGGAGGTGGAGTGAAGGAGGTGGGTGCAGCTCTGCCAAGTTGCGATTTGCTGAGATGATTAAGAAATAGAATATGTGTGGCAAACTATACCAAGTACGAATGTGAGGTTCATTTCATATTACAGAACATCACTAATACTGTCTAACAGAAACATTAGTTGCTAAAATGATGAATTACTAAATTGAGCTATCATGAACATATGGATACAAAAGAGGGAGATAGTGACGGCAATATTATGCTTGATAAGTGGCCACTCACCGAGAGAGAAGGAAGAAAGTCTCAGTCAATATTCCCATGATTGGAAGGGGAGGAATGAATGAATGAAGACTTGTACGGGAAGTTTCCAACCCAATATTTTTATTGGAACTTGTTAGAATTCAGTCTGTGCTACGGATATGGCACTTGGATAACAGATATTGAGTGGAATTAGCGGGAAAATAGCCGCTAGGGCGTATTCTTGTCTGTAGAACCCACTACATCGCAAGGGTTACTATCCGCCTTGTTGTAGATGGGTATATTGTACATTTTTCACTAATAAAGGTGTTTGTACCATATAGAGTTGAAACCTGATGTTATGATCACAACCGGTTATTTATTCACAAAATGCAAGGTCTGAAGTTAAGTTTTCGTGAGTCGTGATAACCGAATCTAATATTGCCTCTCCTTAGTCCAGTAAATCTAGCAATCATTTAACTGGACCTAGAACAAATTGCAATAGAAGGTTTTTTGGCTTTAACTTGTTTATTAGGTCCCTCTGATGCACATATAAAAAGTCTCCAACTTTTGGACACTGGGAAAGTGGTTAATTTGCATAAATTCAAGATGGCCGCCGTCCAAAGCTTCAATTTACAGATAACTTTTTTCTGGTTGCTCCTAGACCCTATAAATGTATTACAAACAACGTTTTTTGGCTTTAACTTGTTTATTAGGTCCCTCTGATGAACATATAAAAAGTCTCCAACTTTTGGACACCTGGAAAGTGGTTAATTTACAGCCGAAAAACCTTACAGACAGGCTGAACTGTCTCTTTCACAAGGGGTGACACAGACACTTTGTGCTTGTATGGGTTTTTTGACCTGTTGTCCCTCTTTTTTATAAAAAAAAAAAAAAAAAAACATGACGTAGTATGACGTCATTCAGAGCCAATTATGTAATTCATGATAGGAGTTCGTATTCACTTGGATCATCGGTGCTTGCATCAAAGTTGCTATTTTGACAGAGTCCTTTACATTGACCACATGCACTGGAACATTCAAGCTCATTCCGTTTGCAACTACAGCGTTGAGTGTCACAGTTGCCCTTACACTGACATCTGACCAATTTCAGTAGTGAATCAGGAGCCACTGGCGAATCCATCGTCTTCGGTTCAAGCTGTCCCTTCCGCAGACACCAGCCCCATTTCTCGGGGTCCACACAGTTCCCCATCCATTCCTGGACCTGCCAATAAACTCGGAACGAGTGGTATTTGGCTGCATCGGTTGTTGGGGGAAGGCTGTGAACTTCAACGGTAGTTGAACTTTTTGCCACCTTGTTGCAAAACTTTGTCTTTCGCAGTCCGTCAAGGGTGTCATTTCCTTTTCCCCCGTACAAATAAACCAAGGCCTTTTCACCAGCTGATGATATCGCGTCTTTACTTCCACTTTGGCAACAGAATGCTTCTATACATTTCAAGAAACCGTTGTCTTCCCTCACTTTCCTCAAGGCAGCCCCTTTACCAATACCATACAGTCGTGAGGTTGTGTCACATCCACAGAGTGCATGGACAACTGGCAGGACACGACAGATGCTTTCACCGAGAGCTTCTGCTACTGAGTTAATATGCCAACATTTCCCACCTTCCTTGCTCGACTTGAAGTACAAATCATTCATCCCTCGTTCCGCATAATGACACAACAGCACCAACAAGTCTGTGTCCTCACCTATCACATATGTCACGGTTTCCCTTGCATGCTCAATTCCCTTCTTCGCAATCATGACATCTGCATCTGCTGGCGCATTGACACAGTCAATTCCATTTGCCTTGAATGTTTCACACAATAAGTCAATGAAGTTTTGCTTATTGTCCGAGTTTGACAAGAAGTTTTCCTTTTTTGACCGAAGGGGCATGGTTGGAGTGAACATCACCTTTTGACCAAAGACTCCTTTTGATCGTCGATTGTGTGTCATGTCCTTGGTAGTAGGTCCTGATTTATAACCGTCGAATACAACCACCGGGTTGAGAAAGTTTTTGGAAACATGCTTCATGTACATGCTTGCAATGTCCTCAAATGTGTCACCCTTCTTCCATGGAATCCTTTGCAATAAGGAACCACCATCCAGAACATGGGTCACAGTCCTTTCTTCCTCAAATGATTCCAATGACGACTTGGGAACAACAGCAGCTATCTCATCTCCTAGCTGTGGTTTATTGGCTTCCCTGAGCCTCCCCCACTTATCGAACAGAGCAGTAGGGTAGCTAGACAACTCATACACAAAGACCTCTTCAACACCTAAGTCCCTGTTATTAGCAAAGATGAGGAGCCTCTGGAAAAGGAGCTGTGGGTCGATTGGTACTTTTTCAGCACTGATTGTAACCTTTGCACCCAATGACTCAACTTGATCTTTCTTCCTAAATGAAAAGTCAAAAGCATTGCTACCTTCCATCTTCTGCACAATGTTCATACCAACCTCATACAGTAAATGAGGATTGGCCGAGGCTGGTCCTGTCACACCGTTGGCAATATTCCTGAGTTCATTTGATTCTTGAAATGGATCATAATCCTTGAAGAATGCGAGAACCTTCTCTGTGTCCTTCCTATCTCGTTCACGCCTTGCTTCAGTCATTTCTTTGTGCTGCTCAGAGGTGTGGAAATGCTTCCCTGTCAGTTCTTGCATAACTTCACTCACCTCAGCGCAGGCTGGCATAGCAAGTAACCAGCGCAGGCGTTGCGTTTCCTCCATGCCCCTACCACGTGTCAATCCACCATTCGTTTTCAAAGAGCGCATCAAAACCTGCTCTATAACCAAGTCGCTTGGCAGTCCTGCCCACAGCCGATCACTTCGGCGGATCACAAATAGACCGGAGTTCAATTGACAGAACATGTCTGGGTTGAGCTGCTCAAGTTCAATCATGTCTTGAATGTACACATGGGCTGACTTGGCATAATTGTTATGACCACACGCTGCAAAGTACGGCAACATCTCCTGGAGTGTTCCGAGGTACAGTAGGAAATCGCCCATTCTCAGTGCCCTCAGGAAGCGACGCAGCAGGTCAATCATGTCCATGTATTGAATCCATAGCTTTCCCATCTTATGCTCTGCTAAGGAGCTCTTCTCAGCTTTAAGTTTTTCAGAAATTCTGTTGAAAACGTCTTTACTGCAGACTTCATCCGGTGAAACGTCTTCACGCAACAGCTTATCCAAAAGATCTGCAGCCTCCTGGAAGTCCTTGCATGCGTCTCTTTCCTCATCTACCATTGAGAGGTTGACACCGTATGCCCTGCCTAACACAATCGAACTCAAGGCTGTATCAACCAAGAAGTGGCCTCTGATTGCTCGTGCATAGGCTTTCCCACTCAGCATTTGGGTCACAGCATTTTCAGCGTATATAAGTTCCAAAACCTCCTTAAGCCCAGATGCTTCCATAACATGGCCCATGCATCCCAAAAAGCTCATCACAGAGTGAAAGCCACCAAGGTTCAAAACAATGGGTTTCAGTTCGCTTCCTTCCTTCTCATGAACAATGATCGTCTTCGCTTTCCAATAAAGCGGTTGGTCGAATGTCAGCATTGGCGTCGTTCCTTGGCGATGGCTTTCCGCAGCAACGAAGTGAAGTGTTGAGTAAATACAACTCATGTCCGTAGGGTCCATGTCAATCATGGGCAAGAAATGGACGGATGATTTCCCTGGGTGTTGTCCATGGCACACACTCTGCATTAAGCCGGACCAGCCTGGTCGTTTTGGTCGAAGCAACCAAGACGTTTTCCACAGCGTCAGCTGCTGGAAGATCGCGTGCAAAGTTAATTCGGCCTCTAACAGTGTCAGCCCACTCATCAGCCCTGGCATCACATGCAGAAAGTATTGTCCTTTGAAAGTTGAAGGTGCGTACTGGATACACTTCTTCTGAATCATGCTTTGTGTCCAAATAGATTTTTGTACCACAAAAAAAGCAGTTCTCTGTAAAACAAAAGTCTGGTGTCTGAGAACGAAGAGCAGGTTTTTCAGGACGTTTCTTCTGCTTCCCAGGAATTCTATTTGGCTTCGTATTGACATGCTTCTTTCGGCAATCAATGTGCACCGTTTGGCCCTCGGACACGGTAATTGATGGCGTTCCACGTTCAGTACTGGCCTTGTTGATAGTATCTGCTCCCTTCGCCCTCAGCTTGACTGTTTCTCCTTCGTCTAACGTGTTTGAGCAAATGCCGCAGGGATTATGCACCACCTCTTCTTCCATGGCTTCGGTAGATGTCGCACCAATCTGTTGAAACAAGAAACAAGATGATGGGATTAGTATAGGCCTAGGCAAAATGTAATAGACAATAATGTGCAGTAAAGGTAGGGCTTGACCTAGAACAAATTGCAATAGAAGGTTTTTTGGCTGTAAGGTTTTTTGGCTGTAAATTAACCACTTTCCAGGTGTCCAAAAGGTGGAGACTTTTTATATGTTCATCAGAGGGACCTAATAAACAAGTTAAAGCCAAAAAACGTTGTTTGTAATACATTTATAGGGTCTAGGAGCAACCAGAAAAAAGTTATCTGTAAATTGAAGCTTGGGACGGCGGCCATCTTGAATTTATGCAAATTAACCACTTTCCCGGTGTCCAAAAGTTGGAGACTTTTTATATGTTCATCAGAGGGACCTAATAAACAAGTTAAAGCCAAAAAACCTTCTATTGCAATTTGTTCTAAGTCCAGCCCTACTTTGACTGGTCTACCTAGTGGGTGTCTGTAGTATTAAATGTAGGAAATTATCGTTAAGAAAATCGATCATTCTTTCAAATACTTTTCCAATTCCACTAATATCATGCCATGCAGTAGAATGCAAATTAATGTCGCCTATGAAATGAATTCCTTTAGTTGATAGCATTTCCTTTAACCTGGTGGACCCCAAGGAATTTAAAATAAAAGTGCACTCCAGGACCAGCTATTTGTAATTTTTTGTTTTTCTGAAAACACATAGGATGGGTTAGTAATGAAGGAAAAACAACATAGAACCGCTCACCTAGATCATTTAGGGGTCTTAGGGGGTGGGGGAAAGTCACAATTAACATGGGGTGATGGGTAGGCAAAATACTGGAAAATAACTCCCGCTCGCGCCCACACGCACGCGGCTGAACTTGGGGGGTTGCCAATCATCGGTATTGTTCTGTGGGATCTTAAAGTAGTTCCTATACAAATCTTAGTGCCATAGGATGAGTAATTAAGGCGGACGCAACCATTACGTCGCTGGGGTTAAGCGTTACATACATAGGCGACGCATAACGTGCATCACTGGTACTCAAGGGGTTAAAGAGGGATGGGCGTATTTATTTGCTCATTTATATATCTTTTTACTATATTTTTAGTTCCCTCTCTAGACCTCCCTCCATCAAGCTTATAAATTCACCCCCAAGACCCTTCTTTAAGATAAGTTTGTATATTTTTCGATAGAAAAATGTTGCGGCTGAAGGCCGGTTCCTCTTAAATTACAGCCTCGCTATTGCTCGCCAGGAAAAAATAGACACCCAAATGACACAAAAAATTGTAATATTGACAGAGAAATGGGATCGCCAAACTAATGGGTCGAACGTCTTAAAATCTGAAAACTAATGGGGCTAAACATGAGGAAAAAATTAGACCATAAAAATTAGCCATCTCCCCTTAAGGTATTGTAAAGTGATATATCCTCTGTTTATCATTGGACACCAATAGACTATAACAACATTCATGCCTATATCCTTGTTGCTTATTTTAACACTTGATAGTGCAGAGCTGTTAGAGGGAATTGTAATGTTTAATTAATTAATGAGAAAATATTTTCGTTGACTTTGAGGATAAAGCCTCCACCTCTCTTTATGATATAGTTTATAAGAGTTAATCTGGTATTCGTGAAGGAAATCGATGTAATTGAAGTCTGAAATTTGTTCTGCCTTCAAACTCAGGAATCCCATAGTTTCTATGGTTATGCCCGGAATCATGGCAAAGCTGTCGACTCTCGCCAAAAACTCCATCAATTACAAATGCTCTGAAATGTCCAACTCAAGATCTTCCCAAGCTTTGTTTTTGGCGAGTCAAAAATCTCTCCAACAATTTTACATCCTCGTTTTTCCCTTCTCCATTTCACTCTCACGGCACCACTGTAATTTCTTCTTCTGAAAAAGCTGAACTTTTTGCTCAAATTTTAGCTAAAAACTCTACCTTGGATGATTCTGGTGCTATTCTTCCTTCTCCATCCCCCTCTCTCTTACTTGTGCCTAATATCCTAATTTCTTCAAAAGATGTACTTTCTGCCCTCGCCGGGCTTAATAATGGGAAGGCGTATGGACCAGATAGTGTTCCTCATGTTGTACTCGGAAAAAGGTTTTCTTTTTTTTTCTTTGTTTTTTTTTATAAGAGACAATGAACGGAGGAAGGAAAAACACAGATAAAACAAAAAGGTCCATGTGCCTAAAGGCATCCTCCATTCATAAAATGTTTGTAACAACTGGATTTAAACATTTGTAGATTGTAAGTTTGTGGAAAGCAATTCGAGGGAAGTGAATTCCAAAGAGTAGTAGCTCTGGGGATAAATGAATTCTGATAAGCAAAAGTCCTGCATTGAGGAGGAGAAAGTGTAAATTCATGGGCGCTCTCAGCTGCCCTAGTTCTACGGGGAAAGATGTGGAGAGGCGGCACAATTGAAGCAAGTTCCTCGGAACAATTGCTGTGAAAATATCTGTAGAATAATGCAAGGGATGCAACGTTTCTTCGTATGGATAATGTAGGTAGGTCCTGTGTGATTGCAGGGTTATTGATTAATCTAATAGCTTTATTTTGAATTTTGTCCAACTGCCTCAATGCAACCACTCCACTTCCACCCCACAGAGGTGAACAGTAATCCATCTGAGAACGCACATGACTTTTATATATCACGGCCAACTGCTCGTCAGTGAAGAATTCTCGAACTCTGTACAGGAGTCCCAGTTTTTTAGAGGCATTCTTAGCAATACTTCTAACATAATGTGTCCAGCTCAAGTTAGTAGTTAATGTTACACCGAGAATGTCAATACTAGGGGAAGTGGGAATATTTACATCATTACAAAATATATGGGAGTCAGTGAGATTCTGTCGGTTAGAAAATTGAATGTACTTGGTTTTCTGTGCATTAAAGGAAACTAGATTCTTTTGTCCCCATCCATTAATTCTAGAAAGGTCCTGGTTCAGAGAAATTGCAGTGTTTATTTTTGAATTTATAAGATCGGGTTGGGTGAAAGAATTGGTAAATGTGAAGGAACTGTGGAGTGTTGAGTCATCTGCGTAGGAATGTATTGGATTATGAGTGGTAGATATGAGATCATTGATATGAATGAGGAACAGAATTGGGGCCAAAACTGATCCCTGGGGAACACCAGCATTTATTGAGTGAAATTGAGAATAAAGGCCATCTACAATTACACGTATTTTTCTGTTATGAAGATAAGAAGAAATTAGTGGAACTAATGATGCAAGGCCGTAGTGTGACATCTTCGACAATAAGGATTGATGCCAGACTCTATCAAATGCCTTTGATATATCCAGTGCTATTGTATGCGTTTCACCATGTTGGTCTGTAGTTTGGTTGATTTGATGCGTAAGAAGGCAAAGCATGTCTGCAGTTGATCGACATCGTCTAAAACCATATTGCCTATCACTGATTAATTTATTATTCTCAAGATGCTTAATTATGTGATTATTTAATATAATTTCAAAAACTTTACCAAGAGTGGAAGTTATAGCAATTGGTCTGTAGTTTGATGGATCTGAAGAGGCACCTTTTTTAGGAACTGGATGGATGTTTGCTTCTTTCCAGGGTACTGGGAAGCATGAGGTATGAGTACACAGACGGAAATTTTTTGCCAATACAGGAGCAAGCACCAAGGAGCAATTCTTAAGTACTATTGGAGGAATTTCATCTGGACCAGGAGCCTTATCTACCGAGAGATTCTGCAAAATAGTTTTGACATGTCTGGTGTGGATCTTAAGTGAGGGAATTTCAGGCAAATTAAAATTAAGTACAGGGACATCTTGATTTATTTCATCTAAGGTTGAGTTGGTGGAGAAAATATCCGCAAGAAGGTTAGCTTTACCTCGTGGGTCACTTACAAGATTGCCAGTCGGAGATTTTAATGGTGGAATGGATGAAGCAGTAGTGAAGTTGGATTTAAATTAGTTAAGAGTAGACCAAAATATTTTGTTATCATTTGGATTATTTAGAAGTTTATTTGCCTGCTTGTGGAGAAAGTTTGATTTAGTTAGGTTTAATACAGTTTTGGCATGATTACTGATGTTTCTAAAGTAATTAAAGGCTTCATGTGTTTTTGATCTTGTGTATGCATTGTAGGCTATTGCTTTTTGTTCAGTTACTCTAGCACAATTATGGTCAAACCATTTAGGTGAATTAGATCTTTTACTGTACTTTTGATGAGGAATAAAAGTTTCCATTCCAATTTTTACAAAATCTTGTATGTGGCTCAAGGTGGAGTGTGCATCATTAGAAAAGAAAGAGGTCCAGGGAATATCAATAAAGAAACCTTGAAGACCCTCCCAGTCTGCCCTATCGTAATGCCATTTAGTCACCAAAACAGGTTCAGAGTGGGAAGGTGTGGTAGGTGATAGACAGGTGGCCTGTATCAGACAGTGATCAGAAGATCCAAGCGGGGACCTCACTGTAACATCATAATTTTCTGAATTGGTTGTTAAAAATAAGTCCAGTAGGTGGGAATTATGATTAGGATTATCTGGTACACGGGTGGGTTGGTTGACTAGTTGAGTGAGATTAAATGAGTCTGCAAATAGCTCACATTCAAGACCAGCATCATCAGTCCTGGCTGAATGAGTGAGCCATTCAACATTATGGACATTAAAATCACCCAACACAGTGATTTCAGAAGAAGCATTTAAGTTGAGGACACGGAGTTGTGAGGACAGAGAATCAAAAAGACTTTGCTCTGGAGGAGTATTTGGGGGAACGGTAGATGCAACATATGTATTTAAATTTACCAGCAGGAATTAATTTGTATATAGAATAATCAAAATAGGGACAATTGAAACTAGTAACCTCCTCCAGGGCAATTTCAGATTTTGCGAAGCAACATACACCTCCTTTAGGTCTGAAATTTTGGAGCAGTTGATAACCTGGAAAATTAAATCTAGACGTGTCAGATGTGGATGTTACTTGAGTCTCTGTCAAAAAAAGGAGAGTAGGGGATTCTGCTTGAAGAAATTGGTGTACAGAATTGATGTTAGAGTGAAGTCCCCTTATATTGCTAAAGAAAAAGCTGCACCGACGAGCAGCTTTGGGACGTTGCAATGC
Source organism: Paralithodes platypus (assembly GCA_032716605.1). Taxonomy (NCBI): domain Eukaryota; kingdom Metazoa; phylum Arthropoda; class Malacostraca; order Decapoda; family Lithodidae; genus Paralithodes; species Paralithodes platypus. Next base: position 34,512,524 of record CM064491.1, on the reverse strand, counting down.
TCTTGACACAGTCACATCATGACGACCGGGAGGGCCCTGTGTCAATGACCCAACCCTGCCGGGGGTGGATATCCGAGGGACCACCAGGTTTGCTCTTAACAATTGTACTGCCATATTTATTGGGTAAGGTGTATGGTGTTACATGTATGATATGTAGTGCGAAGAGTAGTGTTTTATGGATAGAGGATAGCAATGTAGGGCAATGTCGTGAAGTTGGATGTGTATGTTATATAAAGAGGGTTTTCCTGATACCCCTGATGTGTGAGGGCAATCGCTCACTTCCACAGCCGGTAAACTCTCATGTTCCTCAGGGTTCTGTCCTCTCTTCGGTTCTCTTTCTAATATTCATTAATGATCTTCTCAACTGTACCTCTAGTCCTATTCACTGATGACTCTACCTTACACTATTCAACTAGTTTTCCACAAGATTCAATGTGCAACTACTCGAAAACTCACATGATAAGGCTATAGCACATTTTCTTCTGATCTCTCAACTATTTCTGAGTGGGACAGAGAAAATCTTGTTGCTTCCAAAACCCAATCTTTCTACCTATCTACTCGTCACAATCCTCCACAATCCTCCACATGTTAAAAATAAATACATCAACTCTCCATTTGTTCTCAATATTCTTTGTCTTTTATTCTTCTGACCTTTCTAAGTAAGATCATAATACCACTAAAGCCGCTTCCTAGAAGTTAGTTGTGCTCAAACGTCACCGTGGGTTCTTCACCCCCTCACAGCTTTTTGAGCTGGACAGGGGCTCAGTGCGCCCATGTATTGAGTATTGTTAGCATGTGTGGGGATGTTCAACTCCTACCATATTTCTTGAAAGGGTAGAGCCAAAAGCATTTCGTCTTATCAAATATCCTCCTCTTACTAATTCCCTACAATATCTCATTACATGTCACAATGTTGCATCTCTCTCATTCTGTTACCACTGTTACAGTAATCAGTGTTCTTCAGAGCTCTGTCAGTGTATACCACCTCTCTTATGGAGAGTTGGTGGCACCTGATTGTCAACACATTCCCACCCCTATTTTGTCCAACACTCTAACTCAAGAGTGAATCTATTTTCCCGGTCTTTCTTATACTCAACAAGTAAGCTATGGAACTCTCTCCCTCAATCTGTCTGTCCCTCATCATATTACATATAGTGTTTTAAGGTCCGTGTGTCCAGACATAAATGACTCCAAAATATCTTGAATTTGGCTTACTATCACTCCTTCAGAGTTGGGTGGAAATGCATTTTATACAAGCAGCTTTACCGTTTGTCTCCTTCATACACATGGACAAAAAACTGCAACTATAAGTACTTCTTCTATTAAAAGCATGTGTTTCAGTTCATCTAATTATTTTTGTAAACTTCTTGCGTTGAAATATGATGCTTAACACTCAAGCCGCGGGGCCCGACATATGTCGAGTGAGAGAATCATGGCCACCCCTGCAGGGCCCGACATATGTCGCAAGGGATGTTGAGCATATTATCGGCTCTGAGAGAGAGTCCACGCATTGGGAGGACGATAGGCGGGCTCTGACCGCTCAGCACGGACTCAGTGCCGCGACTGTCACTACCTCCACAACATTCCACACCCACGGCCTCGCGAGACCAAGAAAAAACTCGGGAAATTACTGTATTTTTTAGGGTTTTTCCCCTCGTGTTGCGCGATCGCTACAGGATTACCCATGGTCGTACAAGGATGATTCAGGTGTCATTGGAAAGCTCTATTATCGCCCTTTCACGGATACATAATTGTATTACGCTCTTGTTTATGCATAAAAAAGAGCATGGAATGAAGCTCGTTTAGCGTAAATATGCCCGCCTGCCAGGTAGTAGAAGGTACAAATATCCCAGTTGGACAAGGGTTAAATTCATATGAGTTGGTATTTGTTTTCTTCGTGGTTGATTCTGCCAGCAAGGACATCCATGGTAGTTGGAGAGAGAGAGAGAGAGAATGTGTGAGTGAGTGAGTGAGTGAGTGAGTGAGTGAGTGTAAGTCAGGTATAGGATGGTGTCATGATCCGGAACTGTGGCGTGTGAAGTGTAGAATTATAGATTGTTGGTTAGACTAGAGAGGAGGCGAGAGTACAACAGAAGGGATCCGGCGGAAAACATCCTTTGTCTAGTGTTAATAAATTACTATAGTATTAGAGCCGTTCATAGTTTTATTATTATGTAAAACAATAACGACACTATATAAACAACCTAACAAAATCACTTTGGCAATAACGATATAGCAAAATATAATTTTGAAATCAAATAACACAAAACCACCACATAGAATGTACATCACTCTATGAGTAAGTTAATGTGGGTCCTTTGTTAGATCGATAATGTTGGGTTTAATATGCAACATTATGAAGAGGCTCTATTAACCCTTACAGTACCGATGCCGTCCTTTTAACTGTACTATGGCTACTATTAGACAATTGCATTCAATTTAAAACTAGCCTCCAGCAGTTAACAGGCTGTGAACTATCTCACTTAGCCCTTTTTACAACCATAGATCCTTCTTAGGCTGATGCAGTGGAGAACGTCCTTTGCCTAGTGTGAATACATTACTATATTATCAGAGCCGTTCATAGGGTAGGTATAATAGGCATTAACTCGATCAGCAATAGTCTGGCAACTATTGGACAATTGTATTTAGCTGATGAAGGCCGTCTACCCATTAAAAGGCTACAGACTATCTCGGTTAATCATTTTAGCTACCATATATCCTTCCTAAACTTCGTAAAATCCCCTAAGTTTAGCTGAACCGGTACAGAAAGGGTTAAATATACTGAGGAGTTTCCATTAATAGATGTTAGTTAGGACGCACTTTATTCGCATGCTACAGTAAAAGGGGGTGACCTGCTTTTTTCTCTCTTTCTCTGGCTTGTATCTATTCGGCCCCATTCAGCCTACTGTGTTAAGACTTTTATCTACATCCAAGTGTCGATTTCTTCCTGGCAAGCGATAGCGAGCCAGCATTGTATGGAGAAAACCGGCTTTGCCGGAGACATTTTTCTATCGAAAAATGTAGAAATTTAGCCTGCTACCGCTCACCAGGAAAATATTGACACCTGGATGAGGATAAACGTCTTAGTTAAAACAGTAGGCTGAATAGGGCCGAATGGATGCAAGCCAGAGAAAGAGAGAGAAGGAGAACAAAAATAGCTGGGCAACCCCCTTTGTGTTGTTATATGTTAGCGATGTATTTGTGTATACACTCAGGCACAATACCCCATAGCTGGGGTTGGCCGACTCGAGACCGAGCCCGAACAGAAAACAAAAATCAAAGTTCCAATTCTTAGGGTCCGGGATCACTTTCCCGTTCACTTGTCCCTTTCTCTGTCTCGTCTATAGTCTATTCGCTGTAATGAGGAAATAAATACGCCCATCCCCCCTTCAGTAAAATACCAGTATTCAAAGGCGAGGGTAAACAAAAGAAAAAGTAAACTAAATCAAAACAACCATAGCTCCATCTTAGCAAAGAGCCCAGTCTGCTGATGATCCCTAGTGTGTAGTGGAAGGGGGTCCAGCTTTAGTCACGCTCGATGGCAAGTTGATACAAATAAAATTAGAGAAGTAAACATAATTATTATAAACACGAATAAAAAGCACCATCTGAGGAAGAGCACTTTATTGACAATGTTTCGCGGATAGCTTCATCAGGGGCCGGATACACAAACATTTCATGGGCGATCTATGGCGCCATATCTCCCAACTGCCGCCTTAGTATCCCTATGTGTCCTTCTGAGGTCATACTCAAAGCTTTAATATGGGGGCAGCCATCTTGAAAAACATGGCTGACTGCCGCCTTAGCTTATGGGACCTCTGGTGGGTGTTCCGAGTCCGCTAAGGCGGAATCTAAACTTAACAACTCTGTCAATGGAGGGGTAGTCAACATGACAGTACCTCTCCACTGACACCCACCAACCCACTACACAAAAACTCTCTTCGCTTCGTCTGGAATAAAAAATAAAACAAATCTACAAATAACCCTAGGTATACAGTAGGCATAATAACCCTAGGTATACAGTAGGCATAATAACCCTAGGTATACAGTAGGCATAATAACCCTAGGTATACAGTAGGCATTAAACCCTAGGTATACAGTAGGCATAATAACCCTAGGTATACAGTAGGCATAATAACCTAGGTATACAGTAGGCATAATAACCCTAGGTATACAGTAGGCATAATAACCCTAGGTATACAGTAGGCATAATAACCCTAGGTATACAGTAGGCATAATAACCCTAGGTATACAGTAGGCATAATAACCCTAGGTATACAGTAGGCATAATAACCCTAGGTATACAGTAGGCATAATAACCCTAGGTATACAGTAGGCATAATAACCCTAGGTATACAGTAGGCATAATAACCCTAGGTATACAGTAGGCATAATAACCTATATACAGTAGGCATAATAACCCTAGGTATCAGTAGGCATAATAACCCTAGGTATACAGTAGGCATAATAACCCTAGGTATACAGTAGGCATAATAACCCTAGGTATACAGTAGGCATAATAACCTAGGTATACAGTAGGCATAATAACCCTAGGTATACAGTAGGCATAATAACCCTAGGTATACAGTAGGCATAATAACCCTAGGTATACAGTAGGCATAATAACCCTAGGTATACAGTAGGCATAATAACCCTAGGTATACAGTAGGCATAATAACCCTAGGTACAGTAGGCATAATAACCCTAGGTATACAGTAGGCATAATAACCCTAGGTATACAGTAGGCATAATAACCCTAGGTATACAGTAGGCATAATAACCCTAGGTATACAGTAGGCATAATAACCCTAGGTATACAGTAGGCATAACCCTAGGTATACAGTAGGCATAATAACCCTAGGTATACAGTAGGCATAATAACCCTAGGTATACAGTAGGCATATAACCCTAGGTACAGTAGGCATAATAACCCTAGGTATACAGTAGGCATAATAACCCTAGGTATACAGTAGGCATAATAACCCTAGGTATACAGTAGGCATAATAACCCTAGGTATACAGTACATAATAACCCTAGGTATACAGTAGGCATAATTAACCCTAGGTATACAGTAGGCATAATAACCCTAGTTATACAGTAGGCATAATAACCCTAGGTATACAGTAGGCATAATAACCCTAGGTATACAGTAGGCATAATAACCCTAGGTATACAGTAGGCATAATAACCCTAGGTATACAGTAGGCATAATAACCCTAGGTATACAGTAGGCATAATAACCCTAGGTATACAGTAGGCATATAACCTAGGTATACAGTAGGCATAATAACCCTAGGTATACAGTAGGCATAATAACCCTAGGTATACAGTAGGCATAATAACCCTAGGTATACAGTAGGCATAATAACCCTAGGTATACAGTAGGCATAATAACCCTAGGTATACAGTAGGCATAATAACCCTAGGTATACAGTAGGCATAATAACCCTAGGTATACAGTAGGCATAATAACCCTAGGTATACAGTAGGCATAATAACCCTAGGTATACAGTAGGCATAATAACCCTAGGTAGTAGGCATAATAACCCTAGGTTAGCATAATAACCCTAGTATACAGTAGGCATAATAACCCTAGGTAACATAGCATAGGTATACAGTAGGCATAATAACCCTAGGTATACAGTAGGCATAATAACCCTAGGTATACAGTAGGCATAATAACCCTAGTTATACAGTAGGCATAATAACCCTAGGTATACAGTAGGCATAATAACCCTAGGTATACAGTAGGCATAATAACCCTAGGTATACAGTAGGCATAATAACCCTAGGTATACAGTAGGCATAATTGCAAATAAGAATCATACTTTATATATATATATATAATAGGCCTTTCGAATCATTAACGCCCATCCACTCACTAACTCTCTGCAATCTCTCTCTGTCCGCCGCAATGTTGCATCTCTCTCGCTATTATATCGCTACTATAATAATAAGTGTTCCTCAGAGCTTTCCCAGTGTATACCACCTCCTTTACGTAGGGCAAGTGGTACCCGTCTTGCAACTCAACCCCACCCCTACTCTGTGCAACTCTCCAACCCAAGAGTGAAACGTTACTCTCAAATTTTCTTCTACTCAACAGCTGAGCTCTGGAACTCTCTCCCAGAGTCAGTCTTTCCCTCTTCCTATGACTTAAATTGCTTCAAACTCCGTGTGTCCAGGAATTTTGGCTCGAACATCCCTTGATTTTGGCCCTGTCACTCTTTCAACTATGGGCACTCGCTATAGGCAGTTCTTCCTTTTGCCTCCCTCAATCACATAGAAAAAAAAAAAAAAAAAAAAAAAAAATATATATATATATATATATATATATATATATATAATATATATATATATATATATATATATATAGAGAGAGAGAGAGAGAGAGAGAGAGAGAGAGAGAGATGAAAGGAATTGATTCAGTCATGTGTTATTGTCTTTGGGTTAGGGGAAAATATAATTATTGTTGGTGTTCTACAGAAAAAAACTAGAATAGCCTAGCCGAAAAAGAAAACTAAGCTTAGGCCTAGCCTACATTGTATAACTCCACGACTCGATCTATAAAATCGTAACACACATGGGTAGCCGAAGTTAAGTACAGTAGTACGTAGCCTAGCTGTAGTGTCAATAATTATATTTAAATAGGTCTAGGCTTCACTAGAATGACCTCTGGCCTTAATCTGAAGGCCCTGAACTATGCCCTGCACTCGTTTCTGGCCTTACAATCCTGCTTATATCTTGCGTGCACTTCAACAGTCTCCCCTTGACATATTTGTAGGGCTATATTTTTACGATAATCACTTATATATTATCAATAAAGGCATAATAATAGCTTGGATATGATATGACAGCTCTCTCTGTGTCCGTGACATTTTGTTTACATTTCTCAGCTGACTATAGTTCTCCCTTGTGATTGGTAGGTATTTTTTGATGCAAGAATAACAACTCCCTGTGATTGGTGGAGCGAAATACGGTGATAATACCGAGATATATCCCTTAGCGACTTACGAACAACATAAGGTGTTTTGAAAAACTGTTGTGTATGGGAAATTTCTCCCATAACTATGGCACCATATCCTGTCCTTAGTTTAAGGTACCATAAGATCACTAAGGCCTGGAACTAAGGCAGGGCTTTGAGTATCCGGCCCCAGGTCACTAACAAATATTGGAACGGGAACGGAAGTATATAGGAAAGGTGAATTAAGTAATTTGATCACTCTTATGCTTCGAATACTAGAGTTGGTACAGAGGAAGTAGTAGGGGGTGAGGAAGTGAATTTTAGTAGGAGATGAAGGCGTCGGGGCTTGGCCCAACTTGCGTGAGCTGGTTTTTGTTGGAGAGACAGTTTGAGGATACTTTTCGAGAGGGGACAGGACGGACAACACATAGGGAACGGAAGTATATAGGAAAGGTGAAACAAGTAATCAAATTTACCCTAGTGATACGACCTACGCCAAGGCCGATTTTACACTCCAGGTACCCAGTTTAACGTATGGGTGGGACGAGGCGAACACGAGAGAAGGCCTGCCCAATGGCCACTGAGCAATCCTGGTGGCTAACCAAGTTCTCAGTCTCGTGTGTTGATTGGTTGTAGGAAGCCACCAATCAGGCCCCTGAATTCATTTTAGCCACCATGAATCCAGGTACTCATTTTCGTCTGAGTGAGACGGAACTGACAGGGAATGGAGTTTGTTCAACACTCCTGGGCTACTTGAACCCTGGTGGCAAGCCAGGGAAATTTCACACACCCCTAGGGCAACATCTGGTCAATGTCGGTACCGGGTGCAATCACCCCCAGCAAATACTGGTACCTAGGAGGCCTTAAATATCCGTCATGACAGGTGGCGGTGGAGGAGTGGGTGTTGGGGTGCTGGGAGGGAGGAAGGACAGGGAGGGGGAAGAAGCGTGGTGGGGGGGACGAGATATGGTTAATATGCATTAGTAGGCACAAGCAAAATCAGATATATAAACATGCATACAGGGTAACAACTCTACTAGTATAAAATAAACATGGTGTGTACTGTATATATGGGAGGTGTGTAGCGTATGGACATCGTACATGACACAATGCTCTGCTACAGCTCGGCGGTATTATAGTGGTGGGTAGCTGCTAACAGTTTTATTGTTACTCTTTCTGTACCAGCGACGTTATTTTAGTTTGGTTTTAGCTATATTTAGACGATTTTCTGCAGCTTGAGAAAGATCTGAGGTAGCAAAAAGGGTTAAGTGAGCTAGTTTTAAGCCTGTTTATGGCTCAAAATAATCGTCTAAATGTTGCCAGAATAAAATGGAAAATAGGTCGGTGTAAGTATCCTAGGTTTGAGTCCTTGGAGTACCACATGTATTCATTACTTTCATTGATTTCATTAATTAGGATAATGTGTAAGTTAATTGGTGGGTTGGTGAAAACCAATATGAATAATGTATTCACTTTATATCTAATCAAGTAAACTCTTGGCCTTTTCTATTGTTCTCTCTCATTCATACCTAGTCCCCCCATTATCATTAATCCAAATAATAACTCGATATTGAAATCCCATTACTAACATTCCCACACTGGAGCCAGCATATCGCCGGAAAAGTATTCTGGATGAAGCTAATTAGTAAAACCTTTTCCCATAATTATTGAAATTGCGTTTGCAGGATGGTCATTTATGCTGAATATTCTTCTATTATTGGATAGTATTGATTCATGGCGGAATATATTTATACATACATACATACATACATAGTCTAGGGATGGACCGAATATTCGTTTCGTATTCGTGTGTCCGAATATTCGCTATGTTTTTCAATATTCGTATTCGCATTTCCATTCATAGATATTTGCAAATATGCGAATATGTTCACGAAACCAATAGAATATATACACAAATTTTATATATTATGTTTTAAAGTTAACACATCGCGTGTGAATCTGAAAGACCCGGGATCGAATCCCTGCCACGGCGGACATTTAGTGGGTCCGGTAGTACGTCCTAGCATGTTTCACATGCTAGCACCCAGTCAGGGGACATCCTGACGACGTATACAGACTAAACACACATAACAAAGCCACTCCAACACCTTCCTCTCTCTCCAAAACCCCTTCTCCCCTCTCAACACTCTTCTCTGAGCTAGTGCCGATAGAAATGGCATGGTCAGTCCTGTAAAGAATCGTAAGATTCAGATTCATTAAGATTCCAGGACGAGCTCATTAGCGGCGGATCACCAGATCGACCGTGGTGATTGTCACCTAAACATCTACAAAAGTACAAAAGTAGGTAAAGTACAAACGAATAAATAACAGTGTAGATGTGCGTTGGGGCCACTAAAGTGGAATGAAGGAGGACTGAGCAGTGTTGCTACTTAACTGTATTTAATAGTACCAGATCAAACTAGTGAAAAGTAGGCCTACCAAATAATTCTAAAGTGGAATCACTGCCCGGTAAACGAACGTGTGCTGGACCTGGACATTTGAACCGTTGCAATATTGCCATTTCAGACATATCCAATGTAATAGCATGTCACTAAAATATATTCCATCATATTTCCTTACTGATTTCGTATTTAGTACCAGATATTGACCATTTTATTGGAAGATGTATAAAATGTACTTGAGAGAGTCAAATGTACCAAATCTGGTACTTTAGTACCAAAAAAGCGGCAACATTGGGACTGAGGACTGGAAACATAGAAATTTGAATGGATTTAATTTTAATTATTTAATTTTCTATGGCTGAACTCTTACGATATATTAAACATTAATTCATACAGTTCATTTATGATATTTAAGAAATTACACATTCACATCGTCATTAACTTCTGGTAATTAATTTCATAGTAATTTAATTAACGTTTGTTGGTGACATAAAAATAATCATCAGTTCTTGAAGGATGAACTAAGGATAGATATATTCGATATTCGTATTCGTATTCGCGAATTTTACAACAAAAAATTCGTATTCGTATTCGTATTCGCAAATAGTGAACATGTATATTCTTTCCATCTCTACACACATACATACATTATTTTTTTCTAGGTCTATGAAGGCGCCAAAACGCAGGTTGCATGTACGAGTGTCTCCCCCAAAGCCAAAAGAGTGACAGAGCCAAATTCAAGGGACGTTGGCGTCAAAATGCCTGGACACACGAAGTTTCAAGCAATTCAAGTTATAGGATGGAGGAAATATTGATTGAGGGAGATAGTTCCAGTGTTCACTTGTTTAGTAGAAGGAAGACTGAAATTGCCAATTCTTGGGTTGGAGAACTGGACAGCATATAGGATTGGGACTCTGTTGAAAGGCTCCAAGGGAGGGGGTATGCACTGAGAGAGCTCTGATAAACAGTGATTGTTGTAATAGCGATAGTAGAGAGAAAGAGCTGCAACATTGCGGCGTGTAGAAAAAGATTGTAGGGGACTAGTAAGAGGAAATTAGTTGATTAGGCAGAATGCTTTGGATTCTACTCTTTCGAGAAGTGCGGTATGGGTGGAGCCTACCCACACATGCGAACAATACTCAATACAGGAGCGTACTGTGCCTCGATACAGAGCAAGAAGCTGTGCACAGATAGAGGGATAGAAACCAAAGGAGGGTAGTTTGGAAATTAGAGACTTGTGCCAGGCTCTATCAATAGCCTTCGATATGTCTAGCACAATAGAAAAAGTCTCACCGAAGTCCCATAAGGAGGATGACCAAGAGTTAGTAAGAGAAACAAGGAGATCACCAGTAAAGCGACCCTTAAGGAAACCGTACTGGCGATCTGAAAGTAGATTATAGGAAGATAAATGCTTTAGAAATTTTGAGTTAAGAATAGTTTCAAAAACTTTAGAGATGCAAGAAATGAGAGCAATTGGATGATAGTTGGAGGGTTGAGAGCGGTCACCCTCCTTTGGGACAGGTTGAATAAGAGCAAACTTCCAGCAAGAAGGAAAGACAGAGATGAAAGAGTTTGCCTAGTCAGCACAGGAGAACAGTTTTTGAGTACAACAGGAGGAACATCATCCGGTCCTTACGCCTTCATAGTATTATGACCAGAGACGGCAGAGAGTACATCTTTAGAAGAGCTTATTGTGTGTGATAACCCGGGTTCGAATCCTGGCGGATCATATATACTTTAATTAATTTCATTGGGAGTGTTTGGTGTTGTGGTGAAATTATTAAAATATAGATTATTAGCAGGTTCAGGGATATTTCGTCGCGAGGCCGGTCTATATGATCTGTACCCCATGAATATTCTTTCCTCTCGCTTAAACATTTGGCTACCATAGCGCTGGGAGTATGAACATGATAGATTAATATCCAGTATTCGAGAATGGATAATAAGTCGTAGGCGTGTGCATAAACCTTTAACCGTCCTGGTGGTGTAATGGTTAAGGTGGCAAAAATCTGTGTGTGATAACCCGGGTTCGAAGCCTGGCGGATCATATAGACTTTAATTAATTTCATTGGGAGTGTTTGGTGTTGTGGTGAAATTAATAAAATATAGATTAGGTATAAGTAAGTGAGAGGGGGGTGGATAGGGAGGAGTAGCGCCGGATCACCCAAGGTGGAGTTTTTACCAAAAGTTTGAGGGAAGAGTTCAGCTTTGTCAGAGGAAGAGGTGAGAGTGGTACCATCAGAGTGGAAAAGAGGAGGGATATACGAGGAAGTGAAATTGTTAGAGAGGTTGTCGGTTAGATGCCAAAAAGCTTGGGAAGAGCTATAGTTGGATAGTTCAGTGCATTTGTTATTGATGAAAGAGTTTTTGGCGAGTCAGAGATTTGGCTTGATTCCGGGCAGAGACATATATATTATGGGATTCTTGAGTTTGAAGGCAAGGTAATGTTTGAATGCTTCCTCCTTATTGTGAACAGCAGTAAATCAAGCTTGAGTAAATCAAGATTTTTGTGAGTTAGTCCGAGAGTAAGAGAATGGGATGTATGTTTCCATGCCTAAAAAATATTACCTCAGTATTTCGCTCGGCACTCTCTGAGGGCACGGAAGCAAAAATTATTCCATGGGAAATTAAAGTAGTACTGCCGTAGAGCCTCCCAGTCGGCAGCACCAAAGTGCCAAAAGTGCCGCCGGCTGGGGGGCTCAGAAAGACAGGACAGGTGACAGAGATAAGGCTATGATCAGAGGAGCTCAATGTAGAGAGAATATGGGTGGGGTGCTGAACTAACAGCTCTAGGTCATTTAGGATAGAAAAGATGTAGGCTTGTTCACCAGGTTGGTCAGTGAAATGAGTGGAGAGTGTGTGTTATCAGTTCTGTTCACATTATAGTAGTGGTCATACAAATACATATACTGTATATGGTAGGTCAGGTCCAGGCTCGTGGACTATGAGGCGTTATCGTGTGAGCAACAATATGGTGATTATCCAAGCTGCGGGTTTGTTGACTGTTAATACATATACTGTATATGGTAGGTCAGGTCCAGGCTCGTGGACTATGAGGCGTTATCGTGTGAGCAACAATATGGTGATTATCCAAGCTGCGGGTTTGTTGACTGTTAATACATATACTGTATATGCTAGGTCAGGTCCAGGCTCGTGAACTATGAGGTGTTATCGTGTGAGCAACAATATGGTGATTATCCAAGCTGCGGGTTTGTTGACTGTTAATGCATATACTGTATATGCTAGGTCAGGTCCAGGCTCGTGGACTATGAGGCGTTATCGTGTGAGCAACAATATGGTGATTATCCAAGCTGCGGGTTTGTTGACTGTTAATACATATACTGTATATGGTAGGTCAGGTCCAGGCTCGTGGACTATGAGGTGTTATCGTGTGAGCAACAATATGGTGATTATCTAAGCTGCGGGTTTGTTGACTGTTAATACCTTCAGTACCGGTGACGTCCTTTTACCTTTTATTCTGGCTACTATTATATTATTTTAGGCAGTTTAAGAAGGACCTAAGGACGTAAGAGGATGCATAGAGATCGTATTTACCCCTTTGAGTCTTATAGGTAATTATAAACTAAAGAAACTCGTCTAATGGTAACCAGAATATGATGAAAATTACGTAATTGTGGTGAAGGGTTTAACCTTTTCACGCATTTATGACGCAGAGGTTGCCAGATTAGAAATAAGAAATAGAGTTCTCTCACTGTTATAATTACCTCTTCAAAATTAGTTTTCTGCCCACAGCTAACTCAAAGACAACTGCAGAGGTTGAAGTAACTAAACTAAAGGTTTCTAAATACCGCTGATGGTAACAAAGGCTTTAAAGTATCCCAAATAAGCTCAAAATCACGTCATATTTCGGAGAGGGTTAATACCTTCAGTACTGGTGACGTCCTTTTCATTGTATTCTGGCTACTATTAGACGCTTATATTGATCTTAAGAAGGGCCTCAAACAGTTAAATTGATATTAACTATACTCAGTTTCATTTCATCTGACGGTAAATTGAATCCCTTAGCAGCTAGTTTCTGGATAATTAATGGAAAAATATGAACCCACTATGTCGTTGCATCATATTAAGACAAGGTTAATATAATTAGCACCATATTTCACTACAAAACCTTCGAAATAACTGAAACCCATTGATTAGAACTTTGCAATTTACTGCCAGTTGAAAAGAAACAGGTTATAAAACCCTTCTCTGTTCATGATTTATCCAACACTGTACTGTCCATTCTGTAAACTCTGTTGTCTTATTATACTTTGCTGTATATACCACGTGACATTTATCAATATTGAACTTCATGTTACAATGTTACCTTTAAGCACTCAACTTTGGTTTGTGTGTAGGTAAGGGAAGATGGGCATATTTATTAGATCATTTATGTATATTTTATTATATTCCTCCCTAGACCTTCATCAAGCTTAACAAAACATCCAATATATTAATTTGTACATTTTTCGGTAGAAAAATTTCCCGGCCAGAGGCCGGTTCTTCTAAAATTACAGGCTAACTATCGTTCGCCAGGAAAAAAATTGACACCGAAATAGAACGAAAGGTCTAAATATTGACAAAGAAATGGGGGCAAAAGGTCTTAAAAACGACAAACTAATGAGCCGAACGTCATACAATCTGAAAACTAATGGGGCTAAACACGAGCAAGAAGAGAGACCAGAAAACAGCCCGTCTCCCCTTAAGGCAAAGTTTAAATATCTATGTACAGTTGGCCACATAAGTTCTGTTGCTCGTCATGATCTTATGTATGAAAGTAAAACAGTATGAATCAATTGCGAGTGTGGTTTCTTTTAACTATCCGTTGACTAGTCAGATGAGTTAACCACTGCATAAGAAACTACATTCATAATTCCATCGCGCGCATAATACATTATCACGGAGAGGAACAGAACTTATGTGGGCAACCGTACATACAATATCAAAAGGTATAGAACTTAATGTTGTGAATAGTGCATAACTAAGAATAATAATATGGTTACTAGGTAGGAACAGAGCCATGATGTAGGAAATGCATAATGTACGCATCATTTTTATACCAAAGAAAGATTTTTATTATATTACTTGAACATCAGTATTCGAAATTAATTAACATTTATATAACAACATCATCTGTAATTGGTACGCTGCACAAATAGACGCAGGTTCCTCTTTAAATACAGGATCGCTATCGCTCGCCAGGAAAAAAATCGACACCTAAATGACCGCAGTCTTAACATTGCCAAAACAAATGTGGCAAAAGGTCTTAAAATCGCCAAACTAATTTTGTCGAATGTCATAAAATCTGAAAACTACTGGGGATAAACATAAGGAACAATGGGAGGGCCATAGAAACGACCCACATCCCCTTCATTGGGATGTATTTGTTTGAATGCGATTGTATTCGGCATAATTTAATGCGAATGAACCAGAGAGAACACGATAAAAGTCCTGGACTTTGTGAGTCTGCAATATGCAGGGACATGTGGTATAGTCTGGAACAGTCTTCAGTCCCACCACACGTTGCTGAATGATGAATAATGCAATACGCATGTATCCGCATATGTATGAGTTAATCCGCATTGCATCGACCTTTTAAGAGTGTCATTCTGTCAGGGCCAAATTTTGAACATTGCCAAATAATTTAAAGCACTCGCAGACTGCTACGACCTGTCCCATAATACTGCCGACCTATTATGACCTCAGTAAACATGTTGGCAAGTGTATCGCCACATATTATGCTGCATAGCTTATCGGTGAGGTTCGGCGCCTAACTCTTGAATGTGTGAAGGACCCTTAAGTTGGGTATGCAGTTTTGATTCCGTAGCTCAAAAAATGTACTTTTACTTCATAATTATCATACATCCTTAGGCTGTCTTGCATGGGTTAGTTCAATGAACTAAACACCTGAAACTATTTCCCCTCCAGGTTATCCCCAATCAGAAAAACACTAGTGCATAGACGCTGCTGATCACCCTACCCACGCACTAATTATAGCTGTGACAGGGAATACTCCATTTATACCAAACTTCATCTGGATTCATTAGCAAAACTTTTCAAAAAGGGCACTAACTGAATCATATATTCATGCTTAATTCATATTTTATCTATATTTTATTAATTTCACCACAACACCAAACACCCCTAATGAAATTAATTAAAGTATATATGATCCGCCGGGATTCGAACTCGGGTTATCAAACACAGATTTTTGCCACCTTAACCATTACACCACCAGGACGGTTAAAGGTTTATGCACACGCCTACGACTTTTTATCCATTCTCGAATACTGGATATTAATCTAATCATGTTCATACTCCCAACCGCGCTATGGTAGGCCTAATGTTTAAGTGAGAGGAAAGAATATTCATGGGGCACAGATCATAGACCGGCCTCGCGACGAAATATCCTTGAACCTACTGATAATCTATATTTTATTAATTTCACCACAACACCAAACATCCCCAATGAAATTAATTAAAGTGTATATGATCCGCCGGGATTCGAACCCAACAGTTTTACCATTTATATATAAAATATGTAGTATTTCAGACGAACTCCTGTATATCATTTATTAACACATTAAAAACAAATTTATGATTGAAATAGAAACACTAACAATTTATGATCGAAATATAAAAAATAACAATTTATGATCTAGATATAAAAATTATTAAATTTTGTTTGTACCCGGTCCATTGTCCATCAAAGGGTAAATGGTTGGGGGGGGGGGGGCGCCACCATAGAGATAGAGAGGGGGCACAGCTCCCGAGAGAGGGTAAGGGAACGGTAAAATATTGATGATCCATAACGGAGTGAGATTGTCAGTCATGGAGAGACACGGGATCAATTGCTATACTGTGTTTTATTATTTGTTTTTCAGCCGACTGTTAAATTGAATGTCCTTACCTTAATTATTCAGCTATTACACATAGTATTAAACGAAATATGTTGTTAAAAATACATTTAGATACCTAGAAAATAAGTGGCAGTCATGCGAGGCGATCCTGTTGTGGAGGACGAGAGACAGATAGACAGGCAGACAGACAGATATAGACAGAGACACAGATAGAGACACAGACAGACTGACCGATAGAGACAGACAGACAGACAGATATAGACACAGACACAGAGAGACAGATAGAGACACCGACAGACTGACCGATAGAAACAGACAGACAGACAGATATAGACACAGACAGACAGACAGGCAGACAGATAGAAACAGATAAGCAGACAGACAGACATATAGAGACACAGATAGACAGACCGATAGAGACAGACAGACAGACAGAGAGAGACAGTGTTTTCATAAAACTTGGTATTTGTATGATGCAGAGACAGAGCAGTTTCCTATTTTTGGTTTAAATATTGATTAATGAGATGCTACGGGATTCAGTTTACTATCATCTGGAAAGAAAACAAAGTATAGTAAATAATATAGAATAGCATATGCATGATTTGGACTAAAATACTGTTGGGAAGAAAGGGAGGAATTTGTCAAAAACAATTTATTATAATAATAGTAATAAAATAAAATGGTGCGAAATCCATCTTCATCGGGTATTGATTTGTTTGGTAGTAAATCTACCCTGATATGAAATACAATGCTGTGCATCACTGCCCCCCTCCCCCCCCCCCCCCCCTCTCTCTCTCTCTCTCTCTCTCTCTCTCTCTCTCTCTCTCTCTCTCTCTCTCTCTCTCTCTCTCTCTCTCTCTCTCTCTATCTCTCTCTCTCTCTCTCTCTCTCTCTCGCTCTCGCTCTCGCTCTCTCTCTCTCTCTCTCTCTCTCCACCCCAACAGTATAGCCTCGCATGACTGCCATTTGTTCTGTCGTTGCCATTCTTCTTATATTTATGTGACAAGCTCTCTCTCTCTCTCTCTCTCTCTCCCTGGTTGGCCATCTATGTTTATGCTCTTTTACTAACAACATGTGCTTCCGTGCTGACTCCCTGCCTAGGCAAACTCTTTCGCCTCTCTCTCTCCTGTTGCTGGAAGTTTGCTTTCATTCAACCTGTCCCAAAGAAGGGTGACCGTTCTCAACCCTCCAACTATCGTTCAATTGCTCTCATCTCTTGTATCTCTAAAGTTTTTTAAACTATTCGTGCTTCCAAATTTCTTAAGAATTTCCCTTCCCATAATCTACTCTCAGATTGCCAGAACTAGATATATCGAAGGCCTTCAATAGGGTCTGGCACAAATCTTTAATTTCTAAACTACCCTCCTTCGGTTTCTATCTCTCCATCTGTGCCTTTTGTCTCTAATTTCCTTTCCGGCCGTTCCATAGCTGCAGTTGTGGACGGCCATCGTTCACTTCCTCATCCTAACTCCGGTGTTCCTCAGGGCTCTGTCCTATCTCCCATGCTCTTTCTAATTTTCATAAATGATCTTCTCAACTGTACCTCCAGTCCCATCCATTCATACGCAGACGACTCTACCTTACACTACTCAATTAGTTTTCCTGAACGCCCCAGCCAGCAATCCCTCAAAAACAAACATAATGAAGCCATGCAACACTTATTTTCTGATCTAAGTACTATTTCCAATTGGGGCAGAGAAAATCTTGTTACCTTTAATGCTTCCAAACCCAATTTCTTCATCTAACTACTCGTTCAGAACTCCCAGAGGACTATCCCTTACACTTCAACAATACACAAATCAATCCTTCATCTTCTCTCAATA
Source organism: Paralithodes platypus (assembly GCA_032716605.1). Classification (NCBI taxonomy): domain Eukaryota; kingdom Metazoa; phylum Arthropoda; class Malacostraca; order Decapoda; family Lithodidae; genus Paralithodes; species Paralithodes platypus. The sequence goes on along the minus strand of CM064491.1, from coordinate 34,494,477 downwards.
TTCTCAGTTTCTCTTTTTCTTCTGCTCTCACTTGGAAGGACCATATTACCAGTCTTGCTAAGGTGGCCTCTCAGAAGCTGGGTGTGCTCAACCGCCTCTTAACCCCTGCAAAGCTTCTTGCTCTGTACAGGGGCACAGTGCGTCCTTGTATTGAGTATTGTTCACATGTGTGGGGAGGATCCTCTCACACCGCACTCCTAGACAAATAGAAAGGAAAGCCTTTCGTATCATTAACTCCTGCCCACTCACCAACTCTCTGCAATCACTCTCTCTCCGTCGCAATGTTGCATCTCTCTCGCTATTCTATCGCTACTATAACAATCAATGTTCCTCAGAGCTTTCTCAGTGTATACCACATCCTCTACGTAGGGTACGTAGTACCCGTCTTGCAACACCCAATCCCACCCCTACTCTGTGCAGCTTTCCAACCCAAGAGTGAACGGTATTCTCAGTCTTTCTTCTATTCAACTGCTGAGCTCTGGAACTCTCTCCCAGAATCAGTCTTTTCTTCTTCCTATGACTTAAATTGCTCTGGGGGAGGCACTCGCTACAGGCAGTTCTGCCTCTTGCCTCCCTCACTCACGTAGACAAAACAAAAAAAACACACACACACAGACAGCAATTACATTTTTTGTTGCTTGACCCTATAATCTCCCTCCACCATCTCCTCTCCCCTCCTTCCAAACTTATCTTCCTCCTCCTTCCCTGATCATTCTCTCTCTCTCTCTCTCTCTCTCTCTCTCTCTCTCTCTCTCTCTCTCCCTCTCTCTCTCTCTCTCTCTCTCTCTCTCTCTCTCTCCTGCCCAACTTATCTTCCTCCTCCTTCTCTGATCATTCTGTATCTCTCAATCTTTATGTAAGAGGGTAGAGTATATTTACAGTATTAGCTTATTTATTTATATATTTATCTTTATTTTACTTTTCTTCCTAGATTTCCATCAAGCTTAACCCCTTCTGTACCGCCGACGTCCTTTTAACTTTATTCTGGCTTCTATTAAGCGATTTTACTCAGTTTCAAAAGGGCTTCCAACAATTACAAGGCTTCGAACAATATCACTTAATCCTTTTTACTACCACAGTTCCTTCGTAAACTGCACAAAATCCTAGAAATATAGCTAGAATATAATGAAAAAGATGTCGCCGGTACAGAAGGGGAAAATAAATTGGTTAAAGCATGGATCATCCTCCTGACTATCGGTGGTTCGAACCCGGCTGAGAGTATGAAAACATTTAGTAGTTCACGTGTAATTATGATATATACTTAATATACATCTCTCTCTCTCTCTCTCTCTCTCTCTCTCTCTCTCTCTCTCTCTCTCTCTCTCTCGTGAACAATAATGTGAGAACAGTTCGTTGTTAATTATATGCATTGTGATGAAGGTTTTATTGTTGATGGTCGTGAGAGGTGGTGATAAGGAGTTGTCTCATTAGCAGGCTTCCAGATAAGTATGTAAATTTTACTGACGATTGAGGTTACAAATATAGCTGTGAAAAATGCTGCCAGACCATGTTTAGAGGCACAGTTGACCACATAAGTTCTGTTCCTCGTTGTGATCTTGTGTAATGAAAGTAAAATAGTATGAATGAATTGCTAGTGTGGGTTCTGTTAAATATTAGTTAATCCAGCAAGCGCGATAAGCCTCACGGACGTATCTGTATAGTGTATGCAATAGGCCTCACAAAATCAAGGCCATGAAAAATAACTTCCACGGGCACTCAAAACAAAGGAATATGTGATTAGGTGAGATAATTCCCCTCCAGGACCTCGTAACACTCCTCCACATGTGTCTCAACCCCCCCTTCCCCCACCGCTCCCCCCTCCCCAATTATCAGCTATTTTCCCTCTTATTTCCAAAATTGATTTGTTAATTTCCACGCCAATTATCTTCAGGCTGGCTTAGAGAGAGAAGTGAGTCATATTCCAACCCTCTTGCAGTCTGAGATCTCTCCCGAGTAGCTCAGTAGCTTGCGAGACGACGTGGCAGAGGGGAGATGAATGGCTCTCGCCCGGCCACCCCAAAATACGACCAGGCGGCGAAAATGTAAGTTTTCCACCAGGTAATAACTATTCCCACTTCTATTATTGCTCTTAAATGATCATATGTTCATCATATAAGTAAAATAATCGCACATAGACAAGAAATAATACTTTATATAGTAATTTAACTAATTTTGTAAAAAAAAAATCTTGCATAATTGGCACTTTTAACTACGTAATTTTTGCGCTCATCGAGGTAACTAAATAAGATGAGTTACCTACTGCTTAAGAAACTACATTCGTAATTCAATCGTGCGCATTATATTTCCATGTGTAAGATCATGCAGAGGAACAGAGCGTATTTGTGCAACTGTACAATAGATATAAACCAGTAGGGCAAGCCAAACGAGTATTGCATTAGAATGGCCCGTTGTGGCAAGGTTATAGTTTTGTTATGCTATTTTTATGATATTATGAAGGACATGGAATAGTTAAAGTAGAAGTTGTAGAGTTGATGTTTTTAAATCCTTTGTTGCGGTGCCTGTCACCGAAACCCGCTTATTATGTATACTGGGAGCAAGGCAAGAGGTTACAGGCAGCGCAGGACCCCTTAACCCTCTCAGGTCTGAGTAAGTTTTTTAAGTTTCCATGGACAGGTGACACACGGTCTGGGGCTGCTAACGTTTTTTCATTGTTCCTGTTCACCCAATTATGAACTTTTGCCAGATACCTCCACATAAAGGTTAGCTAGTATACTAGATATATCGAATCCTAAATGGATGTGATCGCGTCTTTCGTGTGGTTTAACCAAATTTTGTGCTGGGCTTAAGGACGCGATCGTGTTCTTACATGCGCCAGGGGAAAAGTAGCTCAGGGCGCGGTTGCATCCATACGTGCACGATAGGGTTAATTCATCGCCCACCAAGTCTGGGCCAGCGCTGATGTAACTCAGAGATGTCTTCCAGGGTTACACAAAGCGAAAACAGCTCAAAACCACTATTTTTGGCGATTTTAGCCGTTGCAAGACAACCAGATGTCGTACAGAGGTGATGCAGGTGTCATTGGCAAGCTCTATTACTGTACTTTCACGGATATATCATTATTTTACGTTTTGACTCCTGTTTATGCATTAAAATGTGCAGGTAATGAAGCTCAATTAAGGCCGAAGCTCTCACAATGATGGTTAAAGTTGTAGTTTTGTAATGGTCTTGGTGGTGTAATGGTTAAACCGTGTAAGTTCCCTATGTGATATCCTGGGCTCGAATCCTAGGAAAATCACATGCTTTTATTCAATTAATTTGGGGTGTTAAGAATGATGTTAAAATACATAGTGAGCTGTAGTGTCTGTTGTACAAAATGATATAGAATGTTCTAGAAATACAGATAATTAATGTGTTGTGACTCAGGGTTGGACGTGAGAGGGTTACTGGGAGGGAAGAAGGAAGGAGTGACACAGATATATAATAACCGGTTGTGTGGTGACCATTGTGGACTGGTTGTGGCCAAGACTTGATTGGTCTGGAGATGGTGGGAGGGGGATAGGAGTTGTGAGGTCAGACAGATAGATAGAGATAGATAGATAGATAGGCAGATAGATAGACATACATAGAGGGAGAGATACATAGATTTTTTGCCTACCTATTTGAAACAGGGTGTAGTTGTGGCCAAGACTTGATTGGTCTGGAGATAGAGGGAGAGAGATGGGAGTTGTGAGGTTAGATACAGAGGGAGATATTGGTGGGACAGATACAGTGATGGAATGGATAGTTACATTGATAGATAGATAGATAGACAAATAGCTAGATAGATAGATAGACAGATAGCAAGATGGATAGAGAGATACATGGATTGACAGGATAGATAGGTTGGTAGATAGACATAGAGGGAGAGATTCTCTACATAGATTGAAGGGATAGTTACTGTATATATAAATAAAATAAAAATAAATAAATATATATATAAAATTATATTTGTTTTATTTGTATATACAGTATGTACAGTATTTATTTATTTTGTTTTATTTATTTATAGCATGATATCCATCGAGATTCGAACCTGGGTTACCACATACAGATGCAGATCAAATATATAGGAATGCAGATCAAATAATACAGGAATACCCTATGGGCAATACACAGGAATTCCCTATGGGGAGATGTTTCTGGACCGCTCTGTATATATACTGTATATGTATACGAGTCCCCTTTAACTCCTTCTGTACCGGCGACGTCCATTTACTTATTTTCTAGCTATATTTAGAAAATTTTGTGCAGTTTAAGAAGGATGTGTGATAGGAAAAAGGATTAGGTGAGATAGTTCGGAGCCTGTAAATTGCTGGCGGTCCTTTTTAACTTATTAAAATCATCTAATAGCAGCCAGGATAAGATTAAAAAGACGTCACCGGTACAGAAAGGGATACATAATATAATACACTTCACATGTATGTATATATGTATATACTGAGGCACATACCCCATTGCTGGGGGTGGCCAACTCGAGACAGAGCCCGAACAGAAACTTTTAAAGTTCCAATTCTTAGAGTTCGGGACCACTTTTGCATTCCCTTGCCCCTTTCTTTGTCTCGTTGAGTAGGAGAATTTTACAAGGGGAAGAGGATTCCTAGCCACCCGCCCCTTTCACATGTATTGTAAGGGATTCACACAAGGGGGAGTTGACTATTTTCATTGTAATGCAAACACTGGAATGAATATATATATGCAAATTAGTCAAAGTTTGGCGGAGGGTATTGAAGTGAACCTGACCTTTAAGGTGCAAGATGTAAATAAACATGTCCGCTTATCAGAACAATATGTGCGGCCATCCTCCCCTGATTGTAGTGGTTTGACCCATGGTGTATACACACTAGCATGTATGTATGTATATAATATGTATGTATGTATATGTATGTATATGTATGTATATATGTATGTAATAAATATAGCATAATATTATATATATATATATATATATATATATATATATATATATATATATATATATATATATATATATATATATATATATATATATATACACACTTTGGCCTGCCCCATGGTATAAGTATTTCAGCTCAAGTTGGATTATTGGTAAACAAAGATACCCTAGACCAGACCAGGTTGTTGTTATACCATACCGCCGATCGTCTCGGGTTCCCAGACCGCCCGCTTTTGTTTGCTTTGTATGGTACGGGCCTCACAGGATATTTTTTGTTTTTTCTTCTTTTATTTTTTTATTTATTTTTTAAGAGACAATGAACGGAGGAAGGAAAAACACAGATAAAACAAAAAGGTCCATGTGCCTAAAGGCATCCTCCATTCATAAAATGTTTGTAACAACTGGATTTAAACATTTGTAGATTGTAAGTTTGTGGAAAGCAATTCGAGGGAAGTGAATTCCAAAGAGTAGTAGCTCTGGGGATAAATGAATTCTGATAAGCATAACTGTTGGCTATGTGAATGAAGGATACAAAAGACGGTGTTTTTATGAGAAAAAAAATCTTAGGTTGAAGAGTTGGGCAGAATAGGAGTGGGACTGTGTTGAAAGGCAGGTGTCTCACACTCGCCGTAAAAGAGAGGGGGTATGTACTGAGAGAGCTCTGAAGAACACTGATTGTTTTAACAGCGATAGAAGAAATAAAGAGATGCAACATAGCGGCGTGTAGAAAGAGATTGTCGCCGGAACTAGAGGAATTCGAACCCCGATGTATCAATGGGAAGATATTATTGGGATGAAATTTGTGCTGTACCTAGTATCAATGCATTACCACAAAGCCCACCGAAACGCCAAAAAAATACCCTCATTGTTCCCTGATTAAATAGCACTGTATGAATATTCCCATATTCAAAATATGCTACAGGGGTGCAATGCCTAGTGAGTTAATTGATCAATAGGTGGCGTTCTGAGAGTGAGGGTCCGAGTCTAGTGGATAAGATAGTGAAGCACAGAGGCGAGGCAGCTCGAGAGAGCCTTCGAGCCGTGAGTGGGCAACACAAGCATCGTGCGTCTAAGGCAAGATAGCAAAAACTGGTTGCAATTCTAAATGCTTCACATGTCTCACTCCCTAGACAGGAACAAGACGTCACGGGCTTCACCTTGTTGAACAGTTGAATGTACAGGCTCTCAGCCTATGCCCGAGAGGGAGTAGTTGGAAAATGTATATATGTATGTATGTATATACTCAGGCACATACACCATTGCTGAGGGTGGCCGAAACAAAACAGAGCCCGAACAGAAACGATATCCAAAGTTCCTATTATCACGATCCGGGACCATTTTCTCGTTCCCTCGCCTGTTTCTCTGTCTCGTCGAGTAGGAGAATTATATAAGTTGGAATATAGAAAGAAAACAAAAAAGTGTTCTCAGTAATCTTCTCCCGTCTCTCACCATGTGTCCTCACTTGTCTCTCTCCCACGTGAGGAAGAAGGGGGACCAGAAAAACGACCCATCTCTCCTTAACATTTGAGAAACAATTTAACTTCAATTTGGTTTTCAATATACTCATTGTGTAAATTAGTTCCACACCTATAGTCACATTTATTTCAGCTGACGGTAAGTTGCCATGTACAGTCGGCCTAATAATAGTTTCGTAATTGTTTCCATAAATCCCAAAGTTATTGGTTCGTCACTGGCGACCATAGCCCCCTCCCACTTGCAAGTTGCAGGCTATAACGAAGTTGGAGCTGTAGACATCGATATTAAGCAGAATTACCAGCTAAATTTCAGTAGTAGTACGACCGCACTAAGTCATGTCCCAGCTGTCATTACGTTTGGCTTGCTTTGTCCTGTATTAATGTCTGTCAGATGTTGAATTGGGTGGGTAAGTGTAGGAACATGTTTGTATATTTCACTCGACATGAAAAAATGAAGCTTAGATTTTGCTGATAACAATTATTATTACAAATATACTTGGTGCCGAGACATCACTTATTAGCGCGATTGTACATTCATAAATACATAAAACCAAATTAATCATACTTTCTTTCCATCAGAAAGCTACATTATTTTTGTATTTTTGTTTTATAATGATGTTTATGGCTCCAACTTCCTTATAGCCTGAAACTCGCACGTGGTCAATTGTTGAATTAGTCAGTGTTTCTCTGCAATCAATTCAATTCTAGCTATATTTTGAGGAGTTTATGCAGTTTAAGAAAGATCTGTGGTAGTCAAATTGATTAGGTGAGATAGTTCAAAGCCTGGTAATTGCTAGAGGCCCTTCTTAAGCTTATGGTTGGCAACATTACACACGATGCTTGAAGCAATTTAACCCCTTCTGTACAGGTGACGTCTTTGTAGTTTTATTATAGCTATATTTAAACGATTCTGTGCAGGTTAAGAAGGATCTGTGGTAGTGAATAGGGTAAAATGAGATAGGTCGAAGACCGTTAATAGCTATTAGCCCTTTCTAAGTAAAATACCCAAGTTAATGATAACCACCATGGCAGCCCGACAAGAAAAACGGAGAGAAGCAAATGAAGGGGAAACTAAAACAACGGAAACAAAGAACCAGGGAAAAAAGCAAACACAACAAGGAAAACGAAGAAGGACGAATGAAGGAGAAACTAAGATAGAAGGTACAAAGAACCAAGGATTGCAACCCGTTAACACTCTGCGCTTCTGCATAGTAACCACGTGCGGGCATGCGCGCGCGTCGGCTGCCCAGCCGTTTAGAAACCGGCTGGTGGCAGCCGGCCGGCAGGCTTTCTCTTAGTATATATCCTACGACAATGTAACTAATGTCTGGGATATTCTTATGTTGTTTCACAGCTTGAAGCTGCCCTTATTCTTAACCAATGCATCTTAGTATATTTTATTCTCGATAGTTGATTGTTTCATTATAATATATAAGATGTAAGTCTAGTGAGAGCGGGAGAGAGAGAGAGAGACCGGCTTGGGACGTTGCTTCGCTTGCTTAGCTTGGGACGAGCCTGAAGCGCTGCCACATGCATTTGATTGCAACGTTAGGCTTAGTTTCGACTCACGCACGGGGTAGAGGATTTTGACCAGGCAACAGTGTTGAGTGTTGCCAAGCCTGGGATGTATTCTGCATGCCTAGGGTGGGGTCCAGACTGATTCAAGACTCAGAGCTCACCTCATTGTCGTACCCTTCGGACCCCCTTGATATCTATCCCTCTCAACCCCACTTAGAAACGTTCTCTCTTACTTTGTATACCTTCTTTCCACTACTTCACCAATCTATTTAATTATCCCATCCCCTTGATAGACCTTATATATATTATTGTATTAACGACGAGCTCTCAGATAACTAGAGAGGATTTGGGGCCTTATGCAGGGATGTAATTGTTAATGAGACCTAGGAAGCTTTTTTGTTGTCTCATATTTGGTGGTTTCATGCTTGCTAGTGTGTTCTTGTGTCAGGTTAGCAGGGGCTAGACCGGAGGGGAGGCTTTTTGTGATCCTTTAAGTAAATTCTGCTGGTGCGAGTCCCGTGGACCCGCTCGACTTTACTAGGATACCCGTGGGAGTCTGGGGGCATTTTCTTGTCTGTGTCCCTGTGTGTCTAGCGTTGTGTTGTGTGAGGGCCCTTGCCTAGTCCACTCAGCACTGCGCTAGCACGTCTTGCTTTTGTTTTAGGGTCGCCAGGAGAGAGTCAGATACTTGTGATCTGAGTCTCTCAAGAGAGCACCCTTTCAATTAGAGTAATTTGGCGCACAGACCTGGGAATGTCCCTAGGCTAGAGCAGGTGGCTCAGCCCGGGTATCCGAAGCCTATATCCTTCCGGCTAGACCTCTGCCACCTGGCAGATTAACAGCTAGGGGTTTATCATCTCTGTATGCTTGTTATTGTGCCACAGTTTACCGTTTTTGTGAGCATTGGGAGTCAGGGTGTGTCTTAGAGACTCTGTCCGAGCAGGCTTGCCTGACTAAGAGTGAGAAGCACACCTGTATGTGGTTATGTTGCGAGTTGCTGCCTTTATTTAATTATACCTATGCCATTATACACTGTATGGCCTATCACTAGTATTTATTCCTGCTTATGAGTTAAGAGTTCTCTAAATCCGTAACGTACTTTCTTTGCTAAGCATCAGATCCTACAGTAGCTGCATGCAGTTTAGAAACCCGCACCTTGTCTACCTGTACGATGTTTTGAGGACTGTTTGCTTTCACCTTCTTTCACGCAGGGGTGATTAGTTGTATTAATTAACGTAACGTTAAATGTACTTTCTTCTAGTTTGTTATTAAATTGTTTCTGCAATTTAATTCTGTTATCTATCTTTTCCTTGAAGCTTTAAGTCAACTTAATTCTGTGATCTTTTATATAGCCTGCTTGACTATCAGCAGTCTATAGTGCGTGCACCCTGTAACCGAGTCATAGGATACGTCATTGTCCAGGCAGGACTCTTGACGGTTTAGGGTGGTTTGTTTCCTGGGTTTATAGATAAGGGTTGGATCTACCGTTTTCCGTTGTTGCTTGTTGCCGCATACCTAGTCCAATAGAAAGAGCCCAGTGTTTATATATCCCAGGACGTAACAAATGGCGACCTTGCATAGGATTTACTGAACAGAGGAATATAGTGGTCATTTGTTTTGAGATTCCTTATGATTAGAGGAATACAGTGGACATAGAGTTTTTTTTTGAAGCAACCAATATAACACATTAAAGACTTTAAATAACATTAGTATATACATACTTGCATAGGAGATAAGGCACATTCTATAACCGTGATAATTACTGCATTACACAAACATGTCTAATACATCAGAACACAGTGATGGGTCAGGTCACGATACGGGCTCGGAGGGAGAAAGACCTGTGGAGTGGCTTGTCGATAGCGAGGAGGATGCTAGCAGATTTTTAGAGGTGCCCCTTACCGCTGCCAGGGTGTTGAAGCTGAATAAGTATGGCTTAAAGTGTGTGGCAGGTCTTCAGGGTCACCAGGGTTTAAGTGGCATGAGGAAAGATCAGCTGAGGACTTTGATATTGGGTTTAGAAGGGAGAGACCTGGGTGGAGAGGCGACTGGGGGCCCCGCTCCCCAGCCCCCCCTCCATTCTACCCCCATATCAAACGTCAGGGTGCCTGAATTTAGTACACACCCCCAAGTTGATGGTCAACGGCAGCGTAGAATTCAATAACAGGGACCCTCTCCATTAAATGCACCTTCCCCTCCTCAAGGGTTGACTCCAGATTTGTTCTTTCGGCTTGAGATGGCCAAGGTTGAGGCCGCTAGAGCTCAGGTTGAGGCCGACGAAAGACAGGTTAATGTGCAGGCTGAGGTTGCTAGAGCTCAGGCTGAGGCTGCAGAGAGAACAGCTATACGAGAGGCTGAAGTGCAGGCAGAGTCTACTAGGTATCGGGCTGACAGGGAGCTGGAGAGATCTCGAGTGGAGGTAACAGGGCGAAATATTGGGGGAGGTAACAGACATCGGGACCAATCATTGTCGCACCTGCTTAAACTAGTTCCTGTGTTCGATGAATTAGGTGTGGCTGAGTTTTTTATGCGATTTGAGAAGAAGTGTTAGGAACACCAGTGGCCTCAGGAAAAGTGGGCAGCATTAGTTTCATCAAGACTCCTAGGAAAGGGGCTAAAAGCGTATGATGCACTACCTTTAGAGTCCTGTGTAGTTTATGATGAGCTAAAGAAGGCTGTGCTACGGGCCTATGAGTTACAACCAGAAACTTACCGCTTGAAGTTTTGGGGTGTTACTAACGGCAAGGATAGTACCTTCCTAGAACACGCCTGGGACTTGTCTGATGCACTACGACATTGGCTGCGTTCTGAGAGGGCAGCTACTTTTGAGGAGTTGAGTGAGCTGGTTCTCTTGGAGCAGTTCTTTAAGTGCACAGGCGGGGACTTAACATTAAATATAAAGGAAAAAAATCCTAGAACTCTCCAGGAGGCAGCAGAAATGGCTGATCTCCGACTGTCATTAATTCGAGGGTGCGGAGCAGCAGCTAGGAGTGAGTCGGGTGTAAAGGATCGTACCCCTCCCCCTCCCAAGAATTTTGATACACATAAATACACAAAACCATCTAGCACTGACAATAAAACTGAACATAAACCAAATACCGTCCCGTATAAGAAGTCTAATGGTACCTCCCACTCCCAAGGGAAACCAAAGAGTAAAGAGTACTTTGCATGTCACAAGAAGGGTCACTTTGCAAATGCTTGTCCGAACAAGCCACCAAACAAGGTTGTGTAATTGGCCCGCAGCATAGGGGTGTCGCCTATATCTTCTGAGTTTGCCAAGGGTAGTTCATCAGAGGGTGGGACACAGCCTGTGTTCAAGAGTCCGGAAGGCTCGAACCCTGTCCGCGACGTCTTTGGGGGTCATAGAGGGCATGGTTTTGTGAGGTGGGCTGGCGATAGGCGAGGAGTTAAGCTATTGCGTGATACGGGGGCTTCTCAGACCTTGTTAAAGAACTTTACTGGTAGGCCGATTAACGCTGCTCGGGTGGTGGTAGTTCAGGGGATCAATGCTACGAAGTCCTACCCGCTGGTGCGGATGGAGCTGGAGGTGGGTGGTGTGGCGAAGGAGCTGGATGTAGGAATTGTAGAGAACTTGCCTGTTGGGGGCGTCGACCTCCTCCTCGGCAACGACTTTGCGGTGCCTGCTTCTAAGGTTTCACCCTTGGTCGTTGCCGAGAAGGCGGCCGACGTTAGTAGGGAGGAACAGGAGTGGGTTGAGAAGTGTAGCGTACAAACCATGGCGTGTGTTGTGACGCGTTCTCAGACATCCGGAGCCTTGCAGCCACCACCTCAGTCTATCAAACCGCGGAGGAAAGGTCACAAGAAAACGGGAAGTGTTGGTCAATTGGAGAGTTTTGAGCCGGCAGTGTTTCTTGGTGACTCATTATTGGCACCTATGTTAGAGTCTGGAGAGGCCCCGGGGCCTGTCCCTGCTAGTGCAGGTGCAGGGCAGGAAGAGACTCTGCGACAGCATCGTTATGCGCAGCGTGAGGAAAGGATGGCTCAGTGGGACTTTGGAGGTGGAAATCAATTATTTAAGGTGAACTTGGATAATCTCGCACCTGCTGATATATGTTCCTTGCAGCTGGAAGATCCTGAAGTCAGGGCGTGTGGTAATGGTGCTGTCGAACTGGAGAGCGATGGGGATGCGCAGCCTGGTGATTTTTTCTTGTCCGAGGGGATCTTGTATCGGAGACATCAGGATCCCAAGAAAAAGTGGGATGGCGGGTCAGGATTAGTGGACCAGTTAGTAGTACCGAGGGTGTGCCGTGAGAGCTTATTGAGATTAGCTCATGATGTGCCTTTGGCAGGGCACCTGGGGGCACGTAAGACGGAGGCAGCTCTGAGCAAGCTTTTCTGGTGGCCTGGGTTAAAGGCGAGTGTCGTGTCATGGGTGTCACAGTGTCACACTTGTCAAGTTGTTGGGAAACCCAATCAGGTCATCCCGAGAGCCCTGTTACAACCAATCCCTGTCATTGGGCCGCCCTTCAGCAAAGTAGTTATCGATATGGTTGGCCCATTGCCCCCCACTAGTGCCGGCAATAAATTTGTACTAACTGTAATGGATGTAGCAACACGGTATCCAGATGCTTACCCATGCGCAACGGGATGGCTAAGACTGTTGTCAAAAACCTACTTGTCTATTTCTCTCGTTATGGCTACCCTCAGGAGATCCAGTCTGATCAGGGATCCAATTTTACTTCTGCTCTGTTTAAGCAGACCATGCAGCAACATGGGATAGTGTCTGTGGTGTCATCTGCCTACCATCCCGAGAGTCAGGGAGTTTTTGGAAAGGTGGCACTCGACTCTCAAGAGTATGTTGCGGTGTTATTGCATGGAAAATGGGAAGGACTGGGATCTAGGTGTCCCATACGTTTTATTTGCTGCGAGAGAAGTACCTGGGGAGAGCTTGGGATTTAGCCCGAACGAGTTGGTTTTTGGACACAGGGTCAGGGGGCCCCTCCACATAGTCAAGGAGATCTGGGAGGGAGTCACAAAGCCATGCTCGCTTCTAAAGTATGTTGTTGAAAGCCATGAGAGAATGCTAAAGAGCCTGGAGGTAGTGGGTCGGAACCTTGAGAGTTCACAAGCTCAGATGAAGGACAGATACGACCAGAAGGTGAAGCTGAGGGAGTTTGAAGTAGATCAGGAGGTACTGATACTACTGCCTCTGGTGGGACACCCCTTGTCTGCCAAGTATTCTGGTCCGTATCGGGTTGTAAGGAAGGTTTCTGATCTAGACTATTTAGTAGCTACCCCTGATCGTAAGAAAAAGAATCAACTTTGCCATGTCAATCTGATGAAAGAGTATGTGAGGCGCCCCTCCGAGCCTCTCACTGTCCCGGTGTTGATCTGCAGCGATCGTGGTGGAGAAGGAGGAAGGGACAGTCAAGCTGCGGGGGAGGATAATTGGGATTGTCATGTTTCCGCGGATCAGTGGGCGGGGAATTCTAGACAAGTGGCTCACGAGTTGATATTGCACCTGCCTGAGCAACAGCGTGTAGCTGTGCAGCATTTGTTTGATTCAAACCCAGCTGTTTTCGCGGAGCATCCTGGCCTCACTACTCAAGCGGTGCATGATGTCGATGTTGGGGACCACCCGCCCTTTAAATCAGTGCCATACCGTGTTCCCCCTATTAAATTACCAGCACTTAGGGAAGAGCTGGATTATATGCTGAAACGTGGGCTGATTTCTGAGGGTGCAGTAAGGTGGACTTCCCCAGTCACACTGCAGCCCAAACCAGATGGCAAGGTGCGGTTTTGTATAGATTTCCGCAGGTTGAATGGTTTAACCCCCACAAATGCCTACCCTCTCCCTCGCGTGGACGACAGTGTGGATAAGATAGGAAAAAGCCAAGTTCCTCACTAAGATAGACCTTGTTAAGGGTTATTGGCAAGTGCCCTTGTCTGAGCGAGCGCGAGAGGTTTGTGGTGGACGGTGCCACATATCGTTGCCATGTTATGCCATACAGGCTGAAAAATGCCCCTGCAACGTTTCAGAAATTAATGAACGACATTGTAGCCGACATTCCCAACTGTACGGTGTACCTAGATGATGTCATAATATACGACGATGATTTTAACAGTCACTGTGCTCACATCGGACAGCTTTATAATAAACTGAATGAAGCAGGTTTGGTGGTAAACCTGGGTAAGTGCGATTTTGTCAAAGCCACAGTTTTGTACCTGGGGTTCGAGGTGGGGATGGGTCAGGTGTGCCCTCCACAGACAAAGATCAAAGCCATCGATCAGTTTCCCCACCCTACGACTAAGAAACAAATCATGCGGTTTCTAGGTATTATAGGCTATTATCGTCGCTTCATCAAAGGCTATTCGACTGTACTTGCACCTTTAACTGACTTATTATCTAAGGACAAGAAGTTCCGGTGGTCTCCTGAGTGTGCAGAGGCGTTTTCCTTGGTGAAACACCTGTTATGTACCCACCCCATACTCAGGGCCCCGGACTTCAGCAGACCTTTTCAGCTGGCGACTGATGCCAGTGGCGTAGGGGCTGGGGCTGTCTTGTTACAGACAGATGATGAAGGTATCGAACATCCAGTGAGTTTTTACAGTAAAAAATTCAATAGTGCACAAAGGAATTACTCTGTAATTGAAAAAGAAATCCTGGCGATAGTGCTGGCGCTCAGGCACTTTGAGGTATATGTTCCTGCTTTCGGACCAGTCGTAGTGGTTTATACCGATCATCACCCTCTGAAATTCTTGAATCAGTTTCATAACTGGAATATGAGGCTGACCAGGTGGTCACTCATGCTTCAGGAGCATAATCTGGACATACGCCATATTGCCGGTTCTGATAACGTGATAGCGGATTGTCTATCAAGGCTGGATGATGTTGGTTATACTTCCACAGGATTGAGGGTTGAGTGTGGAGGAAAATAGGCTGTCACTGTAGTTCAGCCGAAAAAAACAAATTAAAAAAACAAAAACCTTATAAAAACTCTTTATTTTTTATAACGTGTTGAATTTTGTATAAGATGTTGTAGCAGTATCTAAGTTGAATGTTTTCGCTTATTGTCGCTGAGTTAGTTGAACTTGCTCGGTGGAGCGCAACAGTCTTTATTTTTATTTGTTTATATATATATTGCCTTGTGTCGCAACAGTGTGTGGTACTATGAGAAGCTTTCTGTTAGATATGAAGAACTTAGTCAAGGGTCTTATATCTTGGGGGAGGTGTGACGCTTCTGCATAGTAACCACGTGCGGGCATGCGCGCGCGTCGGCTGCCCAGCTGTTTAGAAACCGGCCGGTGGCAGCCGGCCGGCAGGCTTTCTCTTAGCATATATCCTACGACAATGTAACTAATGTCTGGGATATTCTTATGTTGTTTCACAGCTTGAAGCTGCCCTTATTCTTAACCAACGCATCTTAGTATATTTTATTCTCGATAGTTGATTGTTTCATTATAATATATAATATGTAAGTCTAGTGAGAGCGGGAGAGAGAGACCGGCTTGGGACGTTGCTTCGCTTGCTTAGCTTGGGACGAGCCTGAAGCGCTGCCACATGCATTTGATTGCAACGTTAGGCTTAGTTTCGACTCACGCACGGGGTAGAGGATTTTGACCAGGCAACAGTGTTGAGTGTTGCCAAGCCTGGGATGTATTCTGCATGCCTAGGGTGGGGTCCAGACAGATTCAAGACTCAGAGCTCACCTCATTGTCGTACCCTTCGGACCCCCTTGATATCTATCCCTCTCAACCCCACTTAGAAACGTTCTCTCTTACTTTGTATACCTTCTTTCCACTACTTCACCAATCTATTTAATTATCCCATCCCCTTGATAGACCTTATATATATTATTGTATTAACGACGAGCTCTCAGATAACTAGATAGGATTTGGGGCCTTATGCAGGGATGTATTTGTTAATGAGACCTAGGAAGCTTTTTTGTTGTCTCATATTTGGTGGTTTCATGCTTGCTAGTGTGTTCTTGTGTCAGGTTAGCAGGGGCTAGACCGGAGGGGAGGCTTTTTGCGATCCTTTAAGTAAAGTCTGCTGGTGCGAGTCCCGTGGACCTGCACGACTTTACTAGGATACCCGTGGGAGTCTGGGGGCATTTTCTTGTTTGTGTCCCTGTGTGTCTAGCATTGTGTTGTGTGAGGGCCCTTGCCTAGTCCACTCAGCACTGCGCTAGCACGTCTTGCTTTTGTTTTAGGGTCGCCAGGAGAGAGTCAGATACTTGCGATCTGAGTCTCTCAAGAGAGCACCCTTTCAATTAGAGTAATTTGGCGCACAGACCTGGGAACGTCCCTAGGCTAGAGCAGGTGGCTCAGCCCGGGTATCCGAAGCCTATATCCTTCCGGCTAGACCTCTGCCACCTGGCAGATTAACAGCTAGGGGTTTATCATCTCTGTATGCTTGTTATTGTGCCACAGTTTACCGTTTTTGTGAGCATTGGGAGTCAGGGTGTGTCTTAGAGACTCTGTCCGAGCAGGCTTGCCTGACTAAGAGTGAGAAGCACACCTGTATGTGGTTATGTTGCGAGTTGCTGCCTTTATTTAATTATACCTATGCATTTATACACTGTATGGCCTATCACTAGTATTTATTCCTGCTTATGAGTTAAGAGTTCTCTAAATCCGTAACGTACTTTATTTGCTAAGCATCAGATCCTACAGTAGCCGCATGCAGTTTAGAAACCCGCATCTTGTCTACCTGTACGATGTTTTGAGGACTGTTTGCTTTCAACTTCTTTCACGCAGGGGTGATTAGTTGTATTAATTAACGTAACGTTAAATGTACTTTCTTCTAGTTTGTTATTAAATTGTTTCTGCAATTTAATTCCGTTATCTATCTTTTCCTTGAAGCTTTAAGTTAACTTAATTGTGTGATCTTTTATATAGCCTGCTTGACTATCAGCAGTCTATAGTCCGTGTACCCTGTAACCGAGTCATAGGATACCTCGTTGTCCAGGCAGGACTCTTGACGGTTTAGGGTGGTTTGTTGCCTGGGTTTATAGATAAGGGTTGGATCTAGCGTTTTCCGTTGTTGCTTGTTGCCGCATACCTAGTCCAATAGAAAGAGCCCAGTGTTTATATATCCCAGGACGTAACAAATGGCGACCTTGCATAGGATTTACTGAACAGAGGAATATAGTGGTCATTTGTTTTGAGATTCCTTATGATTAGAGGAATACAGTGGACATAGTTTTGTTTTGGAGCAACCAATATAACACATTAAAGACTTTAAATAACATTAGTATATACATACTTGCATAGGAGATAAGGCACATTCTATAACCGTGATAATTACTGCAGTACACAAACATGTCTAATACATCAGAACACAGTGATGTGACGGTCAGGTCACGATACGGGCTCGGAGGGAGAAAGACCTGTGGAGTGGCTAGTCGATAGCGAGGAGGATGCTAGAAGATTTTTAGAGGTGCCCCTTACCGCTGCCAGGGTGTTGAAGCTGAATAAGTATGGCTTAAAGTGTGTGGCAGGTCTTCAGGGTTTAAGTGGCATGAGGAAAGATCAGCTGAGGACTTTGATATTGGGTTTAGAAGGGAGAGACCTGGGTGGAGAGGCGACTGGGGGCCCCGGTCCCCAGCCCCTCCTCCACTCTACCCCCATATCAAACGTCAGGGTGCCTGAATTTGGTACATTCCCCCAAGTTGATGGTCAATGGCAGCGTGGAATTCAATTACAGGGACCCTCTCCATTAAATGCACCTTCCCCTCCTCAAGGGTTGACTCCAGATTTGTTGTTTCGGCTTGAGATGGCCAAGGTTGAGGCTACCGAAAGACAGGCTAGAGCTCAGGCTGAGGCTGCCGAGAGACAGGCTAGTGTGCAGGCTGAGGCTGCAGAGAGAACAGCTATACGAAAGGCTGAACTGCAGGCAGAGTCTACTAGGTATCGGGCTGACAGGGAGCTGGAGAGATCTCGAGTGGAGGTAACAGGGCGAAATATTGGGGGAGGTAACAGACATCGGGACCAATCATTGTCGCACCTGCTTAAACTAGTTCCTGTGTTCGATGAATTATGTGTGACTGAGTTTTTTATGCGATTTGAGAAGAAGTGTCAGGAACACCAGTGGCCTCAGGAAAAGTGGGCAGCATTAGTTTCATCAAGACTCCTAGGAAAGGGGCTAAAAGCGTATGATGCACTACCTTTAGAGTCCTGTGTAGTTTATGATGAGCTAAAGAAGGCTGTGCTACGGGCCTATGAGTTACAACCAGAATCTTACCGCTTGAAGTTTCGGGGTGTTACTAAGGGCAAGGATAGTACCTTCCTAGAACACGCCTGGGACTTGTCGGATGCACTACGACATTGGCTGCGTTCTGAGAGGGCAGCTACTTTTGAGGAGTTGAGTGAGCTGGTTCTCTTGGAGCAGTTCTTTAAGTGCACAGGTGGGGACTTAACATTAAATATAAAGGAAAAAAATCCTAGAACTCTCCAGGAGGCAGCAGAAATGGCTGACCTCCGACTGTCATTAATTCGAGGGTGCGGAGCAGCAGCTAGGAGTGAGTCGGGTGCAAAGGATCGTACACCTCCCCCTCCCAAGAATTTTGATACACATAATTACACAAAACCATCTAGCACTGACAATAAAACTGAACATAAACCAAATACCGTCCCGTATAAGAAGTCTAATGGTACCTCCCACTCCCAAGGGACACTAAAGAGTAAAGAGTACTTTGCATGTCACAAGGAGGGTCACTTTGCAAATGCTTGTCCGAACAAGCCACCAAACAAGGTTGTGTCATTGGCCCGCAGCATAGGGCTGTCGCCTATATCTTCTGAGTTTGCCAAGGGTAGTTCGTCAGAGGGTGGGACACAGCCTGTGTTCAAGAGTCCGGAAGGCTCGAACCCTGTCCGCGACGTCTTTGGGGGTCATACAGGGCATTGTTTTGTGAGGTGGGCTAGCGAAAGATGAGGAGTTAAGCAATTGCGGGATACGGGGGCTTCTCAGACCTTGTTAAAGAACTTTACTGGTAGACCGATTAACGCTGCTCGGGTGGTGGTAGTTCAAGGGATCAATGCTACGAAGTCCTACCCGCTGGTGCGGATGGAGCTAGAGGTGGGTGGTGTGGCGAAGGAGCTGGATGTAGGAATTGTAGAGAACTTGCCTGTTGGGGGCGTCGACCTCCTCCTCGGCAACGACTTTGCGGTGCCTGCTTCTAAGGTTTCACCCTTGGTCGTTGCCGAGAAGGCGGCCGACGTTAGTAGGGAGCAACAGGAGTGGGGTGAGAAGTGTAGCGTACAAACCATGGCGTGTGTTGTGACGCGTTCTCAGACATCCGGAGCCTTGCAGCCACCACCTCAGTCTATCAAACCGCGGAGGAAAGGTCACAAGAAAACGGGAAGTGTTGGTCAATTGGAGAGTTTTGAGCCGGCAGTGTTTCTTGGCGACTCATTATTGGCACCTATGTTAGAGTCTGGAGAGGCCCCGGGGCCTGTCACCGCTAGTGCAGGTGCAGGGCAGGAAGAGGTTTAACTAATGAACTTGGGTTCTTTGAACAGTCAGTGGCAGATCGAGTGAAATCAGTAAGTTCATGATCTTACTACCTCCCCGATACCTTGTCGCTGTGTCATGACACTAGAGACGCTGTATTAAAGACTCTAAGTCAAGAGTGCCGAAACAGAACTTCACCACCGATTATTATAAAGGTCAGGATGGACGAGCAGTACTAACTCAGGACATGTCCTCGTTCATGCTCGCGTTAGTCCGATGGTATGCACTCTATGTCATGACATTAAGGAACTACCATTCAAGACCCAAAACCAACTAATCCATCTCTATCCCTATCCACCCCATCCAGATGGCAGGACCACCTACAGTAAATGGCTCGACGGAACACAGACGAAAGGATTTGGCAACCCTCATCTCTACCCCTATTGTACCAGCAGCTCCAGATCTCCAGAGTGTTAGATTATGAGTGCTACAGTTAATATCTTTAACTTTTACACCAGTGCGACCCCGGTGTAATACTTAGGTATAATAGAGTGACTCAATTAACTCTGTTTAATTCTTACACCAGTGAGACCAGGTGTATCGTAATTATTTATGTAAAGACGATAGAAGTGATAACCAAATATTATACCAAGAAACCAAAGTGTATCTCTTCCAATAATAAGAGATAAGGTGTAGAAGATAAAAGTTAAACCAATAGTCCTACACCAGTGCTTCAAGGTGTTTATTAATATCCGAGTTAAGAGAAAGAGTGTCAAGTGTATGCCTAGTTCCCTCGTGGGTTCTCGTCCGTGCTAGGCCCTATATCCATGTGTATCCAGTGTACTAGTGTATTTAAGTATTTCTGTTCTACGTAGTAAGCCATTAATTAAAGTTTTTCTATAGATGTACTCAGTGTTATATTTTACCCTTTACTACTTTTGTGCATGTGTTGTATGATTTTAACTTCTCCAGTCGAGCAGAACCTACCAAACCCCAATTCAAACCCGGTAAAAACCCTGGCATAACGCTAAGCTTAATAAAGTTGTCTGATAGTAGCCAGGAAAAAAATAAAGAGACTTCACCGGTACGGAAGCGGTTAAATCAAAGTTTACTTGTTGAGTAGAAGAAAGGCCTGGAAAATTGGTTCACTCCTGGGTTAAAGAGTAATACAGAATAAGGGTGGGTGTGTTGAACGGCGGGTTCCATCCACTCTCTGTAAAGGAAGAGGTATAAACTGAGAAAGCTCTGAGGAACACTGATTATTGTAATAGCGATAGGAGAGTGAGAGATTTGCAACATTGCGGCGTGTAGAGAGAGATTGTAGGGAATTAGAAAGAGGAGGTGAGTTAATCCATCTTTCCCTCATCCTATGACTTAAATTGCTTCAAATTCCGTGTGTCCAGACATTTTGGCTCAAACATTTCTTGATTTTGGCCATGTCACTCTTTCAACTCTGGGGAGGCACTCGTCACAGGCAGTTTTGTCTTGTGTTTCCCTCATCCACATATAAACAAAATTCAGACTAGATTCGTGGGTATTTGTTTGTATAAATGTTAGTGCCAGATATATTTTCCTTCGATATATTGTATAGCCTACCTAATGATTCCATATTCAATTATTCCAATCTTCAACATTTTGATAACATTAATTTTCTCATCCTAGTTCTCTTCCATTCTATTTTATGGCATTCGTCCTTTGTGCATGTATAATCTCTCCCTTAATCAATCTTTTATTCATCCTATGACTTAGACTGCTTTAATCTTCCTGTATCCAGGCATTTTGACGCCAACGTTCCTTGAATTGGGCTCTCTGTCACTCTGTTGGCTTTGGGGGAGACACTCGTTACAAGCAGCCTACCTGTTGTATCTCGCATACACAGAGAACAAAATTAAAATGACTTGCACAATATCCATACATCATCTAACATTGAGATAGTACTTATTACCTCTTTGACTCCTAGATAGTCTTCCTAGATAGCATAACATCGTCTTTGACTCCTAGATAGTCTTCCTAGATAGCATAACATCGTCTTTGACTCCTAGATAGTCTTCCTAGATAGCATAACATCGTCTTTGACTCCTAGATAGTCTTCCTAGATAGCATAACATCGTCTTTGACTCCTAGATAGTCTTCCTAGATAGCATAACATCGTCTTTGACTCCTAGATAGTCTTCCTAGATAGCATAACATCGTCTTTGACTCCTAGATAGTCTTCCTAGATAGCATAACATCGTCTTTGACTCCTAGATAGTCTTCCTAGATAGCATAACATCGTCTTTGACTCCTAGATAGTCTTCGTAGATAGCATAACATCGTCTTTGACTCCTAGATAGTCTTCCTAGATAGCATAACATCGTCTTTGACTCCTAGATAGTCTTCCTAGATAGCATAACATCGTCTTTGACTCCTAGATAGTCTTCCTAGATAGCATAACATCGTCTTTGACTCCTAGATAGTCTTCCTAGATAGCATAACATCGTCTTTGACTCCTAGATAGTCTTCCTAGATAGCATAACATCGTCTTTGACTCCTAGATAGTCTTCCTAGATAGCATAACATCGTCTTTGACTCCTAGATAGTCTTCGTAGATAGCATAACATCGTCTTTGACTCCTAGATAGTCTTCCTAGATAGCATAACATCGTCTTTGACTCCTAGATAGTCTTCCTAGATAGCATAACATCGTCTTTGGCTCCTAGATAGTCTTCCTAGATAGCATAACATCGTCTTTGACTCCTAGATAGTCTTCCTAGATGGCATAACATCGTCTTTGACTCCTAGATAGTCTTCCTAGATGGCATAACATCGTCTTTGACTCCTAGATAGTCTTCCTAGATAGCATAACATCGTCTTTGACTCCTAGATAGTCTTCCTAGATAGCATAACATCGTCTTTGACTCCTAGATAGTCTTCCTAGATAGCATAACATCGTCTTTGACTCCTAGATAGTCTTCCTAGATAGCATAAGATCGTCTTTGACTCCTAGATAGTCTTCCTAGATAGCATAACATCGTCTTTGACTCCTAGATAGTCTTCCTAGATAGCATAACATCGTCTTTGACTCCTAGATAGTCTTCCTAGATAGCATAACATCGTCTTTGACTCCTAGATAGTCTTCCTAGATAGCATAACATCGTCTTTGACTCCTAGATAGTCTTCCTAGATAGCATAACATCGTATTTGACTCCTAGATAGTCTTCCTAGATAGCATAACATCGTCTTTGACTCCTAGATAGTCTTCCTAGATGGCATAACATCGTCTTTGACTCCTAGATAGTCTTCCTAGAGAGCATAACATCGTCTTTGACTCCTAGATAGTCTTCCTAGATAGCATAACATCGTCTTTGACTCCTAGATAGTCTTCCTAGATAGCATAACATCGTCTTTGACTCCTAGATAGTCTTCCTAGATAGCATAACATCGTCTTTGACTCCTAGATAGTCTTCCTAGATAGCATAACATCGTCTTTGACTCCTAGATAGTCTTCCTAGATAGCATAACATCGTCTTTGACTCCTAGATAGTCTTCCTAGATAGCATAACATCGTCTTTGACTCCTAGATAGTCTTCCTAGATAGCATAACATCGTATTTGACTCCTAGATAGCATAACATCGTCTTTGACTCCTAGATAGTCTTCCTAGATGGCATAACATCGTCTTTGACTCCTAGATAGTCTTCCTAGATAGCATAACATCGTCTTTGACTCCTAGATAGTCTTCCTAGATAGCATAACATCGTCTTTGACTCCTAGATAGTCTTCCTAGATAGCATAACATCGTCTTTGATTCCTAGATAGTCTTCCTAGATAGCATAACATCGTCTTTGACTCCTAGATAGTCTTCCTAGATAGCATAACATCGTCTTTGATTCCTAGATAGTCTTCCTAGATAGCATAACATCGTCTTTGACTCCTAGATAGTCTTCCTAGATGGCATAACATCGTCTTTGACTCCTAGATAGTCTTCGTAGATAGCATAACATCGTCTTTGATTCCTAGATAGTCTTCCTAGATAGCATAACATCGTCTTTGACTCCTAGATAGTCTTCCTAGATGGCATAACATCGTCTTTGACTCCTAGATAGTCTTCCTAGATGGCATAACATCGTCTTTGACTCCTAGATAGTCTTCCTAGATGGCATAACATCGTCTAATGATAACCAAAATACAAATTTACAATGTGTCCTGATATTAACTCATTCAGTACCAGTGACGTCCTTTTCATCATATTCTGGCTACTATTACATGATGTTATTCAGTTTCAAAAGAGCCTCCAGAAATATACAGGCTTCGAACTATCTCACTTAACCCTTTTTACTACCGCTGATCTTTCTTTAAGGGAGCCCACTTCGCTTTTTTCTCTCTTTCTCTCCCTCTCTCTTTGGCTTGTATCCATTCAGCCCCATTCAGCCTACTGTTTTAAGACGCTTACCCCCATAGGTGGCAATATTTTCCTGGCGAGCGGTAGCGAGCCAGCATATATATATTTTTGTTTTGACAGCAACCTAAATTTGTAAATTTTTCGCTAGAAAAATTTCTCTGGCGAAGCCAGATTTCGCCATATAATGCTGGCTTGCTATCGCTCGCCAAGAAGAAATCGACACCTGGATGGGGATACACGTCTTAAAACAGTTGGCTGAATGGGGCCGAATGGATATAATAGCCAGGGAAAGAGAGAAAAGGAGAGAAAGATAAAAAAAAGCCGGTGACCACCCTTAACTGCAGAAAATCGTCTAAATATAGCTAGAATAAAATGAAGAAGACGTCGCCGGTACAGAAGGGGTTAATAATGAAGAAGACGTCGCCGGTACAGAAGGGGTTAATAATGAAGAAGACGTCGCCGGTACAGAAGGGGTAAATAATGAAGAAGACGTCGCCGGTACAGAAGGGGTAAATAATGAAGAAGACGTCGCCGGTACAGAAGGGGTTAATAATGAAGAAGACGTCGCCGGTACAGAAGGGGTAAATAATGAAGAAGACGTCGCCGGTACAGAAGGGGTAAATAATGAAGAAGACGTCGCCGGTACAGAAGGGGTAAATAATGAAGAAGACGTCGCCGGTACAGAAGGGGTTTAATAATGAAGAAGACGTCGCCGGTACAGAAGGGGTAAATAATGAAGAAGACGTCGCCGGTACAGAAGGGGTAAATAATGAAGAAGACGTCGCCGGTACAGAAGGGGTAAATAATGAAGAAGACGTCGCCGGTACAGAAGGGGTTAATAATGAAGAAGACGTCGCCGGTACAGAAGGGGTAAATAATGAAGAGACGTCGCCGGTACAGAAGGGGTAAATAATGAAGAAGACGTCGCCGGTACAGAAGGGGTAAATAATGAAGAAGACGTCGCCGGTACAGAAGGGATAAATAATGAAGAAGACGTCGCCGGTACAGAAGGGGTTAATAATGAAGAAGACGTCGCCGGTACAGAAGGGGTAAATAATGAAGAAGACGTCGCCGGTACAGAAGGGGTAAATAATGAAGAAGACGTCGCCGGTACAGAAGGGGTAAATAATGAAGAAGACGTCGCCGGTACAGAAGGGGTTAATAATGAAGAAGACGTCGCCGGTACAGAAGGGGTTAATAATGAAGAAGACGTCGCCGGTACAGAAGGGGTAAATAATGAAGAAGACGTCGCCGGTACAGAAGGGGTTAATAATGTCATTCTAGTTCTCTTCTATGTTATGATATTCTCCATTTGTCCATATAACATTAAAAAAATACATCGTCAGTACAACTTTTGACAATCCATTCCCATATGAACCTAATCCCTCTCTCTCTCTCTCTCTCTCTCTCTCTCTCTCTCTCTCTCTCTCTCTCTCTCTCTCTCTCTCTCTCTCTCTCTCTCTCTCTCTCTCCCCAGCATGACTCACCACCTTCCCTTAAGGGGGAGGTAGTTGCTCTTTCTGAACCCCCTTCTCCCTCATGCTTAGCCCCATTACCTTTGAGATTTTAATACGTTTGCATCATATTGGGTGCAATTTGTTTACCTTTCGTCCCATTTGTATATCAATACCAAGACCTTTCGTGCCATTTAGGTGTCGATTTTGACCTGGCGAGTGATAGCGAGCCTGTGATATAGAAGGAACCGGAATTTGTCTACCAAAAAATTTACACATTTATCTCCAAGGGGATCTTAAGGATAGCCGAAGTATTTAACTTGATTGAGGTGTAGGGAGGAAACTAAAACTATAATGATTACATAAATAAATATACTAATTAACATTATATTAAGATTGATGGAGGTCTTGGGAGGAAACTATATATATATATATATATATATATATATATATATATATATATATATATATATATATATATATATATATATACTGATAGATACTATGTATATATATATGATATTATATTGACAGGTTGCATGGAAAGCGCAGCTTACACAGGAATAACAGGGCCAGGGTTATGACAAACATTTTGAAGGCAGAAGTTTATTTTATTGTCAACGTTTCGGACATCTCTGCGTTCATCATCAGGTCTAAAACGCAGAAGTGAACACATTATTTACAAACATGTAGAAAATAATATAATATGGGCAAAGAAAGCCAAAATAGCAGGAACTCTCAGAAAAATCAACTAAAATGGACCAGAAAAAGTTAATACGGAGACAATTGAAATGTTAAAGGACATTATTTATATTTATGATTAATATATAGATAAATTAAATCTACATTGTTAACGTTACTATAAGTTATTATAAGTAAAAAGGTCAATATTTTAAAATCAAAGAAGTGGGGCAGAGGTTTCATTATACAAAGTACAAAGGAGTACAAAGGAAATCAAGCAACAACAGATCTAGTGACCCTTCTAGGTTGCTTGTCCTCCAAAACACAGGATCAAGTGTCCAAACAGTGGTTTAGAGTGGGTAAGGGAACATTGGAAAGGGAATTACTGCCCTGGAACTAATGTCCGTGGCAGGATTAGGAAGTTAGTAGGGGACAGATGGGTTAGTAACTGAGGGGGGGATAAAATAAAGTTATTCATTTACAAACGCAGTCAGTCGCGGGTTTGATGCGAGATATTTGTCTAGGCGGAGTTTAAATGAATCAACGGTGATGCAGTCTATAACGTTTCGGGGAAGCCCATTCCACAAGTTGACAACTCGATTGAAGAAGAAATTCTTAGATTCGTGTGAGTTAAAAGATTTACCAATAATTTTGCAACCGTTTCCCGCGTGTAATTAGATTGGTCGATAGTGAAGTACTTACTACAGTTCATATTGTCGATGCCTTTGATGATTTTGAACACTTGAATTAAGTCACCTCTTAATCTGCGCTGGGTTAAAGGAAATAGATTTAATTCTCTAAGACGCTCTTCGTATGGTTTGTTCTTTAGGCTAGGTATCATTTTGGTAACTCTACGTTGAACTCGTTCTAGCTTGTTTATATCTTTTTGGTAATAAGGGCACCAGGATTGAACGCAGTATTCCAGAAGAGGGCGGACTAATGAATTGTAAAGGGTTAGGATAACTTCTTTGGATTTATGCTCAAATGACCTGCCTATAAAGCCAATTATTTTGTTTGCCTTCTTAACAACTTCTGAACATTGTTGACTCGGTTTTAGGTTACTCGATATTGTTATTATCACCTATGCTAGGGCGTACCATAGCTTGATGAAGGCTTTCTAGAGTGAGTAGGTCCAAGTAATTGGCGCTACCGGTCTAAAACCACGAATTTCTCTCTATGTATAGGGTGGACATGCTTAAAAGCATGGTCCCGGATAGCTGAATGAACCGGCTTTGATAATGGCAAACACGTTCTTACCGATACACCTATATGTTCCAAAATCCTGGTTCTCAGGTGCCTCTTTGTGTTACCGATAT
This sequence comes from Paralithodes platypus, assembly GCA_032716605.1. Classification (NCBI taxonomy): domain Eukaryota; kingdom Metazoa; phylum Arthropoda; class Malacostraca; order Decapoda; family Lithodidae; genus Paralithodes; species Paralithodes platypus. The sequence continues at coordinate 34,467,326 of CM064491.1, read as the reverse complement.
ATTTAGCCATACAGCTATCACACGTGTATTGATTGAGAGTTCCTGCTATTTTGGTTTTCTTTGCCCACATTAATTATTTTCTACATGTTTGTAAATATTGTGTTCACTTCTGCTGTTTAGACCTGATGATGAACGCAGAGATGTCCATTTAACTTATGCAAAGCCAATTCCATCTTCTTTTGCCAAGACAAATTTCGATCCATTGCTTTGTCAATGACAATCTCAAATGCAAATCACCATTATCGATTCCGTGAGGGAAATTGGATATCAGAGAGAGAGAGAGAGAGATACAAGGAATAGTTAGTATCTTAGAGACCTTGCGGTCCATTCCGAGGAGGTACTTGAAGTGGAAGGAGAGAGACTGGTTAGTGCACTTCACTCTTTACAGAGTGTGCAAAATACTATCTACTCTCTTCTTGAACTGCTCTATTGAAGAACTGTTTACAACTTCGGAGAGAAGTTTTTTCCAGGTAGAACAGATCTTATGTGTGAAAAGGTTTCAACAAATACTAGTGCTGAACCTTTTTCAATTCTAATTTCCAGCCATGGTTGCGTGTTGTATTCATATTGAGGCTAAAACATTTTGCTATAATCCACATTGTACAAAAGAGTACAAAGGAAATCAAGCAACAACAGGTCTAGTGACCCTTCTAGGTTGTTTGTCCTCCAAAACACTGAGGATCAAGTGTCCAAACAGTGGTTTAGAGGGGGTAAGGGAACATTGGAAAGGGAACTACTGCCCTGCCACTAACGTGGCAGGACTAGGAAGTTAGTAGGGGACATATGGGTTAGTAACTGAGGGGAGGATAAAGTTATTCATTTACAAACGCAGTCAGTCGCGGGTTTGATGCGAGATATTTGTCTAGGCGGAATTTAAATGAATCAACGGTGCTGCAGTCTATAACGTCTCGGGGAAGCCCATTCCACAAGTTGACAACTCGATTGAAGAAGAAATTCTTAGATTCGTGCGAGTTAAAAGATTTACCAATAATTTTGCAACCGTTTCCCCGCGTGTAATTAGATTGGTCGATAGTGAAGTACTTACTACAGTTTCATATTGTCGATGCCTTTGATGATTTTGAACACTTGAATTAAGTCGCCTCTTAATCTGCGCTGGGTTAAAGGAAATAGATTTAATTCTCTAAGACGCTCTTCGTATGGTTTGTTCTTTAGGCTAGGTATCATTTTGGTAACTCTACGTTGAACTCGTTCTAGCTTGTTTATATCTTTTTGGTAATAAGGGCACCAGGATTGAACGCAGTATTCCAGAAGAGGCGGACTAAGGAATTGTAAAGGGTTAGGATAACTTCTTTGGATTTATGCTCAAATGACCTGCCTATAAAGCCAATTATTTTGTTTGCCTTCTTAACAACTTCTGAACATTGTTGACTCGGTTTTAGGTTACTCGATATTGTTACTCCCAGATCAGTTTCTCTGTTTACATTCTTAAGCTGAGTGCCATTCATCGAATAGTTTGCTTTCTCATTTAGGTATCCGACATGTAGTACTTTACATTTATCCGCATTGAAACTCATTTGCCAAATTTGGGCCCAACATGACAATTTATCTAGATTGTGTTGCATATCGTCAACTTGTTCTTTTGAGAGTACGCTATTTGCAATTTTTGTATCGTCAGCAAATTTTGAGATTGTGCAGGTGAGACCCTCATCTATGTCGTTGATGTAAATTAGAAAGAGAATTGGTCCTAGTACCGATCCCTGGGGTACCCCGCTACTTACATTGGTCCATTTAGATGCCTTACCGTTTATGACTACCCTTTGCTTTCTGTTGCTGAGCCAATTTTCTATCCATTTCAACACACCGTCTTGTATTCCATGCGCTTTTAGTTTTAGCAGTAAACGTTTGTGGGGAACTTTGTCAAAGGCCTTTTGAAAATCAAGGTATATAATATCTACAGCTTTACTCTCATCGTAGAGGTTGAGGATATCGTGGAAGAAGTCTAAGAGGTTTGTTAAACAGGAACGTTTTTTACGAAAGCCGTTGAGTATCTTTAAGTATGTTATTTTCCTCCAAGTGATTTACGAGTCTGTCTCGTATGACCGTTTCTAGCATTTTACATACAACTGAGGTTAAGCTAATTGGACGATAGTTACTGGGTAGGGATTTGCTGCCTTTTTTGAATATCGGTGTTACGTTGGCTAGCTTCCACTGATCAGGCATAGTTCCAGACTGCAAGGATTTATTGAATAGTAATGTCAGTGGTTTGGAGAGCTCATTCTTAGCTTCCTTTAGAACTCTAGGCGAGATTGTATCAGGTCCTGGCGTTTTATTTACCTTGAGTTTATCTAAACAATTCAATACTTCTCTCTCTGTAACGGTGATATTGCTTAGAACATCTGAATTATCAATCTGAATCGGCGATGGTGTAGGGATATCACTGAGGTCTTCTGTTGTAAAAACTGATGCAAAGAAGGTATTGAGGGCATTACTCATTTGTACTTCGTCTTTGGTGTATTCTCCTTTTTCATCGACTAACGGTCCAACAGTTGAAGTAACTACTTTTTTCTTTCTGATATAACTATAGAATTCTTTCGGGTTTGTTTTACTTTGATTCGCAATATGTAACTCTAAGGTCTTTTTACTTTGCTTAATTAACTTTTTGGCTTTGCGTCGTAGCTCTACAAATTTCACCCGTTCTTCGTCATTTTGTGAGGATTTTAATCTATCATTAGCAAATTTTTTAGCAAGCAGGCAGTTTGAAATATCTTTATTCCACCATTTGGGCTTATTATGGCCTGGACGCCGTATTTTCGATGGTATGCAGTCTTGCACTGCTTTTAGGTAAGTGGTTTCGAATAACTTCCAAGATGTATTTATGTCGTTATTGTTAATTAAAAAGCTCCAGTCAGTTTCTTTAAACATAGCTCTAAGTTTATGGAAGTTTGCTTTCTTGAAATTAGGGACTTTTTCGATGCTACTATTTGGTTCGTTACTAGTAAACTTTAAAGTGAAAGTTATCGTACGATGGTCGCTGTTACTGAATTCATCACCAACATTCAAATTCTCTATCAATTCTTCTTTTGTTGCAAGTACAATGTCAAGAACGTTATTACCACGGGTCGGCATTCGAACAAATTGATAAAGCGAACTCTCTTGCAAGTTCGTATACAAGTCATGTCCGGAGTGTGAAGTAAGAGTATCGCCCCACTTGGTCACAGGTAAATTAAAGTCGCCAAAAATTACGGTATCTTGTGAGTTACTTACATCTGCAATTTGTTCGTAAATTTCTCGGTCAGTTTGCACTGATTGAGCTGGAGGTCTGTATATTAACGCAAGTATTATTTTTGTACCTTTATTATTCTTTATTAGCACAAAAGATGTGTCGACGTTCACAATTTGAGGTTTTGACACGAGGGTCGGGTTAAGACTTTCTTTGATATAAAATAAAACGCCACCTCCATTTTTATTTATTCGGCTGTTCTCAAACATTACATAACCGGGAAGTGAATACTCTGCTAAAAAGTCTCTATCTTGTGTATTGAGCCAAGATTCTGTTATGCCAATCACATCATAATTTTCTGTAAACACTAGTTCCTCTAAATCAAACCCATTAAGTATTTGGAGAGAGAGAGAGAGAGAGAGAGAGAGAGAGAGAGGGAGAGGGAGATAGAAAGATAGAAAGAGAGAGAGAGAGAGAGACCTGAGCATATTAACGGTGTTATTAGGTAAGCATATTGTCCTTCTTTTTTAGTTAGTTATAATAGGACTTCAGAGGCTATCAACCCTTCTGGATTATTAAGCCAGCACACAGTAAGTCAAGAATAGCATCAATTACTTATATGAAATACGACTCCATAGGCTAACAAGCCTTCAAGATTATTAAGCCAGCACACTGTAAGTCCTTTTTCGAGAACTCCGCTACCATGTCTATCCTCTTCTATCTCCATGCCCCCCCCCCCCTCCTTATCTATCTATCCCTCTATCCCCCAGGGCTATTACAATCAATACCCGTGATCTATGACTCTCTGCCCCGGCCTTAATTAACAGGGGAGGTGTAGGTCTTACCAATGTGTTACATAAGGGGATGGGTGTTATGTTTTAGTTTACATACACAGTATGTATATATTATTGTTTTAGTTTCCTTACTAGATCTCCATCAAGCTTAATACACATCCTCGACACCCCCCTTCGAGATTAATTTGTACATTTTTGGGGTAGAAAAAAGGTTTTATTCTCTTGCCAGGAAATATTGGACTCCTAAATGACACGAAATGTCTTTATATCGTTAAAGAAATGGGACGAAAGGTCTTAACATTTCTAAACTAACGGGGCTAAACATGCCGGAGAAGGGGGTCCAGAGAAAGCAACTACCTCGTCCTTATTAAAGAGATTTCTTGAAGGCAGTCAATTATTTAGATGCCCTTTATATTAGAGGCTCAAAAACCCACAACCTGAATATCTTCTGAAAGTGGAATTGCATAATATAAAGTATGTATACATGTGTATATAAACAGCTTCCCAGAAGCTGGGTGTGCTCAACCGCCTCCGGGGGTTCTTTACCCCTGCACCGCTTCTTGCTCCGTACAGGGGCACAGTGCGTCCTTGTAATGAGTATTGTTCACATATGTGGGGAGGTTCCTCTCACACCGCACTTCTAGACAGAGTAGAAAGGAAAGCCTTTCGTCTCATTAACTCATCGATTTTCTGCAATCTCTCTCTCTTCGCCGCAATGTTGCATCTCTCTCACTATTCTACCGCTATTACTATCTATTATTATCTACCGCTACTCTGTGCAACTCTCCAATCCAAGAGTGAAACGTTACTCTCAAACATTCTTCTACTCAACAGCTGAGCTCTGGAACTCTCTCCCAGAATTAGTCTTTCCCTCTTCCTATGACTTAAATTCCTTCAAACTCCGTGTGTCCAGGCATTTTGGCTCGAACGCCCCTTGATTTTGGCCCTGTCACTCTTTCAACTATGGGGGAGGCACTCGCTATAGGCAGTTATGCCTTTTGCCTCCCTCAATCACATAGAAAAAAAAAAAAAAATCAGTGTTCCTCAGAGCTCTCTCAGTGTATACCCCCTCCTCTATGTATACGTCTTGCAACACAAACCCACCCCTACTCTGTGCAACTCTTCAACCCAAGAGTGAAACGATACTCCCAATTTTTCTTCTATTCAACAGCTGCGCTCTGGAAATCTCTACCTGAATCCACCTTTCCCTCATCCTATGATTTAAATTGCTTCAAACTTCGTGTGTCCACACATTTTTGCTCGAACATTCCTTGATTTCGGTTCTGTCACTCTTTTAACTCTGGGGGAGGCACTCGTTACAGTCAATTATGCCTTTTGTCTCCATCATCCATATAGAAAATATATATATATGTTTAATAAATATATATCCTCCAGTGTGCCAGTATCATATTTCATATACAGTATTGCTTTTGTACATTCTTCTAAAAATAATGATTCGTAACAGAACCACTCACACCAGAGATGGATTTGTCATTTTACCAGGAAACGCAATTAAACCCTTTCTGTACCGATTTTGTTTTTTTAGTTTCCTCCCTGGACCTCCATCAAGCTTTAAAAAACACTGGCCGAAGGCCGGTTCTTCTTGAATTACAGGCTCACTATCTCTCGCCAGGAAAATATCGACTCCTATATGACATGAAAAGCCTTAATATTGACAGACATGGGGCGAAGGTCTTTAAAATGCCAAACTAATTGGCCGAACGACTTAAAATATGAAAGCTAATAGGACTAAACATGAGGAAGAAGGGGGACCAGAAAAGAATCGGGTTGAGACTTTCTTTGATAAAACTTAAAACGCCACCTCTATTTTTATCAATTCGGCTTTTCTCAAACATTATATAACTGGGCAGTGAATACTCTGCTACAAAGTCTGTCTTCTGTATTGAGCCAAGATTGTGCCAATTAAATTATAGTATTTTGTAAACACCAGTTCCTCTAAATCTGAAAATTTATTGCGTAGTATGCTACGATTGTTTGCATTGAAAACCTTTAAAAAGTTGTGGTTTTAGAATTCACGGAACGCTCTTCAATCGGGTTTTTGGTTCTGGACGGATCTACATTGAATTACCTGTCTGTCCGCAGTCCTCGCTGTCCTCGTCCCTGGTGGTCCTCGGTTGGTTCTGCCTCTTTTTCGAAAATCCTTTACTGCACCTTGAAACAGGCAGCCAAATTTTGCTGCTCCCACCTGGCTCTGATGGACTCCATCCGCTACAAGCAGATGATATTCGAGGTAGAAGGCGTTCCAGGTGTTGACAAATCAAACGTCCTCCTCACTATAGTGGTTCGCAAGTCGACAATTCATGCTAGTGGCTATGTTGAAGAACTGGCTCTCAACACCGATCCTGGGGATGATCCCTGATATGATGACTCTGCGTTACTTTTCCTTATACGTCTGAATCAGCTTCCGGTACTTTAACATGAGGTCCTCCAATTTGGTCCGCTGCACGTCATTTGGTCCGACATGAATGATGTACATTGTGCTTGAGGGGGCCAACTTCGAAACTTCGTTCACTGCGGCTACAACATTATCCACTCCGCCACCCGGGATACAAAAGCACTTCCTGGTCCTGGGTACCCTGGTGCAGAACTCTGTGAGTTGGCCAAGAACCATGGAATCTCCTACGAGCTGAATTTATTTCATTTCATCTTCGTCGTCTAAATCCGCAAGAGTCTGGTAACGATTCTGGCACATGGTTTCGGGGATGATCTTCCTTGTTATGGGGTGAAAGTTGTTGCTCACAATGCGAAAGTTGTTCTGAGGGAGAGCAGAGTCATTATTTGATTCTTCCTGATCTGGTGCATGTACTGAAGTGGATACATCAGGCGTCGGGCTGTTGGAAGATGATGATACCTCTACATTGAACATTGTAAATTCTTGAAGTGTTTCCAGCTTCTTGGTGAGGGCATTAATCTTTATGTTAGCTTCATCCAGTGTTGCTGCCAAATTTTCTCGGAGCTGGCAGAATCGGCAGACATGAACCTCGGGGCAGTTGATGGCTGTGGCAATCATTTTTTTGCAAGCACCTTAGTAAGGACCATTAGGTTTGTTGTTACTTGTCTCCCTTTGCATTTTTTTTTATAAGCAGTACCGTCGCCTTTAAATTCACGAATCTCCTACTCTCTGAGACACACTCCAGCCATATACCTTGTTCTAGTACTATCACGGGTACAAATTAAGATCAGCTGGTAAAATAGTGTATTGTGGGTATCTATATACGGTACTCATTAGCGACCTGAAACCACCCCTTCCCCAAGCCATAGCCATACCCCAGCCACACACCCTGGCCACATCACTATACTTGTTCACTCGTTATCTCCTCACACCTTCCACAGTTTCTCTACGCTCTTATTAGTCTTTTATGGACACTCCTAACGAAGCGTGCAGATAATTAGTGATGGTATCACGAAAGGTAATGGTCCAGTTAATGTCGGCTGGACCGAGACGTATTGGCAGATTATTGTGTTCATGGTTACCGCTGTGAGACTGATAATGGTGACCGTAATTGGGAAGGTGTGGTGGAGTGGTCGTGCTACTGGACTGGGAAGGTGTGGTGGAGTGGTCGTGCTACTGGACTGGTAATCTTAAGCCTCTGTCACACATAGTACTTTGTTAACACGTCTTTGGCCGATTTTACGGAATTCTGGGTCGAAACCAAATGTGGTGGACCTGGCAATAGAAAATCATCTAATGGTAACCAGAATATAATGATAAATTCGTCATCGAGCTGAAGGGGTTGCAGAACTTTGCACCAGACTTTGCAAAACACACGGTCATATTAATGTGTGAAAAGGTCGGGATGCCAGTGTGACAGGTCCATTAAGGGGCCTCAAATTCCCATGTGTTAAGGGACCCACTTTTTTTTTTTTTTTTTTTTTTTTTTTTTTCTTCTCTCTCTCTCTCTCTCTCTCTCTGGGCTGTATCCATTCGGCCCCATTCAGCCTACGGTTTTAAGCTGTTTATTCCCATCCAGGTGTGGATTTTTTCCTGGCGAGCGATAACGAGCCAGCATATTCTGACAGCAGACTAAATCTGTACATTTTTCGATAGAAAAATGTCTCCGGAGAGACCGGATTTTTACATACAGTGCTGGCTCGCTATCTCTCGCCAGGAAGAAATTGACACCTACTGTAGATGTGGATAAACGTCTTAAAACAGTAGGCTGAATGGGGCCGAATGAGATACAAGCCACAGAAAGAGAGAAAAGGAGTAAAACAAAGCAGGTCACCCCCCTTAATGGGACGATATTATTGAGATGAAATGTGTGTTGTACTAAGTTGTAATGCATCACCTCGAAGCCCACAGACACGCCATAAAGATAACCTAACTATGTCAAATATATTAGCTATGTAGTTAGTTAAAAGAGGACTTCAGAGGCTATCAACCCGAGTGGATTATTAAGCCAGCACACTGTAAGTCAAGAATAACGTCAGAACTGGAGCCTCTCTGCAAGAACTCCAGTCCTTTCCAGCTATGTAGAAGTATTGCAATACTCCAAATATTCTATGGGGGCAGTACCTAGTGAGTAAATTGCTCAAATTGTCTGAGAGAGAAAGGGAGAGAGAGAGACAAGTGTCCGAGATTGAGAGAGACAGAGGTATATACTGAAAACCTATGTACCACATGATGTATGTATACAACATGTTTACACTACACGATGCCTTGGTGTAGTAAATTAACCCATTCAGCATGATGACACCCTTGCACCCATTAATTCTGGCTAACATTAGACCGTTTTCTCCATTTTAAGAAGGACCTGTGTTATTCAGAGGGTGTATTGAGGTCGTATTTTCCCCTTAAAACCTACAGGTAGATTATACGCTGAAGAAAATTGTCTAATGTTAACAAGAATATAATTAAAATTACGTCATCATGCTGAAGGGGTTAATGCACGGACACTCGTCCTGATTGTCGGTGGTGCGAGTCCGGCTGGGAGTATACAAACAATTAGTAGCCCACGTTTATTTAGTGAGATATATTTGATATATATATATATATATATATATATATATATATATATATATATATATATATATATATATATATATATAGTGTGTGTTTATTTTCCGTATAGAATATCGGAAAAACGTGAACAACAAGAGGTAACATATACTGTTGTACGAGATGGAAATTCAGATTCCAAGTCTCTCAGGAGGTATTTAATCCACATTTATAGTCTGCATTCCAGATCAGTCAGGGAATAAGAAGAAATGTATATACTCTTGTCTGAGGGAGAGGGTGGATCCGTACGTGTGTGTGTGGGTGTGTTTGTGGGTGTAGTTAGATGTGTGTGATTATGTGTGTTTGTGGGTGTGGACTTTTTTAGATGTGTGTGTCTGTGTGGGTGAGTGTGTTGTGGAAATCTTTAGATGTGTGTAAGTGTTACTGTGAGTTTGTGTTTTGTTTGTTTTTTCGAAGTGTTTTCTTGGCGATTATTCTCTAGATATATTGCAAGAAATAAACAAGTAAATTGTTCTCTCCAAAAACATTATCGTTTACATAATGGCAACAGAGAAAATCAAGGAGTAACAACAGAGAGAATAATGATAGTGGAATAATGTATGCATTTCTTACAAACAATTTATGGGGCAGGTAGTGGCTTTTTTTGGACCCCTTCTCTCTCATGTTTAGCCCCATTAGTTTTGTGATTTTGAGACGTTCCTTCAGAGGCCACGGGGCTGATGAGACTGAAGCACACATTAGGCTAATTCATATATCAGATTGCAGTGTATGTTTCTATTGAGAGGAGTAGTAGTTTAGAAGACAAACCAACATTTTAGGCTAAACTCTACTCTACTGTTGACCAATGCCATGCTCGGGACATTCCTTAATTTTGGCCCTGTCACTCGTCACAGGCAGTTCTACTTTTTGTCTCCCTTATCCACATAGAAGAAAACAAAAATGTTACCCTGCCATGTCACTTCCTGCCTGTCACCCCCTTACTTGTGTACCCAGTGTAGTGTTAAGTGAGGGCGGAGGGTGTGAGAGGTGAGATAAAGAGGGCTGTGTGTGGGTGTGGGCGTGTGACTGTGGGTGTGAGAGAGAGAGAGAGAGAGATATATATGTAATTGTAGTCTAATGAGTAATATTGTTAATGCACTTGGAGATTTTAGAGTTATGGAGATTTATACATTCTTATGCTCTCAGAATCTCTAAAGTGTATTAAAAATAATATTCATAAGACTACAAATACAGAGAGAAAGAGAGAGAGAGAGAGAGAGGGGGGGGGGGGAAGGGTATGGGAACAGAGGCAAGTAGGAAAATATGTATATGAAATTTGAGGAACAGAGAGACGTGGAACAAGAGGGAATTATAATTTATAGGCGTTTCTCAGGACTATATATTTTTATCGATTTATCTATTTGTTTACATTCCCTCTCTCTACCCCCCTGGGACAGGGGGGTAGGAATCCATCTCCCCTTGTAAAATTATCCTACTTGACAAGACAGAGAAACGGGCTATGGAACGCGAAAGTGGTCCTGGACCCTAAGAATTGGAACTGTAAATGTTGTTTCAGTTCGGGCTCTGTCTCGAGTCGGCCACGCCCAGCAATGGGGTATGTGCCCCAGTACATACAATGTCATACATACAGTACATGCATAATGCATACATATATATACCTTAATCTCTCTCTCTCTCTCTCTCTCTCTCTCTCTCTCTCTCTCTCTCTCTCTCTCTCTCTCTCTCTCTCTCTCTCTCTCCACACAAGCACACAATGGGTTATGTACAAGCCTCCTTAACAATGAAGTACAAGTTTTTAGGAAGTTTATTGATGCTACACTAAAAATTCAACTAACATCATTCAATCTTTCCTTCATTCTATGACTTAGACTTCTTTAAAGGTGGGGGTGCAGGGGTTGAGATAAACATGGAATAATAATCGCCAGCCTACACATAATTATCTTGCAAAATGCAATGGCACCGAAATAATTATTAACAATGGTATAAAGGATTTTGTGGATCGTCTAAACCGGACCTGTGACGTCATCCAGTCCACGATGAGGATACTAGTGTGACGTCACTATGACGTCACAGGTCTGGTACAGACGATTCACAAAATCCTTTATACCATTGTAAATAATTATTTCAGTGCCATTGTATTTTTCAAGATAATTATGTGTAGGTTGGCAATTATTATTCCATATTTATCTCAACCCATGCACCCCACCTTTAACCCACTGAGCCCCAGCGATGCACCGTTTGCGTCGGCAATGTATTTTTCTGCCAGTCCCAGCGTCACATACGTTGCATCACTGTTAATTACTCCAGTCCTATGGCACCTAGAGGGCATAGATTTGTATGGGAAATGTGTAAGTATCCCACACAACAATGCCGATGGTTGAAAACTCTCAAAGTCCAACCGCGTGCGCGTGAGCGTGCAAAAACCTGTTTTTGCCTACCCATTTCCCCATGTTAATTCCGACTTTCGGGCGCACCGTAGGACCCCTTAATGACCTAGGGGATCGTTTTTTTGTGGGTTTTCCTTCATTCCTAACCCATTCCTGGTGTTTTCCGGAAAAGAAAAAAAAACATTCAAAACCTGCCGCTCCTGGGTGGTACATTTATTATTAACTAGCTGGGGCTCAGTGGGTTAAGCTTCGTGTGTCCAGGAATTATGCCCCCGACATCCCTTGAATTTGGCTTTCTGTCACTCTTTTAGCTTTGAAGAGACACTCGTTACAGTCAGCTTATCTTTTGTCCACTTCACGCACATAGAATACAAAAGTCAGTTTGAATATTCAATTAAATTCAACAACCTTATTTCGTGATAGACATAAACTTATAAAGATGACATGTACATTATAAATATATGAGCTTAGGAGGTGTATTTGTGTACCCAGGGAGGGGTGTACTGAGGCTATACTCTGTTCATAATAAATAAACCAACACTCTATATTAGGGGTTACAATTTATGGCCTATCTATAATGAATAGACTATAAGAGACCCACACTAAATAAACAACGCGGAGTGCTTGGGTTGGGGTAAGTTTCTGTGAGGGGGTATCGCCGATGGTTGTGCAGATTAGTGACACTATTATGGATGACAAGGGGAAGTTCTTGCAGACCTTTATGTTATTGATAAAAGTAAATCTCCCCTTAAATTATAAATCATCGCTCTGTTGTGCCTCGTCCATAGATTACTCTACAAAACAAAACATTGCCTAAAATTATTCCCATGCACGTTATGTTATGCTAGGCTAACAAGAGTATGAAGATGAGGATGAAGGTCAGAGTATGAGTGATAGATTGAAAGACAAGGATAGGATATACTGTAGGTGTGTGTGGAGGTGAGGTAGTCCGGGGAAATTAGGCCAAAAAGGGGTCAACCCTCAACAAATTGCAATAGTAATGAAAGCATCATTATTCAACACAGAAATATGTCTAGAATAACATATCAAAAGTTTACTTGAATAAAAGTATGGGAACACTGTCTAATTTGCATAAATTCAAAATGGGCTCCAGAAATCGAAATTTCATTGTAATTGTATTGCAATTTAAAGTAAGAATCAGATATTGAACATGCTAATTTCAAAAGATAATTCCCTGACATATTTGTTATGTTGATGATAAGTACTATTGTAGCAAGCAATGTACATTCTCCATCGATATGTACATCCAGACAATGATTAAGTCTGTTATAATAGTATTCTAGAATCTAGTAAAACAACCTGATGAAACACTACAAAATAAAATGTGCAATACAAATGAGTGTAGTATACGTCAAGAACAGCAAATGTAAATCGTATGTAAAAGTAAGCACGGTATGTACTCTGTATATAGCAGGTACAACGTGAACAATGAATGCTATATTTTGCAAATAATACTGTGAAATAATACTTGACAGTTCGTGTTTGCACAAATAATACTAAAGTAACAATCATCAAACGATGCTCATTAATTTATTACATCGTCATCATCTACCTGTGAGATATTTATACAGAGACCTCGGCAATGCCCACAGCCAGTGGAACAGTCCAATCCATTCTTGCGGCATGTACACTGCCTGGTACTACAACCTGACTTACATTTACATCTGACTACCTCGAGCAAAGCTGTAGGAGCTGCAGGCCTATCCATGAGGACAGGCAGAAAGTTATTGCCTTGCTTGTACCAACCCCATTCTTCTGGTGACATATCTGTTCTACCCATCCATTCTTGAACTTGAAGATAGACACGAAGACTGTGGTATTTTGCTGCAGATGATGAAGGTGGCAATACTTTGGGTTGCACACGAGATGTGCTGCTGCCTACTTTCTGGTGGAAACGTTGGAATCGGAGGAAGTTCAGTGTGTCATCAGGATGGCCTTTGTAGATTTCAACTAGTGCCTTTTCTCCAGCAGTAACCACATTCGCGGGTGCTGAGGTCTGGTTAGAGAACATGTGTGCTTGCTCCAGGAATAGCTTATTTGTGCTGATCAATTTCAGGCCTGCTTTCTTTCCAATGCCATATAGGGAAGATGTAGTGTCACAACCCAGCATGGCATGCACAAACAGAATATTGTCACACAAATCTAGAGCAAGAGGGGTTTGCATCACTGCAATTTTCCAGCATCTTGGGGCTTTCTTGGTACCGGAACGAGGTTCTGGCATTAAATATACACCCGGTGTTGATGGTGTGCAATGCCAGCACAAAAGAATGAGCATGTCTGTGTCGTCTGCTACCACAACTGTGAGTTTTGTGGGATTTCTGGTAGCAACAGCAATGGCAGTCTGCACAATCAGCAAATCAGTGTCTGCCTTAGCATGTTCAATATGACATCCTGCCTGACTTAAGTGATCAGCCAATAGGTGGATGAACTTCTGTTTGTTGACAGCATTTGCGAGGAAGTCATCTCTTTTCCCCTGGAACAACATAACATCAGATACATGTACAGTAGTGCTAGCATGGATCATCCCTCTTCACTGGTGAGTAACATCTTTGGTTGATGGTCCCTCAGGATATCCATCAAAGACAATCACGGCTCTTCCATAATGCGATGTGACATACTTTGTGTAGGCTTGGCATATGTCGGCATACGTAGCACCCCGATTCCAGCTTATTCTATGGAGCAGTGCACCACCATCCAGTAAGTATTGTACATCACCTGATGGAGTCGGTAAGTCAGGGGGCATTAACTTCCACAGGGCATCAGCCAGTGAAGACTTAGTTGCGAGTCTTGGGGTTCTCCCGTTCTCAAAGAGTGCAGGTGGATAAATGCACAACTCTTATTCAAACACTTCAGCAAGATTGTCGTTCTGTGTGCCTGCAGTTACTAGTCTTTGGAATAGGAGCTGTGGATCGATGTTGATGACATCTCCTTTGATTTGCACTGCATTGCTGTTACTAGGAGGGATCACTTGTTCCTTCTTTTTTAATGTATGTTGCTCAACGGTTTTACCAATCATTTTCTGAAGAACTTTCATGCCAACTTCTGATGCTTGATCAACATTGACAGATTCATCTGCAGTCACTCCAGTAACCAGGTTGTATAGTTCAAGATTGTCGGTGAATGGATTCCTTGAAGACAAGAAGGCAACCATTTTAGAATCATTAATCCTTTGAACATTACTGGAACATGAAGTAAGCATGAAGCAAAAAGTCAAAAATGATTCCATTAACATTTATTGCATTGCTATATTTAAAAATATGAACCGACAACCCATCTGACACGCTGGACACCCATGAAATATAACCATGATTATATGCATGAAGTTAACACATTTATTCCATTATTATATTTGTGAATAGTAGGTAGCATGTGAAAGGACATGAGAAGACCCAATAGGCAGGATGTTGTTGACTATCAAGATCTTGTTGACAATGTCCGGTTTTAATTATTGATACCGCACTATAATTCTACTATTATGTTTTACATAATGTTTAATTTTCAGTTAACTGTTAACTATAAATACCACACTACATCACTGTGGCTGTGTCTAGCATGTTCTGCTGAGTTACATATCCCATATCAACAACAAAAGTCCTTTACCATCACCAAAAGTAGTTTAGGTGCACTGGAAGTGCTCCTGTGGTGGCCATTTTGGATTTATGCAAATTAGACCATGTTCCCATACTTTGATTCCAGTAAACTTTTGATATGTTATTTCAACTCTAATTTTGAGTTGATTTAAACCTGAAATAATTACTATTTTTTTTTTTTGAGGGTATTTTCCTATTTTTCCCGTACTAAGGGGTGAAGGGTGAAGGTTGAGGGATCAACCACTACCACCACCATCACCACTATCACCACCACCACCACCACCACTACCCCCCTTTCCCCCCCCCCCTGAACTAACAAACTAAAGTGCTGAGTCACTCTCCTTTATTATGGCCAGAACAAAATAAAATATAACCCCTGGCTGGAACTCGTTAGTCTATCTTCTCTGACCATCTCTCAATATCTGCCGTCTCTCTCTCTCTCTCTCTCTCTCTCTCTCTCTCTCTCTCTCTCTCTGTCTCTCTGTCTCTCTGTCTCTCTCTCTCTCTCTCTCTCTCTCTCTCTCTCTCTCTCTCTCTCTCTCTCTCTCTCTCTCTCTCTCTCTCTCTCTCTCTCTCTCTCTCTCTCTCTCTCTCTCTCTCTCTCTCTCTCTCTCTCTCTCTCTCTCTCTCTCTCTCTCTCTCTCACCGTTATTATTTGTTCAGCTGAATGGAGCGTAAGAAAAAAAAGTAAATAAATAAATAAATAATAATAATTATAAAAATCATTGTTAAAAATGTACATACTACTAAAGGCTGGTTCACACATAGCCGAGTCGGTGCGCGAGTCCAATACGAGTGATGAAATTTTGCTATTCGGCAATGACTCGTCGAGACTCCTCAACACTCGTGTTAGACTCGTGTATACTCTTTGTTTACTTGACACACTCGTGGGTACTCGCCACGGGGTCCAAAAATTTCATGCATGCATGAAATTTTGGCGAGTACCCATGAGTGTGGCCTACATACGTGTAGACTCGTGTACATACGTGTTAACTCGTGTTGAACTCTGAATAACTCTTCGTTATTCGTGTTAACTCGTGTTGACTCGTGTAAACCCGTGTAACACTCTTTGGTGATTCGTCGATTATCGTTATCGTTATGACTCCAGGTGTTGTTTTGCATCCAATTAATGTTTATAGTTACTTTATTCACATAAAATAATGAGTTTAATTTACAATATTACTTTACTCAAGTTTTAAATGACTTGTTAACAGAGAAACAAATAAGTAATATGAATTAAATACTTTTTGGAAGATTAGATAAAATAATAATGATGATTAAGCAATTTGAAGGACATACTGTAGTTCATGGTAGAACATATAAGGGAAATATGCTGATAATTATTATAATACTGTTATGGATATAAGAACATAATACTATGGCTGTACTGTCCCTGAAAACATTAATTATTTGTCATTAATATGATAAATTTCACATGAAAAAAAAAAATATATATATATATATATATATATATCCCCGCCGCTGTAGGCCTACTCCCTCCCCTCCCCGTCCTGGCCTCAACCCCGACCCTGTTACTGTGATGATGTTGATAAGCCTTGTGCTACACCCTATTGATAATGCAAAACTATTGAACATACTTAAAAGTGTATGTTATTTGGTCTCTATATAATCTGTGAATCATTTCCGATATGATGGAATTAAAGATTTGTTTTCCACCAACTCATAATCAGCAAAAACTACACAAATGTCAATTAAAAACATGTTACAATATTTTCCCATCTTTTTTGTGTATACCGGGGGGGGGGGGGGGGAAATCTATCAAACGTAAATCTTCTATCTCCGAAGCTGGGCGCCTCCCACAGCAAGACGGAGGGGAGCGTTGAACTATTTTGTAGACTATCTTATTTATTGTTTATCTATGTGCTGGAAGGATATTATATTTTTCAATTCCATTGCATTAGAAATTATTCAAAGATTACAAAAAGTCCAAATAAGACATAGTTATGTTAATGTATAAGGGAGTTAGGTAGATACATCAGAGAGATAGATAGATAGAAAGAGAGTTGCAGAGGGGGAAGTGAGCGATAAAGATAAACACTAACTATTATGATAAAGATAAACACAACTATTATGAGACAGACAGACTTAATTGGTTCTGAAAAGACAAAGGGGACATTTTTATTGACTCTTTTTCATGTTATTATTTGTGCGTTAGAAGGGTAATATTATTTTCAATTCCATCGTATTAGAAATGATTCATAGATTAAAAAAATACCAAATAAGACATAGTTTTATATATGTATAAAGGAGATAGATGCATTAAATAGACAGAAAAAACAAAAAACAAAAAGTTATCTCAATTTCTCTGGTGAACATTACCCAAATATATGAGAAAAATATAAATAAAATCATAGTAATGAATATTATCGCTGAAATATATATAGAAAATAAATAATCATGTACGAGGATTGTTAATATTGACACTCGTGTTGACCCGTGTTACACTCGTGTTGATCCGTGTTACACTCATGTTGATCCGTGTTACACTCATGTTGATCCGTGTTACACTCTTGTTGATCCGTGTTACACTCTTGTTGTCCCCGTGTTACACTCGTGTTGATCCGTGTTACACTCTTGTTGATCCGTGTTACACTCGTGTTGATCCGTGTTACACTCGTCGTGACTCGTACCTACTCCTTGTTTTCGTACCCTGGAATTTGACCGTTATTTTTCACATTTTTGACACTCGTCTTGGGTTCGTGTTACACTCATGTTGACTACGTACGTTATAGACTGCAGCACCATTGATTCATTTAAACTTCGCCTAGACAAATATCTCGCATCAAACCCGCGACTGACTGCATTTGTAAATGAATAACTTTATTTTATCCCCCCCTCAATTACTAACCCATCTGTCCCCTACTAACTTCCTAATCCTGCCACGGACATTAGTTCCAGGGCAGTAGTTCCCTTTCCAATGTTCCCTTACCCACTCTAAACCACTGTTTGGACACTTGATCCTCAGTGTTTTGGAGGACAACCAGCCTAGAAGGGTCACTAGACCTGTTGTTGCTTGATTTCCTTTGTACTCCTTTGTACTCTCAGTTACACGTACAGACTCTTGCATGAACAGGTGTTGACTCTATTACTTCATGTTAACTCTTATTACACTCTTGTTGACTCGGGATCAATTGCTACTCGCGGCCTACTTGGCCTTCAGCAACGGCGATAATCGACGAGTGTGACTCGTGTTAGACTCGGGCACAGACTCGTCTATGTGTGAACCAGCCTTAAGACTATTTGTCAGCATCTCTTTAGCATCTCCTTCATTTGTGAATGATAATATGTGTGACAATTTTACTGTACCGGTGACGTCCTTTCCATCATATTCTGGCAAGCATTAGACAATTATATTCGGCTTAGGAAGGATCTATGGTAGCTAAAAGGATTAATTGAGATAGTCTGTAGCCTTTTAATTGCTTGAGTTCCATTCTAAGCTACGGAAAATCATCTAAAAGTGACCAGAATTTAATGAAAAGGACGTCACCGGTACTGAATGGGTTAACCCCTTCAGTACCGGTGACATCCTTTTCGTTATATTCTGGCAACTATAAGACGATTGTATTTAGGTTAGGAAGGATGTCTACCCATTAAAAGGCTATAGCTTATCTCAATTAGTCCTTTTAGTTACCATACATTCTTCCTAAGCTTCATAAAATCGTATAAATATACTGTAAGTTATATAAAGTGAAAAAGACGTCGCCGGTAGAGAAGGGGTTAAGGGGGTATGGTACACTTTTTGGTCGAATTTTTTCATATTCATTATTTTTCAAGTTTCCTCCCTAGACCTCCATCAAACTTAAATAAAAACATCCATCAGCTCCCCCTTCTAGATTAATTTGTACATTTTTCGGTAGAAAAATTTCCCGGCCGAAGGCCGGTTCTCCCAAAATTACAGGCTCACTATCATTCGCGAGGAAAAAAATCGACACTTTAGCACGAAAGGTCTTCATATTGACTAGGAAATGGGGCAGAAGGTCTTAATATTGACAAACCAATAGGGAAAACATCTTAATATGTATAAACTAATGGGGCTAAAGAAGAGGGAGAAGGGGATCTAGAAACACGACCGATCTCCCCTTAAAGCGGATACTGTTAACAATAATATCAATGAACATCTACCAGGCTATACTATGAGAGAGAGGGAGAGAGAGTTGCACAGATTATCAGACCACACAGACCTTGCGGTCCCTAATTGGTGGTTCGGCCTTAATACTACTAGACAGGGACAGTTTATAGTAGAAGACTAGGACAGCAAAGTAGAAGGCCCTCTATCCACTCTTCGCTCCTTCCGGCTATAAAGCCGTATCAGTAAAAAAGGATGACGTGTATCCCCATGGGTCAGGAAATGCCCACAAGGAAAGCTCTTATAGAGAATATAAAAACATTACTTTGAAAGGGAAATTACATTTACCTACTGATTCATTCATATTAATCCAATCTTCATCAGATGATCGTCCAGTCTTTTCTTAATCGTACCAATTGAAATACTGTCGACCCTTGGTAAACTATACCATTCCTTAACCACACTGTATGTGATGAAATGTTGTCACATCCAGGCATGCCTTCTTTCTAATTAATTTCATTCCATAACCTCGGGTTACAGAGAGAGAGAGAGAGAGAGAGAGAGAGAGACATGAAGACAGACAGAGAGAAGCAATATTATATATATATATATATACTATAGTTGAACACAAACCCATGATGGCGGCCGTATCTCATCACAATCCTTTCCCCCCATAAAGTCAAATTAAAAAGAATGTCATTTCTGTTTTGCCTGTTGATAAGATACTGCGGAAGGATATTACCTTGCCGGAATGACTCGGCTAATTATGGGACGGCACTGAAATACCACTAGATGATATTAGTTCAGGATTTCTTACCTTTAAGAATGTTTTTTTACCAGCATATTGTATTAAGTCATACTGTACGTACAGTGTAGAAGAGAAACACATATAGTTTGTTTAGTTAATTGGTCACTTGGCAGTATATGTTCACACCTTTGTTATATTGTCCGCTTATATACATACATACATACAGTACATATATACATACATACATACATACATACATACATACTTACATTTAACCAGTACTGTACCGGTGACGTCCTTTTCATTATATTCTGGCAACCTTTAGACGATTGTATTCAGCTTAGGAAGGACGTCTAACCATTACAAGGCTACACACTATCTCAATGTTACCCTTTTAGCTCCACTGATCCTTTCACAGCCGAAACATATCGTCTAATAGTTGCCAGCATATAATGAAAAGGACGTCACCGGTACAGAGTGAGTTAAGGGGGTCACCTGCTTTGTTTAATTCTCCTGTTCTCTCTGTCTGTGGCTTGTATTCATTCGGCCGCATTCAGCCTACTGTTTTAAGAAATTTATTCCCATTCAGGGGTCGATTTTTTCCTGGCGAGCGGCAGCGAGCCATCATATATGTTTTAAATGTTTTTGCCAGCAGGCTAAATTTGTACATTTTTCGATAGAATTTGTTTTCCGGTGAAGCCGGATTTCTCTATACAACGCTGGCTCGCTATCGCTTACCAGGAAGAAATCGACACCTGGGTGGGGATAAACTTCTTAAAACAGTAGGCTGCATGGGGCCGAAGGATACAAGCCAGAGAAAGAGAGAAAAAGGAGATCACAAAAAAGCAGATCACCTCCCGTAAAGACCGAATGCTTCACATGAAGTGCAGTTCCGGTCTTATGTCCTAATAACGGTGTTCCAGGCAGCCCTGTTCAGAGCTCCCTCACTTGTCAAATTTTCTATATTTAAGATCATACCGCAACATCTGATCCCACATCTTCCTTGGTCTGCCCCTTGGTGCAGCTCCCTCCACATGCATGGCATATTTCACCCAACTTTGTTCATCCATCCTCTCCACATGTCCAAACCATCCAAGCCTGCTAGTACACATCTCATCACTGATACTCTTGATACCTAACCTTCTCCTTATCTCTTCACTTGATATCCTATCTTGCAGTTTGGACCCACACATCCATCTCATCATTCTCATCTCATTGCGTTCCATTCTATTGATATCATCCACTTTGACAGCATATGTCATGAAGCATATGAAGCATATGTCATTGTGCTTCCACTGCATAAAGCATACACCTTTCCCTTCAACAGGGAGAGGGAGTCTTCTCTTGGTAAGTAGTGACATCAGTTCTCTGAACTTTCCCCAGCCGCATCTTATTCTGGCGATAGTGGCAGCCTCAGCCCCCCCACCAGCAGAGATGGTATCACCCAAGTAGCAAAATTTGTCCACATCTCCAGTGCCTCATTGCCAATGTTAACACTCTCAAGCCGGTTTTTTAACACTAGCTCACCTATTCATACTATGCATACACATTTTTCAACTTTAGACTTCTTCCTTGGTAGAAGTCTCTTTATTTTATTGCAGCGCTTCTTCCCGTGGTGTACCGAACAGCGGCAGATGCTACACTGTATTGAGTTTGCATCCACTCCCCTTATGTGCATACTGCGCAAGGGTATGCACCCTTTTTTTTACCTTTCCAAGCCCTAATCTACTGTGTAAAACTTTGGTTTTATATATGATAACTCTTAATCCTTTATTTGCCATGCCCTCTCTCCATCTTCTGAACTTGGCCTCGGCATCCCGCACACTATCTGCGATAAATATTAGGTCTTCTGCATATAGCAGTTTCCAGGGGAGCCTAGCTCTGAAATCACCAGATAGTGCCTCCAGAACCATAACATAGAGGAGAGGGCTTAACAAAGAGCCCTGGTGGACTCCGATGCAAACTGTAAAATCCACATTCAGTACACCGTTCACCCTCATTACCGTTTGTGAGTCCGCGTATATCTTCATTATCACAAGTATTATCATAACCCACTACACAACACCCTATCAAAGGCCCGTTCTAGATCTATAAATACAAGACACAGATTCCTATTTCTAAGTTAATATATTTCCTGCAGCTGCCTGACTATGAAGCTAGCATCGATTGTAGCATGTCCTGGCATGAAACAGAACTGCATATCGTCAATATAAATACACTGTACACCATTGAAAGGGTAATTACTCCGGGAAACACTAAAGTGTCAGAGTAGAAAGAAAACACATTTTGCCAATAAATTTACTTGATTATATTTACTAATAGTATTTCTCCTTTTTCTATCTATCTATCTATCTGTTGCCAGACACATTATTCCCCTTTATGAGGGTGGCCATACACAAAATGCCCCCAAGCGGACCTATCCCCTGTGAGGAGGACAACCAGTGCCAATTTACTGAAGGACTTACAGGATTGACCACTTAACTTATGGTCCATCCGACTCTGAGGCCTTCTCCTTTTTCGATTCTCGTATATTATAAACCCAAAGTTTCTGCGGAGATAAAGTGCCACGGTTCTCCACTTGGTCGTAAAATGGCGAGGGTTTTGGAGCGACAGGAAAGTTTGTAATGATCTGGAGAGCGGTTGGTAAAGTTGGAGTGAACGTGACACACACACACACATACACACCCACACACACACACTTCACCGTGAGGTGAAGACGTGCTCTAAGGCGCTCTCGTAGCCGCCCGGGTCGGATTTGTGACCTTTCACCTTCACCACAGTTCATCCTCTACTCCATCGCCGTGTTTGTACCTCAAGTGAACAATCTATTTATGATAAGTGCAATTGTAATTCACAGTGTCATTGTGTATTACCAAACGAACTAGACATGAAACAGGAAACAGAGCATAATCAACCATGTCGCCTTGCTACTCTGCCTCCTCCTTAATTCGTCTTAAAAAGGGGGCTGGATACTCACCTTCAGACACTATAGTGCGTTTAAAAGAATTGAAATTTTTTCACAATCGTGGCCGGAGAGGAGGTAGGAATGTCCCCAAGCGAATTCCTATCATAAAAACACACAAAAAAGTACCTAAAAAAGTGACAGTAAAGAAACCATACGCACATTTTGAGGTTCCCCGTATTTGGTATAACCTCCCATCGTTGCTACTGTCCAATGTCACCTCTTTGTGTAATAAACTCGACGAACTTATTGTGACAGTTAAACAAATTAGTGCTGATATTGTAGCAGTTACTGAAGCATGGCAAATCACCCCAGAAATTTGCGTGATACAAGACTATGACCTCTTTCACCAACTTCGGACAGAGAGGAGGGGGGAAGGAGTAGCTATTTTCGCCCGGAAACAGCCGTGTGCATCTCGCCTGGATATTGAGGTCCCGGAGGGAATCGAAGCACTCTGGGTGAGAGTTAATCCCCCCTCCCACCCTCGTCACACTGCCTCCATTATCTACTGTGTGATCTACCACCCACCACGCTCACCCACCGGCCCCGCACTAATCAACCACATCATCGATACATGTGATGATCTCAAACTCCAATTTCCATCATCCAAGTTGGTGGTTTGTGGGGATTTCAATGAACTAGACACCGGTGAGATTCAAGAACAGCTGCATCTTTCACAAATTGTTGACTTCCCCACCCACAACCCAACACTCTTGACCTTATTTTGACGGACATGGATGAGCAGTACCTCCCACCTGAACCTTTACCTCCTGTGGGATGCAGCACTCATCTCTCTGTGTTCTGGTCACCTGCCCCTACCACCTCCCATCAACAGACCCCCGTCATCCGGACCTACCGACCAACGCCAGACTCTGCAATGCGGGGGTTCGGGCAGTGGTTGGTTCATTACCCGTGGACGGAGGTTCTCACTGAAGAAGATGTTAATGCCAAATGGGATAACTTTGTATCTACCACCACCGAAGCCTACCACCACTTCTTCCCCACCAAGAGGACCAAAATGCACCCCTCTGACGTCCCAGGGATTACTCCTCGGATCAAGAGACTGATGCAGAATCGGAATAAGGCCTTCTACACGGACAACAATCGCTACAAGGACCTACGCAACATTGTGATAAGGGAAATCCGTTGGGCGAAGAAGTCCTACTACCCTACAAAGATTCATCATTTAAAACAAACCAATATCAGTCAGTGGTACTCTAAAATTAAGAATCTTTGTGGCTTAAGTAGTGGGACTCCTTCGATCCCCTGTGTTTTCCATGTCCCTCGTGTAGATGCACCTGAACTGATAAATAATCACTTCTCTACCATCTGCCAAACCCTCCCCAAACTAGACCGCACCAACCTCCCTGCCTTCCTCCCATCCCCTTCCCCCCCCCCCCCCCCCCCCCAGTAACTGTTCAAGAATATGAAGTGGCCAAAAAGCTTTCCAGTTTCAAATAAAAAAGATCAACAACCCCAGTAGACCTACCCATGAAAATATACAAAGAATTTTCGGTGGAATTTGCCACCCCCCTTTGCTCGATAATTAATGCCTCCTTAAGGCAAAGTAAATGCCCTGCAGACTGGAAAACTTCATACGTCACTCCAATCCCCAAAACCCCCTCCCCACATTCTCTTAATGAACTCAGACCAATTGCCATAACGCCCATCCCTAGTCTAATCTGTGAGGACTTTGTATTCACCTGGGCTTACGCACAAATCCGTCACTTGATAGATCCCCAACAGTTTGGCAACGTAAAAACCTCCTGCACCACTCACTGTCTTATTAGCTTCCTAGATTATATTTACACAAATCTTGAGAAGAGAAAGACTTCCCTCACCCTTGCCTTTATTGACTTCAGGAAAGCATTTGACCTTGTTGACCACACCCCATCATCATCAACAAGGCCATAAAGTTGGGGCTACATTCTACCCTGGTTGCGTGGTTGACCGACTTCCTTAGTGACAGACGACAAGCAGTGCGATACCAAGGCTTAATCTCCACCTTCCTAGATATCACATGTGGAGTCCCACAGGGCACAAAGATGGGGCCTCTATTGTTCCTCATCTTGATTAATGATGCCCTAAAGGACACCCCATTCCACTGGAAGTACGTGGACGACTCGACAGTCGGCATTACTGTCGATAACACCTCCCCTAACTATAACCCCCTACAAGACATCCTCGACCGTCTTCAAGCCTGGACCACAGACAATCATGTGACTATCAATCATGACAAGACAGTGGTCATGCACATCAACACCTCCGTTACCGACCTTCCTCCACCCACTGTCACAATTGGTCCTCATCCCCTTCAGCTTGTTGAGTCCACCAAACTCCTCGGAATCACTGTGGACAACAAACTCAACTGGAAGAAACATGTAACTACCACAGTCAGGACCGCCACATACAAGTTGTTTATGCTAAGGCGGTTGAGATCCCTGGGGGCGCCGGAGAATGAGCTGAAGAGTATGTATTACACCTTCATACTCCCTAAGCTCACCTACGCCTCTCCCGCCTGGTCCTCCTCTCTAACCCTGACACAACAACGTCAATTGGAGAGAGTGCAGAGGAGGGCATGCAGGATCATCCTGGGTGGCACATATCCAGGGTACGAGGAAGCTCTCACCACCCTTAGCATACCTGCACTTTCAACCCACCACTACAACACACTCAAACAGTTTGCATCTAAGCTGCTTGTTCACCCACGACACAGAAACTTACTTCCACCAGACGCCCCTAGACCAACACGTGCAGCTCGTCACTTCAACACACTCCAACCAATAAGAGCAAGAACTGACAGATATAAAAATCGTCCTATCCCAACAATTGTTAATATTATTAATAATGTGTAATAACGGCCTGTCACACCATATATATGCGCCCACCTTTAATAATGTATGCATAAGTGTGTGTGCATGTGTGTATTAGAATATAATTTGTATGTATTTGCTTGATTTTGTTTATGTATATGTGTATTATGTATATGTGTATGTGTGTATCTATGTATGTACAGTATATGTGTATGTATGTGTGCGTATATGTGTATGTATGTATGCATTATTTATGTATATATATATGTGTCTATAGTATATACTGTTTGTGGTTCGAGCCCGGCTGAGAGTATCAGGTGGATAAGAGAAGAGCATATATGCATGTAATGTGCATATATTTATGTATATGTATGTCTGTGTGTATGTGATGGCAATGGTTCGAGCCCGGTTGAGAATATAAGGTATATAATATATATATGTACTGTACGTGTATTTGTATGGTCATATGCACATATGTATGTAAATATACGTACATATGAGCGAGAACATATTGCTCACTAGCGCAACTTCTGATTATAAATCTATGCATAAGCATTATCTATTATTAAGTGTTCGTGTATCTTCATCCATGTATTTCCACCCTTAACAATAGAACGCCCAGCTTTTCCACATTTCCCCTTCTATCACACACACACACACACACACACACACACACACACACACACACACACACACACACACACACCTACACAACCGAGGCTTAACCTCCCATTGTAGTAGGCTTTACCTGACCCTACGTGCACGGACTTGAACGCCGCTCCCTCTTTACCCCTTTACCCTGACCCCACCAAAACAGTTTTTGTATGTATGTATGTTTGTGTGCATATGTGAGCGTTTGTGTATACGGACATGTGCACACTTACTGCATGTTCTTATGTTCTTATATATGTGTGTATATGTATGCGTATGTATGTGCGTATGTACGTGTATATATGTATGTTCTGTATATGAGTAAGTAAAATAAACTTGTATATGTACTGTATATCACTTACTCTCATGGTTATTTTATGATAATTTGTATTCTGCACCTGCATCATTATTGTATTTATTTATTTATTTTTTTGTAAACTGAGCTTACCATCTTCATATCTGTACATCTCATGTTCATCCACTAAATTGTAAAATGTGTATTTTCAGCTCATGAGGCTGCCATTCTTTAATAAACCGTTTATTATTATTATTATTATTATTATACACCACACACACACCATACACATACACACACCCACCACACACACACACACCACACACACACACACACCACACACACACACACCATACACACACACAAACACCATACACACACACACACCCACCACACACACCATACACACACACACCCCACACACCACAAACACACACACACACTGCACACACACACACACACACACTGCACACACACACACCACACCACACACACACACCACACACACACACACACACGCACCACCCACACACACACCATACACGCACACACACACCACACACCACACACTACACACATACACACTGCACACACACACACATACATACACACACACACACACACCACACACACACACACCACACACACACACACACTCTGCCTCATCAACTAAAAGTGAGCATTGATGGAGAGAAAACTTACTGGGTATATGTAAGTATATATAATACTACTGAAGCGGTATTATATATATATATATATATATATATATATATATATAATATAAAATCAGAGTTGGGTCAGTTAAGTTAATTAGCTTAACTTTTACCGATTTATCAATTATGTTAATTATCTTTTAACTTGTTAAACTTGAAAAATGGGTGAACTTAACTTAATTACAATTTTGTAAATGTAATCGGTTAACTTCAATTAATTTCCGATTAATATTCCTCTATTCACATTGTCTGCTCTGTGATGAGAGTCCAGTGATAATCCAAGGGGTAACTTAGGAAGAAGAGTGGTGTTTGTGGAGGGTCGAGTGGTGGTGATGGATGGTTGGTTGGTGTGGAGGTAGGGTGGGGGTGGAAAGGTATACAGGCAGGTGGTGGACGGAGATAGTCTCGCAACAGTAATAGCCTTTTAGCCAGGGAAGGATTTGCACACCCACACTCTCTCAGGCGTAAACAGCTTGGCTTCAAAGGTGCCAGATCAACTTACGATTAGTTCCTCTACATTGGTTTATTGGATCTCCCGAGGCTTCTGACTACTGGCTATATATACTGTGTTGGATATTGCTGTGGTTAATACGGATAATATTATTTTGGTCTGGAAGCCAAAATATACACTTATCAAATATGCGAACCTAATTGAATTAAATGTTATCAATTAGATATTAAAAGACATCTAGGTCGTCCATGAGAAGACCCAGAGACCAAGGCCAATTTGGGGTTCCCAGCGAAAGACTTCCAGGTCCTAGACCTCCCAGAGAGGTTCCGGTCTCAGCAGGCAGACGCGCAGCAGAGCGCACCACAATGCCCGCTCACATCACATCCAGGCATGGCCCTTCATATAATTATACACCTGCTCCCTGAGCCAGGTGCCTGATGGACTATTATCTAGTCCAAATGGCGCCTGACCCCCTCTCCCAATGACCACGGTATCACTCATCTATTCAATCTTTCTCAATTAATTCCTATTCATTACCACTTCTCTTGTCTGTTTTTCAATCATGTCTTTAACTTGCAACACTTTTTTCACATCATCTCTCCATCACCTCCAAGGTCTTCTATTTCCTCTTGTTTCTGTCTCATATATTTTCTTTGTGGAACACCCTAAGCGAACCATTTAGACATGCTGTTTCTATATTTGTGTTCAAAAAGTCTATTAAGACACACCTTTTAGATCAATACTAAATAGGGATGATTTTATGTAAACCAGTCTATTTAATTTCTCCATTAAGTGTTCATGTAACTACTGTCATACCTATTCTTAAGACTACTGAAAATAATGAACTAAGTTGATTTTTGCTGATTCCATGATAAAGCCGGTAATATACTGTAATGTTATGTGTATATTGTATCTTTAATAACCGTATAACCTACCATTACATATTTGTTTACGTCTATAAGGCTAGCTACATAGAGCTTTTGCTTAGCTAGCTATATATGCCAATCATTCAAAAATATGTATTATTATGCATTATTGTATATTATGTATGTACACAATTGGCAATAAAAATCAATCAATCAATCAATCAAATTTTTAAGCCTTTCATCTCCCATTCGTTCAACATGTCCATACCAACATAGCACCCTTCTTTCCACTTTGGCCGATAGAGGTTACTGTTGCCCCACTCTCGTACGTACAGTAAATACCTCTGCATTTCACAATCTGTCTCTACGCCTCACTCCACACATATTCCTCAAGTAGCTCATCTCCATCACATCCAACCTTCGTTTCTTTTGTATATTCAGACCTCATGTCTCAACCCCATACATCACTGTTGGTACAACTATCCCTTGATACATTGCACTTTTAGCTTTCATTCCAAGATTTCTCACCTTCCACATACTTCCCATTGCTCCGAAAACTTTCCTTCCTTCAAATACTCTCTGTCTTGCCTCCATTTCCATACCTGCGTCCTTTCTTATCAATCCTCCTAGATATTTAAAACACTCCACTTGCTCCAGTAATTCCCCATCTAGTCGTACATCTAGATTCACCCTAAGAGCACCTTTATACACACCATCACTCTACTTTTATTGACATTCACCCTCACCCACATACCACACCAAACTCTTTTATTGAATTTACTGTATTTATCCCAGATGTTGATGTGAAGAGACCTTGTCCAAATTTATAGCATCTGAGGTGAAGCTATTGATTTCGGGGGCTGATGAGTGATTGGTGCTTCTGAATGCTTGTGTGCTTGCTTTTTGTGGACGAACTGTTACATGTTCTTCTCCTGTCAACTATTTTTCCTTGCTCGTGTCTCTTGCTGATCCTCCCTACACCTTGTGGGAGTGATTGGTGCTTCTGAATGATTGTGTGCTTGCTTTATGTGGGCGAACTGTTTATGAGTTCTTCTTCTGTCACCTCCTTTTTGTTTCACGAGTCTCTTGCTGATCCTCCCTACCCCTTGTGGGAGTAAGGGCATGCTACTGACTGACTGACTGTATCTATCCATTTGGTAATTTGATACCAAACAACCAGCAGATACTCGTGAGAAAAACACCATAAAAATAAGTATTACATCACCCCAAACTCACATAACTTAAGATATATGTTAGGGGTCACCCACAGAGGGAGGTACGGTACAAAAGATGGAGGGAAAGGTAAGATAAGTTATGACCCAGGAAGGTTTACAGTTGTGCTGTACAGTTGTTGTTGTTGTTCCCCAAGCTGCCTGGCCGAACAGCCCCAAGGCCCCGAGCAAGGCCAAGGCCATAACCGAGCGCCCCCACAGAACCCTCCCTGCCGACCACAATAAAGCCTGGGTGACCGAAGCCACTCCATGGCGGGTAGCTGAGGAGGGTGCAGAAACGCCCAGGAAACCAAAGACCCACCCAGGGCCCTGTGCCCCTCAGCAATTATGAAGAGAAAGTTGAGGGGCAAAGGAAAAATGTGACGCTTTGGCTTCCAATCTTGGTAGATTGGGAGGTCAATCCACGGAAGTGACGCAGTCACTTCAGATCTAGAATATATATAAGTAAAAGGAACAGTCAGAGTAAGCTATGGGTATGGCAGAGATCGCTCAGTTCTCACTCTGATAGACCACCCCCTCACCAGTGTGCTGTACAGTAGAGTATACGGCTGCTGTGTCGTATATTTAAAACCAAAAGTTGTTTTACCTCTCTTTCAAAATTATTCTTATATTTAGTCTCCTGATAAATTAAAAAAATACTTACAAAATAATTAGAACATTACAGATTATGCCCATCTGTTATAAGGACTGGGTAGCCATGTACAATGCATTAGACAGAGAGGACGTCTACACATTAAAAGGCTACAGACTATCGCCATGAATCACTTTAGCTACCCTATATCCTTCATGAGCTTCATAAAATCTTGCAAATGTATCTGAAATCCAATATAAAATACGTCGCTGGTACAGAAGGAGTTAACGCAGATAGAAAAAGCCTGTTTTGAGGTAGGTCAAGACATTTTAGCCTAACTGTGGAGGTGTCTCCATCTTCCCTCCCTCCCCATCCCTGCCACTCACCTGTCCTCCCCTCCCTCCCTCCCTCCCCTCCCCTGCCACCCCTCCCTCCCTCCCTCCCTCCCCTCCCCTGCCACCTGTCCTCCCCTCCCTCCTCCCTCCCTACCCCTCCTCCCATCCCTCCCTCCTCTCCTTCCCCTCCCCTGCCACCCTCCTCCCTCCCTCCCCTCCCCTGCCACCTGTCCTCCCCCTCCCTCCCTCCCTCCCCTCCCCTGCCACCCCTCCTCCCATCCCTCCCTCCCTCTACTTCCCTCCCCTGCCACCCTCCTTCCCTCCCTCCCTCCCTCCCTCCCCTCCCCTGCCACCCACCCACACTCCCTCCCCACCTCTACCACCCGCTAGGATACAAACAATAACGGATCAGACACCTTCACTACACTGTACCACCAACACCAACCCACCAACATAACTTATACCAGGGAAACCTTGACAAATATTACATAAGCTTGGCAAAACTACATGAAGGGTAAAAGAGAAAACTCGTGAGAGAAAGAAACACAAAAATCATGAAATAGTGAATAATACGATTGTGTGTGTGTGTTTTTTTTTTTTTTTTTTTATAATAAGAAAATCAGATGACAATATATTACCTTCCTTCGTCCACCCATGTTCATTCACCCATGTTCCGCACAAAGGAGACATTAGGGGGAGATTTTTAGTTAGCTCCCTAGACCTCCATCAAACCGATTATACTGTATATGCCTCCAAGACCACCCTTCAAGATCAATTTGTAAATTTTTCGATAGAAAAATGTCCCGGCCCAAAGCCGATTCCTCGTAAATTACAGGCTCGTTATCTCTCGCCGGGAAAACAAATCGACTCCTATATAACGCGAAAGGTCTTAAATTTGACAACAATGGGGCGCAAGGTATTAAAATCACCAGCGCCAGCGAACTTGACAAAAATCTTGACACCTTAACTTCTTATAACTCGAAATTAATGAAAGCAATCGGGCGGATGTTTCTTTCATTTGGGAAGAGTTCGCCAGGAAATAGGTGAGGATATTTACAGCCAGTTTGCTCTAGACCCTTTTGAGTTACAGAGAGGTCAGGGATCAAGATTATTGTCAAGTTCGTTGGCGCTACCTATACTATAGTCCGTTCATTCTAGGTTGGGCAGAAATCGTAAACTCTAACCTTTGTAACTCAAAAAGGGCTAGAGCAAATGAGCTGTCAATGGCCACACCTATTCCCTAGCCAAGTCTTCGTATGTGGTACAAATATTAGCTCGATTACTCTATTCCTTTTTGAGTTATGAGAAGTTATATGTTACGATTTCTGCCCTACCTAGAATGCACAGACTATGCCATCCACACCACTACCATCCACACCACTACCATCCACACCACTACCATCCACATCACTACCATCCACACCACTACCATCCACACCACTACCATCCACACCACTACCATCCACACCACTACCATCCACACCACTACCATCCACACCACACCATCCACACCACTACCATCCACACCACTACCATCCACACCACTACCATCCACACCACTACCATCCACACCACTACCATCCACACCACTACCATCCACACCACACCATCCACTCCACTACCATCCCCACCACTACCATCCACACCACTACCATCCACACCACTACCATCCACACCACTACCATCCACACCACTACCATCCACACCACTACCATCCACACCCCTCCCTCCCTCCCTCCCTCCCTCCCTGCCGCAGCCCTACTTATTAACCCGGGAGCTGCGGGGAGACTCTTAAGAGTTCCCCCGGCGCACTGCGGGGAGACTCTTAAGAGTCAGAGAAAATAAAAATCAACTTTTGACATCGAAAAAAAATATTTTTTTATATTTTTTTTTTTTTATTTTTTATTTTTTTTTTGGCCCCTGGGCCATGCAAAATCTCAGTCCTCTACCTCCCCTCCTTCCCCACTTTCCTCCTCTCCTTCAGTTATCACCTATTTTCCCTGTTATTCCCTTATTCTGAGGTATATTTTCGTGCTAACATTAGAAATCCGATTGGAGGGTGTGGTCATCACTGATAGCAAGCGAGTGCAAGAGAGAGAGAGAGAGTATCGATCGACTGTGTCTCAGTGGCCTTGGGGGAAATTGGCGGGAAAGCAGATTGCCTCACCCATACATTATACAACTCGCGGGCTATATCTCCGATTTTGACCATCCAAACGCTGTTTTCACTCGTTTTATTGTTGTTTCAGGTTAATACCTTTATAATCAACCCATAATAGGCGCATATGGATAAGTATTAATGCTATTAATGGCACAATGAATATTTTAGTGGCGGAAACACCTCAAATACGTCAGCACAGGGGGACGTTTCCAATTACCCCCATGCGCACTTCAGAGGTTAAGGGGAGGTTTTAAGTTTCCACCCTAGACTTCCACAAACTTAAAATTATACCCTTTTTAAGATAAATATGTACATTATACGATAACAAAAAATGTTTCGGCTGAAGGCCGGTTCCTCAAAAAATTACAAGCTCGCTATTGCTCGCCAGGAAAAGATCGTGACCTAAATTACATGAAAAGTCTTAATATTGACGAAGAAATGGGGCGAAAGTTCTTAAAATTGCGAAACTAATGGGCCGAACGTCTTAAAATCTGAAAACTAATGGGTTAAACATGAGGGAGAAGGGGGACCAGAAAAACTACCCATCTCCCCTTAACCCACTACCACCATCTACACTCTGAGTTTGTAAATTAATAACTTTATTTTATCCTCCCCTCAGTTACTAACCCATCTGTCCCCTACTAACTTCCTAATCCTGCCACGGACATTAGTTCCAGGGCAGTAGTTCCCTTTCCAATGTTCCCTTACCCACTCTAAACCACTGTTTGGACACTTGATCCTCTGTGTTTTGGAGGACAAGCAGCCTAGAAGGGTCACTAGACCTGTTGTTGCTTGATTTCCTTTGTACTCCTTTGTACACTCCACCATCATTACCTCCCTCCCTCCCTTCCTCCTTGACTCCCTTCCTCCTTCCCTCCCTTCTTCCCTACCTCCCTCCCTACCTCCCTCCCTCCTTCCTTCCTTCCCTACCTCCGTCCCTACCGCAGCCCTACCTTTAAACACACAGGTCATTCTCAGCGGTCACTGAAGGTCACCAAAGTACTTCCGTGACAATAAACAGTCGTAAATATCAACAATGGTCACGTGTGAAGGCATATATTTCCTGAACGTACAGCAGACGACTCTTATACATGGTAGAACTATTGATTGTAAGGATGAAGACATAATTCCACAATGTAGCGTAACCCACACTAACGAAGCCATTGCCCCGTTACAAACATCTAGTGTGGTAGTACGTCCTGGCGTGTTTCACAAGGTCGCACCCAGTCGGGGGACACCTCGACGACGTTTACAGGCTAATAACACACATAACAAAGCCACACCAACAGCTTCTTCTGTCTCCAACACTCCTTCTCCCCTCTCTACACTCTTCACAAAGTAGGAAAGTAGAAAGTAGCTACGTTGTAAAGGCTTATCCCTCAATACCTTCACCTGACCTGACCTAACATTATTATTATTTTCCAGCTGATGGTAAACTGAATCCCTTCGCAGCAAATTTCCCAATACTTAGAATGGAAAAATATGAAACTAATATACAGTATATCTACGTTATATTAATATACAGTATATCTACGTTATATTAATATGAAACTAATATACAGTATATCTACGTTATATTAATATACAGTATATCTACGTTATATTAATATGAAACTAATATACAGTATATCTACGTTATATTAATATACAGTATATCTACGTTATATTAATATACAGTATATCTACGTTATATTAATATACAGTATATATACGTTATATTAATATGAAACTAATATACAGTATATCTAGGTTATATTAATATACAGTATATCTACGTTATATTAATATACAGTATATCTACGTTATATTAATATACAGTATATATACGTTATATTAATATGAAACTAATATACAGTATATCTACGTTATATTAATATACAGTATATCTACGTTATATTAATATACAGTATATCTACGTTATATTAATATACAGTATATCTACGTTATATTAATATACAGTATATCTACGTTATATTAATATACAGTATATCTACGTTATATTAATATACAGTATATCTACGTTATATTAATATGAAACTAATATACAGTATATCTACGTTATATTAATATACAGTATATCTACGTTATATTAATATACAGTATATCTACGTTATATTAATATCAGTATATCTACGTTATTAATATACAGTATAATACGTTATATTAATATGAAACTAATAACAGTATATCTACGTTATATTAATAACAGTATATCTACGTTATAATATACAGTATATCTACGTTATATTATATGAAACTAATATACAGTATATCTACGTTATAATCTACAGTATATCTACGTTATTAATATACAGTATATCTACGTTATTAATATACAGTATATCTACGTTATATTAATATACAGTATATCTACGTTATATTAATATGAAACTAATATACAGTATATCTACGTTATATTAATATACAGTATATCTACGTTATATTAATATACAGTATATCTACGTTATATTAATATACAGTATATCTACGTTATATTAATATGAAACTAATATACAGTATATCTACGTTATATTACAGTATATCTACGTTTAATATGAAACTAATATACAGTATATCTACGTTATATTAATATACAGTATATCTACGTTATATTAATATACAGTATATCTACGTTATATTAATGCCAAATGTTTTGACTTTGTTTTGTAGTATTTGAAGGGTAGAATTATTTTATTGGGTTATTTATTGTGTTTTATTTATGTATTTATATTTTTGGCAATGGGGGTTTTAGTGGTTTATTTGTTGGTGTATTTTGTGATGTGTTTGGTATATTTGTCTTTGATTTGTCACCATCGTTGATAGGTTAGAAATAAATTAAATACATTTCAACTTGAGTTGCGTGGGGGTACTTGTAAAAGTCCCTGTATGGTATCCTGGAATATGGATCCTACGACTTGTGTATGGAATGAAATACATTCTGAAAGTAGGATTTCCCTTCTCCTTAATATAAATAGGAAAAGGTTAAGTATATTTTATCACGCCGTGGTAGAGTTGGCTGTCGGTGGTTCGAGGCCTACTGAGAGTATAAATACATTTAGTTGCTCATGCATATTTGTGATATATAACTATATACCGTATATATATATATATAAATATACATATATATATATATGTATATATAGATATATATATATATATATATATATATTAAGAGAGAGAGAGAGAGAGAGAGAGAGAGAGAGAGAGAGAAAGAGAAGAGAGAGAGAGAAGAGAGAGAGAAGAGAGAGAGAGAGAGAAGAGAGAGAGAGGGAGAGAGAGAGAGAGAGAGAGAGAGAGAGAGAGAGAGAGAGAGAGAGAGAGAGAGAGAGAGAGAGAGAGATAGACAGATTATTTCTTTCTTACAAGCAATCTGAACAAGTTGGTAACATTGTGTATCGGGGTAGGCTACACGGTGTCCTTCCCATGTACAAACACCCAGACGGACCAGAGACCTCTGCTGCCACCATTATCCAAGGTTACCATAATTTATCAAGTCCGCTAGGTAGTAAATAAATGCCAATAATCACGAGAATAATGCCACAATCTTTACAATATCTCTCTAAAATGGCTTAAATCTCCAGAATATCACTAGAATTATGCCACAATCATGTACAATATCCCTCTGAAATGGCTTAAATCTCCAGAATATCGCTAGAATTATGCCACAATCTGTACAATATCCCTCTGAAATGGCTTAAATCTCCAGAATATCGCTAGAATTATGCCACAATCATGTACAATATCCCTCTGAAATGGCTTAATTCTCCAGAATATCGCTAGAATTATGCCACAATCTGTACAATATCCCTCTGAAATGGCTTAAATCTCCAGAATATCGCTAGAATTATGCCACAATCATGTACAATATCCCTCTGAAATGGCTTAAATCTCCAGAATATCGCTAGAATTATGCCACAATCATGTACAATATCCCTCTGAAATGGCTTAAATCTCCAGAATATCGCTAGAATTATGCCACAATCATGTACAATATCCCTCTGAAATGGCTTAAATCTCCAGAATATCGCTAGAATTATGCCACAATCTTTACAATATCCCTCTGAAATGGCTTAAATCTCCAGAATATCGCTAGAATTATGCCACAATCATGTACAATATCCCTCTGAAATGGCTTAAATCTCCAGAATATCGCTAGAATTATGCCACAATCTCTACAATATCCCTCTGAAATGGCTTAAATCTCCAGAATATCGCTAGAATTATGCCACAATTTCTACAATATCCCTCTAAAATGGCTCAAATCTCTCATATCACTCGAATTCATGTCGCTAGATGTAGCAATTGGCCACTAGATCGAAGTAAATACCTCTAGATCTAGCGGGAAAGTAGCTAAATTTACCACTTGCGAGTTTCAGGCTATAAGGAAGTTGGAGCCATAGGTATCGATATTTAGCATAATTAACAAGTAAAATACGGTCGTAGTATATACATAAATACAAAAAACAAAATAATAATGGTCTATCAGAGTGAGAACTGAGCGATCTCTGTCATACCCATAGCTTACTCTGACTGTTCCTTTTACTTATATATTTTCTAGATCTCAAGTGACGGCGTCTCTTCCGTGGATTGACCTCCCAATCTACCAAGATTGGAAGCCAAAGCGCCACATTTTTCCTTTGCCCCTCAACTTTCTCTTCATAATTGCTGAGGGGCACAGGGCCCTGGGTGGGTCTTTGGTTTCCTGGGCGTTTCTGCACCCTCCTCAGCTCCCCGCCATGGAGTGGCTTCGGTCACCCAGGCTTTATTGTGGTCGGCAGGGAGGGTTCTGTGGGAGCGCTCGGTTATGGCCTTGGCCTTGTTCGCGGCCTTGGGGCTGTTCGGCCAGGCAGCTTGGGGAACAACAACAACAACAACAACAAAATAATAATTATACATCCTATCAATCAGAAATCGATATTGGTATTGCATTTCTGTTCTATATCGATATGTATGGCTCCAACTTCCTTATAGCCTGAAACTCGCAAGTGAACAATTGGCAACACTGACATTATACCTTCCGCCCGGAGCAATTACCGTCCGGGAATGACTCTATTAGAATCCCAACCAGCAATTACCGGACGGACGACAAGCATGTGTACCGGTGATCAGTGTACCGGGTGTACAGTCGCCCAAATAAGTAATGTAACGGCAACCATTATATTTCGATCAATAATTGGTATCAGCACTATCTAAACTTTAATTCATCGTTTCGAGTGAGATATACAAACATGTTCCTATCTTTACACACCCTATTCGACATCTGGCAGACATTAATACAACAGTGAACAAAACGTAATGATAGCGGGTTCTTCACATTATGTAAATCCCTCAACGACAGCCAGAATTACAGAAGCCATAATGATTACGTCAGCACAGAATAATTATTGGTCTTCCTTTTACCACTGTTTCCGGTTCCTCCTCCTCCACGGTCGGACAACAACAGACCCGACCCTCGTGAAGGATCAGTCTTTCTTTCGGTTCTTCCCGTAGTCACACGAGCGTTTATTTCGGCGACTTTCAACTAACATCTTTGATTTACGAGCAGGTATTGGAAGTACTAGAGTTATGGTGTTATAGTTGACTGAAAACTTAACAAAATACTGAAAGCTTAACAAAACTTGAATGCATGTCAAAGCTTCCTGGCCAGAAATGCCGAGAAAGGATACTGTAAAACGTGTCCCCGTGACTAAGCCTTAAACAGGGGAGCCGTCTTACCACAACCCTCCACTGCCGCAGCTGTAACAGACAATAATAATATCCCATTCACCTGTTTGTCTCTTCAGGGGAGATGGGTCGAATGTTTGGTCCCCCTTCTTCCTCACCTTTAACCCCATTGTTTTTTTAGATTTTTAGACCTTCGCCCCATTTGTTTGGCGATTTTAAGACCTTTCGTCCCATTTCTTCATCAATATCAAGACCTTTCATGCCATTTAGGTGTCGATTTTTGTCCTTGCGAGCTATACCGAGCCTATAATTTAGGAGGGGAAATGTTTCTACCGAATAATGTACAAACTAATCTCATGGGGGAGTCTTGGGGGCATATTTTAAAGCTTAATGGAGGTCTTGTGAAAAAACATATATATATATATATATATATTAAATGGGCCAAACCCTAATATATAAACCTTTAACCGTCCTGGTGGTGTAATGGTTAAGGTGGCAAAAATATGTGTGTGATAACCCGGGTTCGAATCCCGGTGGATCATATATACTTTAATTAATTTCATTGGGGGTGTGGTGGTGAGATTAATAAAAATAATATTATTAGTAGGTTTAGGGATATTTCTTCGAGAGGCCGGTCTATATGATCTGTGCCCCATAAATATTCTTTCCTCTCACTTAAACAGTAGGCTACCATAGTGCGGTTGGGAATATGAACATGATTAGATTAATATCCAGTATTCGAGAATGGATAATAAGTCGTAGGCGTGTGCATAAACCTTTAACCGTCCTGGTGGTGTAATGGTTAAGGTGGCAAAAATATGTGTGTGATAACCCGGGTTCGAATCCCGGTGGATCATATATACTTTAATTAATTTCATTGGGGGTGTGGTGGTGAGATTAATAAAAATAATATAAACCATCCCCCTCAACGGCTAGGCCCACGACTTTGAGTTTGGTACTCACGCGATGTCTAGTGCACAGTATTGGCCTATGACATAATAATAATAATAATAATATTAATTAAAGTTGCAAGCAACGTTGTCCGGGGTTCGACGGTTTTGCAAGCAGGGTATTGTGTTGGATACAAATGTTGTGTCACAGATATCAAAAGATCATTTAACTTATCGGGCATGGAGAAACTACAGAAAGAGCAGATTGTGCAAACAAACAAGAGCGAGAGAGGGAGAGATTGGCTGTAAAAGGGATCTGCCTCTATCCGTTTAGTAACAGAGTTGTAGATATGTGGAATAGGCTACCGAGTGCTATACTGGGATCAAGAACAATAGAGCTTCAACTTGAAATTAGATAGCACAAGATGGGTTGGGTGTGAAAGGGATCTGCCATGTGTAGGTCAATCGGCTCTGGAGACTCCCGTTTCTTATTTTATTTATTTTCTCATTTGTGAAGGAGAGAGAGGGAGTATGGCGAGAGAATAGGATGTCGTAAAAGTAAGGAAGATAGCGATAAATATGAGAGAGAGAGCGCGGGATTGGTTGGGTGTGAAAGGGATCTGACATGTGTGGGCCAATCGGCTCTCTGCAGACTCCGGTTTTCTTATGTTCTCATTTGTGAGAGAGAGAGAGAGAGAGACTAGGATGTCATAAATATAAGGAAGACAGAGATAAATGAGAGAGTTTTTATGAGATGGGTTGGGTGTGAAAAGGATCTGTCTTGTGTGGGCCAATTGGCTCTCTACAGACTCCCATTTTCTTATGTTCCTATTTCTTACAATTGTGTTTTGGTTGCAGGTATATGATAACATGGGTGTATAGTAAGTAGTGTAAATAACAGGTAACGTTTATGAGATGGGTTGAGTGTGAAAGGGACCTGCCTTATGTGGGCCACTTGGCTCTCTGCAGACTCCCATTTTCATCTTGGTTGCATGTGTAAGGGTACCGGTTGTGCAAACAAACAAGAGCGAGAGAGAAAGAGATTGGCTGTGTAAGGGATCTGCCTCTATTCGCTTGGTAAAAGAGTTGTTGTAGATATGTGGAATAGGCTACCAAGTGCTATAGTGGGATCAATAACAATAGAGCTTCAACATAAAATTTGATAAGACGAGATAAATTGGGTGTGAAAGGGATCTGCCGTGTGTGGGCCAATCGGCTCTCTGCAGACTCCCATTTTCATCTTGGTAGCATGTGTAAGGATCTGCCTCCTTTGTACCAGTGTGCAAATAAGAGAGAGAGATTGGCTGTGTAAGGGATCTGCCTCTCTCGTAACAGAGTCGTAGATATGTGAAATAGGCTACCTAGTGCTATAGTGGGATCAAGAACAATAGAGAATTTCAAGATAAAATCAGATAGTCATGGACGAAATGGGTTGGATGTGAAAGGGGTCTGGTTTTTGTGGGCCACTTGTCTCTCTGCAGATTCCCATGTTCATCTTGTAAGGGATCTGCCTCATTTGTATCGGTGTGCAAACAAACGAGCGACAGAGAGAGACTGGGTGTGTAAGGGATCTGCCTCTATTCGTTTAGTAACAGAGTTGTAGATATGTGGAATAGGCTACCGAGTCCTATTGCCAATCGGCTCTCTGCAGACTCCTGTTTACTTATGTTCTCATTTGTGAGAGGGAGAGCGAGGCTCCCTATTTCCTGTTCTCATGCACTAGTACAGTATGTCGTAATCGTAAGGAAGACAGCGATAAATAAGAGAGAGAGAAAGAGAGATAACTAATGTGTAGCCTCTAGCAACACTCAAACAAGCACACACATAGCTACACAAGACCATCACACAAGCACACACACACCTATCTAGCGACGAACTGTCCTGTTTACATATCATACACACTCCCCCCATACCCATTCCATCACTTCGTATGTACGATATTATTTCCGTCTTTTTTACTGTGTATGGATTAAGTTATTGGTGTTAACTCTTGACATATGTGTCCTGCTACTTCTGCATGCATACATAATAGCATGAAAGTGATCAATACGCACATATGAAGCTATGTATCTCGTATATCGGGGTTCTCTTCCCTTCCATCGGTCCACCTCTTATACCTCCCTCCCTCCTCCCTATCCCATATGTGTAAAAATTATATTTTAGCTTTCCGAAGGTAAATACGTACTTCCGATAAATATCTAGCCTTGTATTTAAATCATGAATCCTGTTTAATGTCATTATTTAATAAAAACATGTGTAAGGGTTACATTTATACACAGGATAAGATAAGCAAATACAAACCTCAGCAGAGCATAATCATTGGCGATGAGAGGGTGGTTGTAGGCAGTGTTGCCAGTTGTACCGCTACATATTACCGCTAGATGTAGAGCCATATTTAATTCAGTTTAGCAGCCATTTTTTCATATCTAGAGACATTTACTCGGGATAATTTGAAAATTTCAGACATTCTAGTTATATTACATTGTAAAATTTGCAAAACAAACAAATCAAAACTCTTTAGGAATTCCAGCATTATTCTACCATTGTTTGACTATGTAGCAACATGCTAGTGACTTTTGAGTAAGGATCTAGCGGTATTTTGGGGTAACACTTAGGCAGTATTGCCAGTTGTATCGCTACATATTACCGCTAGATGTAGAGCTATTTACTTCAATTTAGAAGCAATTTTTTCATATCTAGAGAGATTTACTAGGGATAATTTTAAAAATTCAGACATTCTAGTCATATTACATTGTAAAAGTTGCAAAACAAACAAACCAAAACTCTTTAGAAATTGCAGCATTATCCTAACATTGTTTGGCTATGTAGCAACATGCTAGCGACTTTTGAGAAAAGATCTAGCAGTATTTCGTGGAGACATACTGGGAGGGTGGGAGGGAGGTGGTGGTTGCAGTGTTGCCAGTTGTAGAGCTACATATTACCGCTAAATGTAGAGCTATTTACTTCAATCTAGCAGCCATTTCTTTTATATCTAGAGACATTTACTAGGGATAATTTGAACATTTCAGACATTCTAGTCATACTACATTATAAAATTTGCAAAACAAACAAACCAAAACTCTTTAGAAATTGCAGCATTATCCTAACATTGTTTGGCTATGTAGCAACATGCTAGCGACTTTTGAGAAAGGATCTAGTGGTATTTCGTGGTAACAATTTAGGAGGGTTAAAATACGAGTCACACACACGGGCAATTGCCAAAACTTTAAAGGTCCATATCATTGTTATTAAACTAAGCAC
The DNA here is from genome assembly GCA_032716605.1 of Paralithodes platypus. Lineage (NCBI taxonomy): Eukaryota > Metazoa > Arthropoda > Malacostraca > Decapoda > Lithodidae > Paralithodes > Paralithodes platypus. The sequence continues at coordinate 34,424,672 of CM064491.1, read as the reverse complement.
TTGGCAAAGGGAGGAATTGTTAAAAACCTTAGCCAATACTGTCATTCACCAAAAATTAATTTGAATTTATCATTATTATTTGGTAGGGTAGGTATGCATAGGTAGGTTGGCTAAATAATTGCTGGAATTCGTAGGGACTCGAACTGTTTTGAGAGAGTTAAATAAAACAAAAATTATAGATCTGAATAATAAAGAGATTATGTTATTAAGCAAAACTGAGGGATGCGTGGAAGCCTATAGACTGTAGATGGTAAACTTTGTGTGGGTAGCGAATTCGGTTTTAAAGTCGTTTAAGAATAGACAGTTTTCAATGCTGCGGCTAAACTATTCCACCAATTTATATTTTTTTGGTATCAAAACGTTCGGAATCGCGAGCCTCACCCAACTACGCAAGCATGGCTTTGATCATCGGAGTAGTTTTCAAGATGTGGAATTTTAAGTGGAATTAGAGTTTTTTCAAGATTGCCGGAAAAAAAACCACGTGCAAATGCAAAAACTTCTCTATAAAATTTGCGGAGCATTAGTAGCGGAGTGCGTATGCCAAAGCCCAGTCGTTTCCTGTGAGTGGGAGAGAATGTATTTAGGCGTCAAGTTTTATGGGAAATCGGCTGCCACGGACCTGTTTGGCCGCCATGCCGGATGTTTAACATATCAAAAGTTGCCCAATACAAAAACGCACCTCTTGTGAAAGTTTGATCCCAATCCAAAAAGCGGTTCTGGAGTTATTGCGTTGAAACCGGCGCGTAAGAAGAATTTGGATGAAAACCCAGGATTAATGATTACAATAGGGGTTCCCCGTAGGGGACGAACCCCTAATAATAATGATAATAATAATAATCCCCCCTTAACGACTAGGCCCATGACTTTAGGTTTGGTACTCACGTGATGGTTTGAATGGCTAAAATAGAAAACAAGGATTCATACATTTAGTTGGTTATTTAAGGGGGGATGATTACCTTTTTCTGGACCTCCTTCTCCCTCATGTTTAACCCCATTAATGATTATGTTTTATGACGTTCATTCTATTAGTTTGGCGATTTTAAGAGCTTTTGCCATGTTATTAGGACGTTTCGTGCCATTTAGGTGTCATTTCTTTCCTGGCGAGCGATAGTGAGCCTGTAATTTTAGGAGGAATCCCAGCCTTCGGCCAGGACATTTGTCTACCGAAAAATGTACAAATTGATCTCATTGGGGGTCTAGGGGGTGTTTTTTTAAAGCTTGATGGAGCCCTAGGGAGGAAACCAAAAGAATATTAAAAAGATAAATAAACAAATAAATACGGCCATCCCCACTTAAAATAGGACTTCAGAGGCTATCAACCCTTCTGGATTATTAAGCCAGCACACTGTAAGTCAAGAATAACGTCAGGACTGGAGCCCCTTTATCGAGAACTTCAGACCCTTGATTCATAAATCAATTGGAATGAACAATTGAATGGAGAGACAAGATAGAAGAGCGTACGGAGTTAAGGGGAGATATTATTCACTTAAGGGAATATTTGTCGAACCTCCTTTTCCCTCATGTTTAGCACCATTAGTTTTGAGATTTTAAGACGTTCGACCCATTAGTTTGGCGATTTTAAGAGCTTTCGACCCGTTTATGTCAATGTTAAGACCTTTCGTGCCATTTAGGTGTCGACTTTTTTCCTGGCGAGCGATAGCAAGCTGAAATTTAAGAGGAATTGTTCTACCGAAAAATTTACAAATTTATTTTGAAAGGGGGTCTAGGGGGGGTGATTTTAAGCGTGATGGAGGTCTAGGGAGGAACTAGAAACCTCCCCTTAACACGAGACTGTTTGGGTTTCATTCATCAATGTCTTCATACAGTATCAGATGTTCCCCAGTCTATCTTATTAACTCTCTCTCTCTCTCTCTCTCTCTCTCTCTCTCTCTCTCTCTCTCTCTCTCTCTCTCTCTCTCTCTCTCTCTCTCGAACGGCAGACTTTTATTCCAGGCATCCTCAACACTAGATTATTAAGATATAAAGCTTAGCCCCTTCTGTACCGGTGACGTCTTTTTAATTATAGTTTTGCTACATTTAGACTATTTTTAAGAACGATCTGTGGTAGTAACGCTGGTGTAGCAGGAAATGTTTCCCCCCTGACTGAAGTTCCCCCCCGGGAAAAGTAGCCTAGGCTCAATTTCCCCCCGGGAAAAGTGGCCTGGGCTGTTTTGTCCCGGGGGTGGGGGGGTGGGGGGTGGGGGGGATTTCAGACCTAGGATATTTTCCCCCTTCTTGGCCATTTTTCCCCCCTTATATAGGAACCATTAGTTGACATAATGACTTTATTGAAGGACTATTTAACCTAACCTAACCTAACCTAACCTAACCTAACCTAACCTAACCTAACCTAATGTTATGTTAGTAATTTTGTTGTGATGGTCGAGCCATTGTTTGATGTTTCAGTCATGTTAAAGTCATTGATACACTTACCATATTACCGGGTGGGTGGGGGGGAATTTTGGCCAAGAGGGGGGAATAATATCCTAGGACAAAATTCCCCCCCCCCCCCCCCCCCCCCCCGGGGAAATCTATCCTGGGCCAGATTTCCCCCAGGGGGAATTTCGGACGGGGGGAAAAGCAGACTGGTACATCGGTATCACACGAGCGCTTTTTCACTCTCAACATTTATCCTCAACACTGGTCTGGCAGCTTAGGAGGTCAACATTTACAATATATTGGTTACCTAAATTTATCTACCAACAGTCTAGTTTCCGATACCAGTGCTAAATGTTGTCAGAAAAATGTTGATCATCGAATGTTGACTATAAAAGCTCTCGTGTGATACCGGCTTAAGAAGGGCTATGTGAGCTAGTCCAAAGCCTGTTAATTGCTGGAGGCCCTTTTTAAACTGAATAATATCGTCTAATAGTGGTCAGAATAAGGTATAAAGGACAGCACCAGTATTGAAAGGGTTAGCCATTAATTTATTCTTTCCAAAACCATGTTATGTTTAATATGGAAGATATTCTCTAATATCATAAATAAGTGTAGACTCATATTGGAACAGCGTTGCCAGTCGTATGATAATTATCGTACAAATACAATAATTTGACCATTTGTACAATGTACAATACCAGGTGTACAATAATACGATAATTCAGGAATTTTTACAATAATTCAGTGCAGATATACAATAATTTGAAAATTGTTGAACAAATGGTAAAAGATATATAGAAAAATGGCATCTCTCTCCATTATCGGTACCTATTTAACTTGAAATAAACATAAACACTGATTTCCACAATATTTATATACACAGTCATAACACATGAAGGCTATGCATACATACAGTAGACAATGGACACACCTGCATACATACAAACTTGTATAAACTATCTCTACAATAAGTAAACTACACTTTTACTGTATATATTTATGTATATGAAAAATTCATAACAATGTCTCAGACTATCTCTCCAATATTGTGACGATTTTCCCCCTTTTATGGTACATTATGTTGGCTAATCATAGAGTTTAGTCCCTGAGCATATTTGATTTTAATAAACTTGTACAGAAATTTTGCTATGACCACTTGCGAGTTTCAGGCTATAAGGAAGTTGGATTTTTTACATTGATATTTAGAAGTACCAGCTAAAATGTGGTTGTAGTAGATTTATAAATACATACAACTAAATTCAACATCATTTTATTCATTAGACATATACTTTATTATTGTATTTCTGTTTAATACCGATGTTTACGGCACCAACTTCCTTATAGAACGAAACTCGCAAGTGGTCAATTAGTGCACAAATATTATTTTGTTTCACTAGCATTCAAAATTTAGAATAGAAATAACTGTGTTTTTAATTTAAGCTTTGATAACTAGATCTAGAAATAGGTCTATATAGGTGAAATCCATGCTACTGTATGATAAAAGCTTTGTACGATAATATTGATGCAAATACGATAATTTTGACATATTTGGAACGATATTTTGGCCAAATCCACCTGGCAACGCTGTATTGGAAAGGTAAGTCGTGTATTTAATATCAGGACCACTCACACATCTATTAGGCTATGTGTATGTATTAGGTTGTTGATTTTAAGACATTTCGCACAGTTATTTGTCAATATTAAGACCTTTCGTGCTATTTAGGTGTCTTTTTTTTTTTTTTCCCTGGCGAACGATAGTGAGCCTGTAATTTTGGAAGAACCGGCCTTCGGCGAGGACATTTTACTACCGAACAAATGTTTTAGAAGGGGGATCTAATGGTTGTTGTTGTTGTTGTTGTTTTAAGTTTCATGGAGATCTAGGGAGGAAACTAGAAACATAATGAATAAATGAAAATTGATCGACCACAAAGTGAACCCCCCCCCCCCTTTAAAAATATATATGAATGAATGAATAAACATATAAAATCGATCCTTACTCATTTGTGGCTTGGTCAAGTCTCTCTACAGTTAATAGCAGATATAGTTTAGGTCTAAATATAACCATTACTACCAAAAAATGTATACATTTATCTGGAAGGTGGGTTTTTGGGGTGGTTTAAAGCTTGATAGAGGTCTAGGGAGGAAACCAAAAAAATGATAAAATTATATATAAATGAGCAAATAAATACGCCCCCTTAAGTAACTAATAAGCAGCTGCCTAGGGATTTAGATGGAAATAGATAGACCGTTTAGTCCTAACTTTATCATTATCTACTTTACTATCTACAGTATATATTCCCCTCCGGTAATCTGTCCCTGGCTTTTGTCTCTCCTCCCGCAACACCTGGACGATCACAGGGGTATTACTGGGGGGAGCGTCACTACCGATAATACCTAACAAATGTTATCCATTCACGTCGGTAGAGGGAGAGAGCCGAGACTAGATTCGTGTAATTATAATATAACAATATTAATAATAATAATCGTCTGGTTACTTATATAGCGCCCAAATCTCCTCCTTTGATGATTCACAAGCACATGACCTTCTTTACTCAACCAGAGACCATTATCCATCTCCCTTGCTCAAGTGCAGACGGTAACTGCCGGCTATATCCCAGAAAATACTTATCAACCATGAACGGGGCTTGAACGCGAGACTTCCGGGATGGTAGGCAGAGACGCTATCAACTGAGCCACCTGGAAGGCTGGCGGTTTATCAACCATGAACGGGGCTTGAACGCGAGACTGCCGGGATGGTAGGCGGAGACGCTATTAACTGAGCTACCCAGAAGGCTGGCTGTTTATCAACCATGAACGGGGCTTGAACGCGAGACTGCCGGGATGGTAGGCGGAGACGCTATCAACTGAGCCACCCGGAAGGCTGGCTGTTTATTAACCATGAACGGGGCTTGAACGTGAGACTTCCGGGATGGTAGGCAGAGACGCTATCAACTGAGCCACCCGGAAGGCTGGCTGTTTATCAACCATGAACGGGGCTTGAATGCGAGACTGCCGGGATGGTAGGCAGAAACGTTATCAACTGAGCCACCCGGAAGGCTGGCTGTTTATCAACCATGAACGGGGCTTGAACGCGAGACTGCCGGGATGGTAGGCAGAGACGCTATCAAATGAGCCACCCGGAAGGCTGGCTGTTTATCAACCATGAACGGGGCTTGAACGCGAGACTGCCGGGATGGTAGGCAGAGACGCTATCAAATGAGCCACCCGGAAGGCTGGCGGTTTATGATTAGTGAGTCATAGTTCTCTACAATAAATATATAAACACATCGAACAATTTAGCCTTGTAGTTACCAGCGAACACGAACCCAACCACACGACTTTACGTTCATGGTCTGGTGTACGAATAAACACATATTTATTTATTTCTAGTTAGTGCGATTAGAAGCCTAATGGTGGTTAGGAAAAAACAGGTGAGAGGAATGTTATTGTCTGTTACAGCTGCGTCAGTGGTGGAGGGTTGTGGTAAGAGGACCCCCACCTCGCATTTTTTTTTTGTTCTTCTTCTCTCTTTGGCTTGTATCCGTTTCTGCCCCATTCAGTCTACTGCTTTAAGACGTTTACCCCCATCCAGGTGTCAATATTTTCCTGGCGAGCGATAGCGAGCCAGCATATATATATATTTTTTTTTGACAGCAAGCTAAATTTGTACATTTGTTGATAGACAAAATTCTCCGGCGAAGCCGGATTTCTCCATACAGTACAATGCTGGCTCGCTATCGCTCGCCAGGAATAAATTGACACCTGAATGGAGACAATATCTTAAAACAACTGGCTGAATGGGGCCGAATGGATACAAGCCAGAGAAAGAGAGAAAAGGAGAGAAAGAGAAAAAAACCAGGTGACACTCTTTAAGGCATAGTCACGGGAACACGTTTCACGGCATTTTTTATCGGCATTTCTGGTCAGGAAGCTTTTATATGCATTCAAGTTTTACTAAGCTTTCAATCAAAGGTGCCAGTTGAAAGTCACCGGAATAAACGGTCGAGTGAATCAGCCTAAAGGAAAAACCGGAGAAAGCTTTCTTGTTGGATTGTTGTAAAACCGTGGAGGAGGAGGAGGAGGATTCAGAAATAGTGGTGGAAGGAAGGCCGATAATAATTATTGTGTGCTGCCATTATTATTATGGACCCCAGGGTTACCAAAGCAAGTCCGTTAGATAGTATACAAAGGCCAAAAATCGCTAAAATAATGCCACACTCTCTAGAATACCGTCTAAAATGGCTTAAATCTCCAGAATATTGCTAGAATAATGCCACAGTCTCTAGCGTATCGCTCTAAAATGGTTCGAATCTCCAGAATATTGCAAGAATAATGCTATAATGTCTAGAATATCGCTCTAAAATGGCTCAAATCTCCAGAATATCGCTAGAATTCATGCCGCTGGATGTACAATTTGTATCTAGATCAAAGTAAATACCTCTAGATCTAGCGGGAAAGTAGCTAAATTGGCAACACTGATTATGGCTTCTGTAAGGCTGGGTTTCGGCGAGGGTTTTACATAATGTCAAGATTATGCAGGCTATTATAAAACACAATTATTTAACCCCTTCAGCATCATGACGCATTTCTACCTTGGATTCTGACTATAATTAGATGATTCTATGCAGTTTAAGAAAGACCTATGTTACTAAGAGGGTTTATTGAGACCGTATTTACCAATTTGAGTCGCACAGGTAGATTATAAACTAAAGAAAATCGTCTAATGGTAACCAGAATATGATGACAATTACGTAATGGTGGTGAAGGGTTAGCAGTAAATGTGATTATGTGAACATATTATAATGAAGAAAAACTTGAAAGTGTTGAAGAAAATTAGTATTCAAATATGACATTATTATAACTGTGTGATTGTGTGTGTGTGGGTTCGTGGTGTATGTGTGTGTGTGAGGGTGGTGTATGTGTGTGTGTGAGTGACTATGGTGTGTGAGGGGGGGAGGGGGTATGTGTGAGTGTGTATGGTGTATGTGTGTGTGTGAGGGTGGTGTGTGTGAGGGTGGTGTATGTGTGTGTGTGAGTGACTATGGTGTGTACGTGTGTGTGAGGGGGGGAGGGGGTATGTGTCAGTTGTATGGTGTATGTGTGTGTGTGAGGGTGGTGTGTGTGTGAGGGTGGTGTATGTGTGAGTGACTATGGTGTGTACGTGTGTGTGAGGGGGGGAGGGGGTATGTGTGAGTGTGTATGGTGTATGTGTGTGTGTGAGGGTGGTGTGTGTGAGGGTGGTGTATGTGTGTGTGTGAGTGACTATGGTGTGTACGTGTGTGGGAGGGGGTATGTGTCAGTGTGTATGGTGTATGTGTGTGTGTGAGGGTGGTGTCTGTGAGGGTGGTGTATGTGTGAGTGACTATGGTGTGTACGTGTGTGTGAGGGGGGGAGGGGGTATGTGTGAGTGTGTATGGTGTATGTGTGTGTGTGAGGGTGGTGTGTGTGAGGGTGGTGTATGTGTGTGTGTGAGGATGGTGTATGTGTGAGTGACTGGTGTGTACGTGTGTGTGAGGGGGGTAGGTGGTATGTGAGTGTGTATGGTGTATGTGTGTGTGTGAGGGTGGTGTATGTGTGAGTGAATATGGTGTGTACGTGTGTGTGAGGGGGGGAGGGGGTATGTGTGAGTGTGTATGGTGTATGTGTGTGTGTGAGGGTGGTGTATGTGTGTGTGTGAGGGTGGTGTATGTGTGAGTGAATATGGTGTGTACGTATGTGTGAGGGGGGGGGGGGAGGGTGTAGTGTGTGTGTATGGTGTAGTGTGTGTGTGGTGGTGTATGTGTGTGTGTGAAGTGGTGTATGTGAGTGAATATGGTGTGTACGTGTGTGTGAGGGGGGGGGGGTTGGGGGTATTTGTGGTGTTTGGGGTGTGTTGTGGAGGGTGGTGTGTGTGAGGGTGGTGTGTGTGTGAGGGTGGTGTATGTGTGTGTGTGAGGGTGGTGTATGTGTGAGTGACTGGTGTGTACGTGTGTGTGAGGGGGGGAGGGGGTATGTGTGTATGTGTATGGTGTATGTGTGTGTGTGAGTGACTGGTGTGTACGTGTGTGTGAGGGTGGTGTATGTGTGTGTGTGTGAGGGTGGTGTATGTGTGAGTGACTATGGTGTGTACGTGTGTGTGAGGGGGGGAGGGTATGTGTGAGTGTGTATGGTGTATGTGTGTGTGTGAGGGTGGTGGGTGTGTGTGTGTGAGGGTGGTGTATGTGTGAGTGACTGGTGTGTACGTGTGTGTGAGGGGGGGAGGGGGTATGTGTGAGTGTGTATGGTGTATGGGTGTGTGTGAGGGTGGTGTATGTGTGAGTGACTATGGTGTGTACGTGTGTGTGAGGGGGGGAGGGTATGTGTGAGTGTGTATGGTGTATGTGTGTGTGTGTGTGAGATTCCAGACATACCAAGTTGTTTAATTTATATATATCCGTGGCTAAAACACAATTCTGCAAATAAAACTGGCATGTGAAATAAAATATATCGTCTTCAATTATGTGACATATCATCCACTATATGCTAACCCATCACAAAGTAGAGTCACTTAGAAAACACCGTGGATCCCTTGTGTTATCCTTTATGCAATTATAACCATCTGGATTGATTTTTGGATGGAACTTGTTTTTCAATATACATTTTTTGTTGTTCTATATTCCAACTACTCCCTCTCGGGCATAGGCTGATAGCCTTTACACTCTACCGCTGAACACGGTGAGGCCCGTGAGGTCTTGTTCCAGTCTAGGGAGTGGGACATGCGAAGCACCTATGGTTGATGTATAGAACATTGCGTTCATAAATTCGTGTCCAGAGAATATGCTTCCATAATTAGAAATAGGTGAAGTCCACGAATTGTTACGAGTGATTGTTTGTTAACCTCTGTGTTATCCCTTTCAGTACCGGTGTTGTCCTTTTACCTTTATTCTGGTTACTATTGTATTCAGTTTATAAAGCGCCTCCAGCAATTAACATGCTTCAACTATCTCACATAGCTACCACAGATCATTAACAGGCTTCAACTATCTCACATAGCTACCACAGATCATTAACAGGCTTCAACTATCTCGCATAGCTACCACAGATAATTAACATGCTTCAACTATCTCACATAGCTACCACAGATCATTAACAGGCTTCAACTATCTCACATAGCTACCACAGATCATTAACAGGCTTCAACTATCTCACATAGCTACCACAGATCATTAACAGGCTTCAACTATCTCACATAGCTACCACAGATCATTAACAGGCTTCAACTATCTCACATAGCTACCACAGATCATTAACAGGCTTCAACTATCTCACATAGCTACCACAGATCATTAACAGGCTTCAACTATCTCACATAGCTACCACAGATCATTAACAGGCTTCAACTATCTTACATAGCTACCACAGATCATTAACAGGCTTCAACTATCTCGCATAGCTACCACAGATATTAACATGCGTCAACTATCTCACATAGCTACCACAGATCATTAACAGGCTTTCAACTATCTCACATAGCTACCACAGATAATTAACAGGCTTCAACTATCTCACATAGCTACCACAGATCATTGACAGGCTTCAACTATCTCACATAGCTACCACAGATCATTAACAGGCTTCAACTATCTCACATAGCTACCACAGATCATTAACAGGCTTCAACTATCTCACATAGCTACCACAGATCATTGACAGGCTTCAACTATCTCACATAGCTACCACAGATCATTAACAGGCTTCAACTATCTCACATAGCTACCACAGATCATTAACAGGCTTCAACTATCTCACATAGCTACCACAGATAATTAACAGGCTTCAACTATCTCACATAGCTACCACAGATAATTAACATGCTTCAACTATCTCACATAGCTACCACAGATCATTAACAGGCTTCAACTATCTCACATAGCTACCACAGATCATTAACAGGCTTCAACTATCTCACATAGCTACCACAGAAAATTAACATGCTTCAACTATCTCACATAGCTACCACAGATCATTAACAGGCTTCAACTATCTCACATAGCTACCACAGATCATTAACAGGCTTCAACTATCTCACATAGCTACCACAGATCATTAACAGGCTTCAACTATCTCACATAGCTACCACAGATCATTAACAGGCTTCAACTATCTCACATAGCTACCACAGATCATTAACAGGATTCAACTATCTCACATAGCTACCACAAATCATTAACAGGCTTCAACTATCTCGCATAGCTACCACAGATAATTAACATGCTTCAACTATCTCACATAGCTACCACAGATCATTAACAGGCTTCAACTATCTCACATAGCTACCACAGCTCATTAACATGCTTTCAACTATCTCACATAGCTACCACAGATCATTAACAGGCTTTCAACTATCTCACATAGCTACACACAGATCATTAACAGGCTTCAACTATCTCACATAGCTACCCACAGATCATTAACAGGCTTCCAACTAATCTCACATAGCTACCACAGATCATTACAGGCTTCAACTATCTCACATAGCTACCACAGATCATTAACAGGCTTCAACTATCTCACATAGCTACCACAGATCATTAACAGGCTTCAACTATCTCACATAGCTACCACAGATCATTAACAGGCTTCAACTATCTCACATAGCTACCACAGATAATTAACAGGCTTCAACTATCTCACATAGCTACCACAGATCATTAACAGGCTTCAACTATCTCACATAGCTACCACAGATCATTAACAGGCTTCAACTATCTCGCATAGCTACCACAGATCATTAACAGGCTTCAACTATCTCACATAGATACCACAGTTCATTAACAGGCTTCAACTATCTCACATAGCTACCACAGATAATTAACAGGCTTCAACTATCTCACATAGCTACCACAGATCATTAACAGGCTTCAACTATCTCACATAACTACCACAGATCATTAACAGTCTTCAACTATCTCACATAGCTACCACAGATCATTAACAGGCTTCAACTATCTCACATAGCTACCACAGATCATTAACAGGCTTCAACTATCTCACATAGCTACCACAGATCATTAACAGGCTTTAACTATCTCACATAGCTACAACAGATCATTAACAGGCTTCAACTATCTCACATAGCTACCACAGATCATTAACAGGCTTCAACTATCTCACATAGCTACCACAGATCATTAACAGGCTTCAACTATCTCACATAGCTACCACAGATAATTAACATGCTTCAACTATCTCACATAGCTACCACAGATCATTAACAGGCTTGAACTATCTCACATAGCTACCACAGATCATTAACAGGCTTCAACTATCTCACATAGCTACCACAGATCATTAACAGGCTTCAACTATCTCACATAGCTACCACAGATTATTTACAGGCTTCAACTATCTCACATAGCTACCACAGATCATTAACAGGCTTCAACTATCTCACATAGCTACCACAGATCATTAACAGGCTTCAACTATCTCACATAGCTACCACAGATCATTCTTAAACATCGTCTACATATAGCAAAAATGTAATATAAAAGACGGTGCCGGTACAGAAGGGGTTAAGTTTTATCTCTTTATAATCTAGTGTTGAGGATGCCTAGAATAAAGGTCTGCCGTTCAAGAGAGAGTTACACAGAGTTACACAGATACTCGTAGACTTTGTAGTCCCTACTAGGTGGTCCGACCTTCATACTACTAGACAGGGACAGTTTATACTAGAAGAATAGGACAGCAAAGTAGAGAGAGAGAGAGAGAGAGAGTTACACAGAGACCTTGTAGTCCCTACTAGGTGGTCCGACCTTAATACTACTAGACAAGGACAATTTACACTAGAGGAATAGGACAGCAAAGTAGAGAGAGAGAGAGAGAGAGAGAGAGAGAGAGAGCGGGAGGGGGAGGGAGCAAGAGAGAGAGAGAGCAAGAGCAAGTTAATAAGCTAGACTGGGGGACATCTGTTAATGTATGAAGAGAGTGATGAATGAAACAAAAACAGTTTGATGATCCCACTGTTTACCTAGGACGCTCTTCTATCTTGTCTCCCTTAAACCGGTGTCACACGCGCGCTTTTTGTGACAATATTTTATGAGCAGGATTTTTCTCGTAATATTTTGAGGCTCCTCCACATTGCAATCGGAAACTAGACTGAAGGTAGATTATGCTAGGTGGCTGATTTCTGATATAACTAAAATTTTGAAGCTGCCAAACTACAATTGCCCGCACAAATTGACGGAACAAGAACTCATGTGACATCGCGTTTCTTCGCTTGCTCATTCCAATTGATGTATAAGAGCATTAGAAAAATGGAAATCTGCAGGGCTATTGACCCGAACGAATCAGACCCCTTCTTCCCTACATCCTTATTAGTTCTATCCCTTCACTAGAAACATATACCACTACAACCTATGTTCTCTACACTTCAACATAATTTTAGCTACCTAAAAACATCTCCCACTACAACCTATATCCCAACCCCGAAAGTGGTTGAAATAGGAGAGCTATTCCCCTGCCAAAGGCGGCTTTCTAGGATCTTTCGTAGCTGATGCTGAGAGGATTGGGTTCTAGTCATGTGGTGATTGACTGGTGTATCAGAGTGGGAGTTGAGCGATCTCTGTCATACTCATAGCTTACTCTGACTGTTCCTTTTTCTTATATATTTTCTAGATCTCAAGTAGCGGAGTCTCTTCCATGGATTGACCTCTGACTGGGAGCCAAAGCATCTCATTTTTCCTTTGCCCCTCAATTTTCCCTTCATAATTGTTAAGGGGCACAGGGCCTTGGGTGGGGCTTTGGTGTCCCGGACGTTTCCGCACCCTGGAACTATGCCTGATCAGTGGAAGCTAGCCAACGTAACACCGATATTCAAAAAAGGCAGCAAATACCTACCCAGTAACTCTCATCCAATTAGCTTAACCTCAATTGTATGTAAAATGCTAGAAACGGTCATATGAGACAGACTCGTAAATCACTTAGAGGAAAATAACATACTTAAAGATACTCAACACGGCTTTCGTAAAAAACGTTCCTGTTTAACAAACCTCTTAGACTTCTTCCACGATATCCTCAACCTCTACGATGAGAGTAAAGCTGTAGATATTATATACCTTGATTTTCAAAAGGCCTTTGACAAAGTTCCCCACAAACGTTTACTGCTAAAACTAAAAGCGCATGGAATACAAGACGGTGTGTTGAAATGGATAGAAAATGGGCTCAGCGACAGAAAGCAAAGAGTAGTCATAAACGGTAAGGCATCAAAATGGACCAATGTAAGTAGCGGGGTACCCCAGGGATCGGTACTAGGACCAATTCTCTTTCTAATTTACATCAACGACATAGATGAGGGTCTCACCTGTACAATCTCAAAATTTGCTGACGATACAAAAATTGCAAATAGTGTACTCTCAAAAGAACAAGTTGACGATATGCAACACAATCTAGATAAATTGTCATGTTGGGCCCAAATTTGGCAAATGAGTTTCAATGCGGATAAATGTAAAGTACTACATATCGGATACCTAAATGAGAAAGCAAACTATTCGATGAATGGCACTCAGCTTAAGAATGTAAACAGAGAAACCGATCTGGGAGTAACAATATCGAGTAACCTAAAACCGAGTCAACAATGTTCAGAAGTTGTTAAGAAGGCAAACAAAATAATTGGCTTTATAGGCAGGTCATTTGAGCATAAATCCAAAGAAGTTATCCTAACCCTTTACAATTCATTAGTCCGCCCTCTTCTGGAATACTGGTTCAATCCTGGTGCCCTTATTACCAAAAAGATATAAACAAGCTAGAACGAGTTCAACGTAGAGTTACCAAAATGATACCTAGCCTAAAGAACAAACCATACGAAGATCGTCTTAGAGAATTAAATCTATTTCCTTTAACCCAGCGCAGATTAAGAGGTGACTTAATTCAAGTGTTCAAAATCATCAAAGGCATCGACAATATGAACTGTAGTAAGTACTTCACTATCGACCAATCTAATTACACGCGGGGAAACGGTTGCAAAATTATTGGTAAATCTTTTAACTCACACGAATCTAAGAATTTCTTCTTCAATCGAGTTGTCAACTTGTGGAATGGGCTTCCCCGAAACGTTATAGACTGCATCACCGTTGATTCATTTAAACTCCGCCTAGACAAATATCTCGCATCAAACCCGCGACTGACTGCGTTTGTAAATGAATAACTTAATTTTATCCCCCCCTCAGTTACTAACCCATCTGTCCCCTACTAACTTCCTAATCCTGCCACGGACATTAGTTCCAGGGCAGTAATTCCCTTTCCAATGTTCCCTTACCCACTCTAAACCACTGTTTGGACACTTGATCCTCAGTGTTTTGGAGGACAAGCAACCTAGAAGGGTCATTATATCTGTTGTTGCTTGATTTCCTTTGTACTCCTTTGTACTCTGTACCGGCTATGGTACACCAGGTACTCGTTATATTAATATTGGATTGTGTTGAGGGTTGTAGTTATTGTCTGCATCCACAATATCATTAGCTTGCTAAATTAGGTCTGACCGGTATGGAGGTCACAATATTGACATAGGGGTACACTGTACCGGCTATGGTACACCAGGTACTCGTTATATTAATAGTGGATTGTGTTGAGGGTTGTAGATACTGTCTGGAGCCACAGTATCATTAGCTTGCTATATGAGGTCTGACCGGTATGGAGGTCACAATATTGACCTAGGGGTACACTGTACCGGCTATGGTACACCAGGTACTCGTTATATTAATAGTGGATTGTGTTGAGGGATGTAGATAGTGTCTGGAGCCACAATATCATTAGCTTGCTATACGAGGTCTGACTGGTATGGAGGTCACAATATTGACATAGGGGTACACTGTACCGGCTATGGTACACCAGGTACTCGTTTCATTAATAGTGGATTGTGTTGAGGGTTGTAGATAGTGTCTGGAGCCACAATATCATTAGCTTGCTATATGAGGTCTGACCGGTATGGAGGTCACCATATTGATATAGGGGTACACTGTACCGGCTATGGTACACCAGGTACTCGTTATATTAATAGTGGATTGTGTTGAGGGTTGTAGATAGTGTCTGGAGCCACAATATCATTAGTTTGCTATAATAGGGCTGACCGGTATGGAGGTCACAATATTGACGTAGGGGTACACTGTACCGGCTATGGTACACCAGGTACTCGTTATAGTAATAGTGGATTGTGTTGAGGGTTTTAGATAGTGTCTGGAGCCACAATATTATTAGATTTCTATAATAGGTCTGACCGGTATGGAGGTCACAATATTGACATAGGGGTTCACTGTACCGTCTATAGTACACCAGGTACTCGTTATATTAATATTGGATTGTGTTGAGGGTTGTAGATAGTGTCTGGAGCCACAATATAATTTTTTTGCTATATGAGGTCTTACCGGTATGGAGGTCACAATAATGACATAGGGGTACCCTGTCCCGGCTATGGTACACAAGGTACTCGTTATATTAATAGTGGATTTTGTTGAAGGTTGGAGATAGTGACTGGAGCCACAATATCATTAGCCTTCTATATGAGGTCTGACCGGTATGGATGTCACAATATTGACAGAGGGGTACAATGTACCGGCTATGGTACACCAGGTACTCGTTATATATATATTGGATTGTGTTGAGGGTTGTATATAGTGTCTTGAGCCACAATATCATTAGCTTGCTATATGAGGTCTGACCAGTATGGAGGTCAGAATATTGACATAAGGGTACACTGTACCGGATATGGTACACCAGGTACTCGTTATATTAATAGTGGATTGTGTTGAGGGTTGTAGACAGTGTCTGGAGCCACAATATCATTAGCTTGATATATGAGGTCTGACCGGTATGGAGGTCACAATATTGACATAGGGGTACACTGTACCGGCTATGGTACACCAGGTACTCGTTTTATTAATAGTGGATTGTGTTTAGGGTTGTAGATAGTGTCTGGAGCCACAATATCATTAGCTTGCTATATGAGGTCTGAATGGTATGGAGGTCACAATATTGACATAGGGGTACACTGTACCGGCTATGGTACACCAGGTACTCGTTATAGTAACAGT